>OY821517.1:135572216-135917216 GCA_963682025.1 Cordilura impudica
GTTTATTCGTGTGGAGCTAGGACTAAAATGCACCAATTTTTACCGATTCTAATTGCGTTTATTCTGTGATCACGAAAAACTTACATACTAAATGTCATCAAAATATATTCTCCTGTAGTTTGATCACAAAGTTTACGTTCACAGATCGACGGACGGACGGGCGGACGGAGAATGTTAAATTGACCCAGATTCTGTATCGATCGGTATGATTAAAATATTTTTGGTAGTTGCAAACATCCCCTCATAGTGTTTTTCTCTCTTTTTAAGGTTATAAATTTATTATATTGTAATTCATAATTTAGGCTAGCCCCAAAAGTGGCTTTGTGAGACAAGTTGGCATGTAATACAATTAAAATATTACATTAAAACAATATAATCCAAAGAAAAATAGAGTTTTATATACTTAATGAAAAAAATTGAAAATACAGCAAACAAAACTATTGAAAAAGCATTTCAACATTCGGTAAAAGATACTCTTTTTAACTTTACTTAAAAACTGATGGCCGATTGCTTGTTTTTAGAGCTTCTGGTAAGTTGTTACATTTTATACTCCCAGCATATTCAACTCTCTGCTTGGTTGTCTCCAGCCGAAATCTTGCAATACGAAGGTTAGCACCATTCCTTTTATTAATTCTACTTTGAGTCTTATTTAACTGAACTGCTCGGTGTGTAATATTGTTTACAGATTTGTAGACGTAGTATAAAATTTGCTTTTCATATAAACCATGTATTGGCAAAATAGTTTTGCCATAATCTCTATACAACGATAAAGTATTATGTGTGAGATTTAAACTAAATACATAATTAAGTGCCTTATTCTAAGCTGATTGCAATGATTTCAATTCATAGCTATTTTTATATGCGTAAATAATTGCAAGAGTCTAGTGCCGGCTATGTATAATAGATCGATATATTAACATTTTGGTTCCAATTTTCTCTTTAATTTAAACAGCATACCAGAGGCTGAAGCTGTACAGGCTTTCAAATATTAAATGACAAATTGCTTTTCAACATGATTCCCAAATATATTATTTCATGTTCCTCGTTTATTACATTACAATCCACATAAATCGAAAAATTGTTATTCAGAACTCGTGCATGTGAAAACGTAACTTAGTTTTGTCAGCATTTAAAACTAAGCGATTTAATCTCACAAATTCACACAATAACGCTGAATCTCTTCCATTTGGGTTCTAATATCCAGGTAATACTTATATGGATAAGGAGACCAATATTATTTATGTCGTTGACATATATCATAAACAAAAGAGCCCTAAGACACTCCCCTGTGGTACACCACAATTAACAGATATCACCACTTGTTTCTCCATTAATTTCAACATTGCGATTGCTTTTTAAGAAACTTTCAATAAGTTTGAAAGCTTTTTTAACAAAATTTTTGATCAACCAAGTCAAAAGCTTTACTGAAATCATAAAAAAATTACTCTAAATTTGAACAGCTGTATCTTCGATTGTATTAATTTAAATTTAATAGCTGCAACAAAAGTGTTATTTAATTGAACCCAAAATTCATATACCAATTTAGTAGTTATTCAGTTTGGTTTGCGCTATCGTAAGGATTCTCAAAATTATTGGATTTAAGCTTCTGTTAATAGAAAAATCCATTATATGAATTATTTTTCATACTGGATCTGAAAAAGATCAATAACTGGCTGGAATTGAAATATTAAAAAATGGAGACTTTATAGAAAGTCCTTACAATAAAATTTTAGTTTAGTTTTTATATATTTCAAGTGAGAGTGGCACCCTCCACATAAAACTAAATTTTAAAATCTATATTTAGAGTACTAGATAGTATGAGTCCTGAAACTTTTCACAAGTATATTAGTTACTAATTTGAGTAGCCATGAAGAAATAGGAGGTAGCATTGGGCGTAAAACACGCATATGAGCAAAATATTTAGTATCATATATCCGGAAAACTAAAGTTGTGTGAGACTTGAAGCTTTGTGCATATCCATTAATTACACAAGGAAACAAAATTGAACTTTTTTTTTTGTGTTTATTGGAAGTTTGTATCAATTTTTTACTAACATGAATCGCTGATTTCAAATCTGCACTTGTTTTTTTTTTTATCTGCTAGACTTTTCGTGATATACCATCATGTCCAAAATTAAGGCACTTCCACTATATATATTGGAATAACTTGAAAACGGTTCACCATATGCAGTTAAAAAAAATCCAAAACACGCCAACAATATTACCTTTAAGACGTGCTTAGATTAATTTTAAATTGTCCTGGTAGTTTCAGAGATATCGTTGAAGTTTTGAAAAAAATAAAGATTAAAAAAAAATTTTTTTTTGTTTTTTAAAAATTCATAAAAAATAAAACTGCACTTGGTGTTTTCTATCAGCTCGACTTTGTGCGATATACCGTTATGTGAAAAATTAAGGCACTTCCAATACGTATATTGGAATAACTTGAAAACGGTTCACTATTTTTTGGTGATTTTCAAAATTTTTTTTTAAAGATGTACTTGTTACATTTGAAAAACAAAAATTAAGTAGTAAACAAATCGTTATTTCATTTTTATGATTGCGGTAGCAAACTAATAAACGCTAGCCAATTCACAGTCAGCTAAAGGGAATCAAGGAAAGTGCATTTTTTTAATAATGTGTGGTTTTCCATTGGCTACCTGTAACTGATGATTTTTTTTACAGAAATTTCACCCACATTTATGTGTGCTCATTATATGGAAAGTTGTGTAAAATTAGAAACGAAATTTTATGAACCTGATTTAAGAAGGCTGAAACAGGTACATATGCCCCATAACAGATGAGGCCATTCATAAATACCTTTCAGGAGAATTGTGGATAGAATTTTTTCAGATACTTCAGTAAAATAGTACGAAGTATATATAAGCGTTAATTCACCCATTTTTTTTTCATTCAAGAAGTTTTTAAAAGTGAAAATAAAAAAAAATAAAAGTGCCAATCCACAAAAATATAAATCATTTTATTTATTGAAAACTGTGTTACTTTGATATATACGTCAAAATTGTGCAACGCCTACTTCAAGAAACACGTTTAACATCAACCCCAACTATTTTTGTAACATATGTGGCGAATACACGATTAAAAAAATAGAAAAAGTGTGTCAGAGTTCATTGAACAAGTGTATTTTGACTACTTCGGATTTAACATGGAAACCCGTGACAAGTATTGGATTCGTAATACTGTATGTAACAACTGTGTATAGTATTTAAGGTTATGGGAAATGGACCCATTTTCATATATCAAACACCAATGATCTGGCGGGAACCTTCGAATCATGATGATAATTGTTATTTTTGCGCTGTCAACATAGCAGGCATTAACAAAACAAACCGGTCTAAATGGATTTATCCTAACGTGGGAACAAAGTTGTATCATAAAGTTACTGGTTCGCCAGTGACGGTTGATGCTTCGCCCATGCCAATAACCTACCTCCATATGATGCTCCCGGGCAACGCTAGGCAAAGCCAGTTAATTCTGGTGATTATTCCTAGCGGCTAAAGATTAAGGTCAGGTCCACCAAGGGCTATTCTATTTGCGGAATAACTTGGTAGCGGCTATTATGTGGCTAGACTGGCACGGAGCCTTACCTGAGGCTATAAATAGGTACCACGGGTGAGCTATTAGCCCAAGGTTACCTCACAGCGTTGTCAAAATCAAAGGCAGCACAAGCAAAAACATAAAACTGGAGGTGTCAAAACCTACCAGATGAAATTTTTGTCACATCCCATAATTGTGTTGGTGTCCAAAGGTGCAAATGAAGGTAAATATGTTACATGAGCGAAAAAGATACCATGACGGAGGAATTTGAGCGAGAGTGTGGGTCGAAGACGAGTCAAAGGCATTTGAGACAGGTTCACATCTCAATACAGCGTCCAAGACGAGTCGGAGACCAGTTGAAAAGCGAAGTACGGAACGTTGACGTAAGCATCATCTAGCATGATGTCGCCGATTAGTAAGTTCGGAGCGTAGTAGACGGATGAAGGCATGAGTCGAAAAATTCGAATCTGTGAATGGGTGAGCTAGTACCAGTCCTAGCAAAGATGATCATTACAGTAGAATTAGTGGACAAGAGGGTCGGATAGAAAAGGAGTCCAAGGGCGCTTGAGTCATTTGACAATACAGCGTTTCGCGGATGAGACGGATATTGGTCGAAATGTTGGTACGGAACGTTGTACATATCAGGGCCACCTGATAAGAACGAACGTAGCTGGCAAATGTGCGGTTATTGAAGGTATGTGTTTTTTGCAAGTGCTGCTGATGATCGACAACAACGTGTTGTACCCTTAAATAGCTTTCTTGGGAACGGCCTCTCGGGGAGTTTCGTGGTGGCTATGGTAGCCCAAAATCGCGGGAAGAACACAGTACGATGTGGAGTTGCATTCAACCGGGTTCTACGACCCATAGGGTAGACGGCTTTTCGATCGGGCCAAAGGGAAGAGAGTATGCAAAATCATCTCTCCTATCTTGCTATTCATCTAAGGAAGGGGCGGTGGGGGATGCATTGTATCTCACCTAGTGCCAAAAACCACCGTGTAGTTAAGTCGACAAAAAACCCACGTAAAACCCATACGATTTATGACTTATCCTAACATGTTGTCTATTAGCCGACCAGTCCTGTACTCTAGTGATGACTCAGAACCACAAAAATCTACATCTACACAAAGTTATCACGACATACTACAAAATTCTTCTTCACTAAGTACTGAAGGTGGATCAGATAGCTTTCATTTATATAAGTCTTATAACGCGAGCAATTCAATCAGGTGGATGTTAGTGATTCTGAAATTCTAGCTTTTCGATTAAAGCACAAAAATCTGTTAACCCAAGAACCAAGAATTTCATACTACCGTAATAGGGAGAAAAATTACTTCCATTCTTTTCTGAAGACGATGAATTTGTTTATTGTTCAGATGTTCCTGGTTTAGTAAGAGCGATGGGATTAGAGAAGTATGATCCAAATGACTGGCGACTATTTATAGATTCTTCTAAACGCAGCCTAGAATGTTTACTTCTGCATAATGGTAATAAATTGGGTTCGTTCCCGATTGCACATTCAACCAAAGTTAAAGAAGAATATCCTACTATTGCCTCGGTTATAGATAAAATAAAGTGCAACGAACACCGGTGGCTACTATGTGTGGATCTAAAAATGGTGATTTTTTTTTAGGCCAACAAGGAGGCTACATAAAACCTCCGTGTTTTATGTGTTTATGGGATAGCAGAGCCAGATCTGAACACTGGAGTATAAAAGAGTGGCCTTCGAGGGAAGCTATGGTTTCAGAAAATCAGAATATAGTCAATCAACCACTTGTGCCTATAGATCGTGTAATACTGCCACCTCTCCATATCAAGCTAGGGCTTATGAAACAATTTGTCAGAGCTCTCAACAAGGACGGTAATTGTTTTAGATATACCAGTAGAAAGTTCAAAAATTTAAGTTGGAAGAAACTGAAAGCTGGCATTTTTGATGGCCCTCCAATCAGAAGGTTAATCAATTATGAAAACTATAGTAGTTCTATGACAGATATTGAAAGAAATGCTTGGAATGAATTTGTTTGGATAGTGCATAATTTCCTGGGAAACAAAAAGGATGAGCAATAGTTGGACCACGTGGGTAACATATTTTCACTTTTACAGCAGCTTGGTTGTAATATGATCTTAAGGTACACTATCTACACAGTCATTCGGATTGCTTTCATAGAGACTTCAGTGAATAACAAGGTGAACGTTTCCATCAAGATATTATAGAGGACCGGTACCAGTGTCATTGCGATATCCATATGATGGCGGACTATTGCTGGAACATTAAAAATAATAAATAACATTATAATATTTGCGTCTTAAAAATTTGTATTTTTCTTTAAAATCCTCTTTTAGTGATAAATTGAGAAGTATAGTTAAAAAGAAAAAAATTTGGAGTAAAAATCTGCCTTAATATCTGAAGCCTGTGGCCTAAAAACAATAACTATAACACACTTATTGCTTAAGTAGAACAGCAGCAAACACACATATATTAAACAAGTAAGAAAATTATAGTCGGTCTAGAACGACTATTCGATACCCTATACCATGCGTTTATAGACCCACCTAACTTGATATAGAAAATAAGCATAAACCAAAATTGAGTGGGATTTTTATTAATTTTTTTGCTGCAGATATGAAAAAGTTCATATCGGATGCTATATCTATATGGGGACTAGGTCCAAAAATGGACCGATCCTGCTCATGTTTGGTAAAGTCTCTTGTATTTTGCAAAAATATATACAAACAAAATTTGAGAAAAATCAGTGCAATATTTTTGTTTTTTGATAGATTTAAGTGAATATCGGGAAGCAGTTTCATATGGAGCCTATGACTAAGAGTTGTACCATAGGAATCAGTTTTGGACTACTCATTAATGGATGTAATAAACACATACATACCCAATTTGAGTAAGATCTATATGACAATTGGGATCTTATGGCAATTTATGTCGATTTCATAGGGGTCATTTTTATGGGGGCTAGGTCTGAACATGGACCGAATTTGAGTTGGAAATTTAATTAGCGTTCATCCTATAGCCGATGAAAGCTTAAATACCAAAGTTTATCAAAATATATTCATATTTGCGACCTGCAGTTTGATTACAAGGTTTACATGGACACACAGACGGACGGACGGACGGACGGACATCGTTAAGTCGAATCAGATAGTGATTCTGATTCGATCGGTATAATAAAAGATGGGTCTAGGTCACATATTTTTGGTAGTTACAAACAGCAGCACAAAGTCATTATACCCAAACCACATAGTGGTATAGGCTATAGAAATTGTTAATACAAATTTAAATAATATCGTTTTATTAATTCAAAGTAATTTTTTTATTTTAGGAATCCGCCTTCCTTTTCGTTTTAATTGATTTTTAATAACCAAGAGTCGTTCTTTCAGGTCATAGTGGGAGAATATTTCCCCATTGTTCCCCTTTTTTGAATATTTTCACCCTATGACCTCCAAGAGGATAATAATCAAATTTTTTTTTTGTATTTATGAACACAGCACTTTGAGACCTTTCGATTGATATATAATACAAGGTTGCTGTTAATTCAGAATATATATAAAAAAAAAAACACTTTTCCAAAAGAGAGCAAAAAAAGGGCGACATTTTTTGTCAGAAAAGAAAACGGCATTAGTTTTGTATGGAAATTGCGATTTTTATCAATTGAGTTTTCCTCAGTAAATTGTCAACAAAATCAAAAGTTGTGCACCGATTACAATGAAAGAAAGCTCGTTTCATTCGAAATATATTTACCTAAATGCTTTTAGTCCAAACCTGTGCTCTGCATTGCACTTTTTTGTTATGAATTTTTAAAGAACAAAAAAAAAATTTTTTTTTTTGAAAATTGTTCTTTTTTCAAAACTTCCACGATATCTCTGAAACTGCTATGCAAATTTAAAACTAATGGAAGTACGGCTTAAAGATGATATTGTTGACGAGTTTTGGATTTTTTTTTAACTGAATATGATGAACCGATTTCAAGTTATTCCAATATATGTAATGGAAGTGCCTTAATTTTGGAGATAACGGTATATCACGAGAAGTCGAGCTGATAGAAAAAGACCAAGTGCTGATTTGGACTCAGCGTCTCAAATAACTTTAAAGACAATAGTCGGTTCTAAATCAGAAAAAAACATTGTTCCCTTGTGTTATTAATAAATATAGTCTTTACAAAAATGGGAATAATCGAACAAATTGATATGTGAACTCCCAAACAATGTATGTATTTATGATAATAAGTTTGGAGTACCAAGTAAGAACCTTTAAACTTTGTGTGAGTATAGAAATATAGAAGTTAAAAATGGGCAATATGGGCGTGGCATCTCGCATACGAAGACTAGCATCTGAAAAACAATTATATATGGAGTATAGCTAAGTTATTTATATAAAAGTAGATCGAAATAATGGGAATGACACTAGCCAATCTCATCGAAGTGACAATTATTACTGGGTAATTTAAAGATACAAATCAGTCAAATATATAAATATTTTTTTTTTTAATTTCATTACAAAAAGTATAACCAAAGTCTGTACGATTTATACCCTATACCACTATGTGGTTTGGGTATAATGACTTTGTGCTGCTGTTTGTAACAACCAAAAATATTTGACATAGACCCATCTTTAATTATACCGATGGAATCAGAATCATGTTTTGAGATGATTTAACAATGTCCGTCCGTCCGTCCGTCCGTCTGTGTGTCCATGTAAACCTTGTAATCAAACTGCAGGTCGCAAATATTAATATATTTTGATGAAATATGGTATATAAGCTTTTATCGGCCATGGGATGAACGCTATTGAAATTGGTGAGAATCGGTCCATGTTCAGACCTAGCCCCATACAAATTACCCCTATGAAATCGACATATATTGCCATAAGATCCAAATTATCATAAAAATCTTAGTCAAATTGGGTTTGTATGTATATATTACGTCCATTAATCAGTAGTCCAAAAATGATCCCTTTGGCCCTATATATACAGTTTCCCGATCTTCACTTAAATCTATTAAAAACAAAAATATTGCACTGATTCATCTCAAATTTTGTTTGTATATATGTTTGCAAAATACAAGAGACTTTACCAAACATGATCAGGATTGGTCCATTTTTGGACCTAGTCCCCATATAGATATAGCATCCGATATGAACTTTTTCATATCTGCAGCCAAAAAAATTAATAAAAATCCCACTCAAATTTGGTTTTTGCTTATTTTCTATGTCCAGTTAGTTGGGCCTAAGAGACAGGGTTTCTAAACACATGGTATAGGGTATCATATAGTCGGTCTAGACCGACTATAATTTTCTTACTTGTTTATTAATGAATCTGTTTATACTTTCGGTTTCATTGGAACCTTTAATTATAGTATTTGCAGTTAAGTTTAAACGTAAATATACAATATCTTATAGATAGGTAATTAGCATCTCTAGAAAATGCAAATTATATGCTTTATAAAAAAAGCAAATAACTAAAACTGTTGACATGCTGCTACAACAGTAACTTTATCAATTGCTGCACATCTTTTAATGTTGCCCTGCAGCATATTTATTCAATTGTATTCTCATTTAGTTCTTGCTTTGGATGGAACTTGTACTCTTGCTTCATTTGATTTTTTTTTTTAATTATACGAAGTTGAGGACAATTTGGTAAATGAAGTAAGTTTCTGATTCATATTATGTAGGAACTGAAACAAGAAAAATTTTGAGAAAATAAAAAAAAAAATAAACACATACAGGGTTGGCCAAAAGTTTAGAAATTTAATAACGTTTATATATTTGTTTATATTTTTTTTTTCTTCAGATTATATAAATAAAACCTGGAAAGAAAGAAACCAATTTGAAGATATCATATGAACGTTTTTGTATTTTTGGAATAGTATTTACAGGAACCATATAACATCAATACCCATTTCTTTATAGTAAGGCCAAAAAATAAACATTTTTATAGTCGTTTAAAATTCCATTTTTAGTAATTTCTTACAAAAAGTAATACAGATGTTGTTTGGAATAACAACTTAATTATAATAGTCCTTCAAAAAATATGTATATGCTCTAAGATTTTGAATATTTTTTAAAATGCTGTTCATTGCGAATAGTGTAAACGCGGTAATTAAAAGAAAACTATGTTGTTTACAATAAATGTATTTTAGAAAATATAACGGTAATATTAAGTTGTTTATTAGAAAATATTAACACATGCATCATTGATCAATTTTTTTAAGCCTATTTCGGCGAAGCCGAGTGGCTTTTCTGCAGATTCTAATTTTGGGTCCTGGGATAAGCCGGATTTGGCTAGTGTTTGCAGCGACAGACCAAAGCATCTGGTGGGAATCGAATCCACGACCCCCGCATGATAGGCGATCACGCTACCTACTTGATATTAGAACTGTCTCTAAACGAACTAGATTGACGAAAACTGACTTGAAAATTTTGTAAAGAAAATCCGTCCAAGAAAAGATAGACACTGTTAATCATTTCAAGGACAAGGAAGTTAAAAAAAATGATTATCTTCAAGACAGTAAACTTGATGAAGAACAATAAAATAATAGAAATAAAACCTTACTCAAAATCTTACCGGTAGTTGGAAAACAAATACCAATGCCTCAAAAATATAGCCAAGAATTATTTGGAGTTTAAGAGAGAGTTGGAGAAAAAGAAAAAAAAAACGGCACCAGCAACAACTGAAGATCAGCAAAATTATTAATTCCAGACCACATCTCCTTTCTTAAAATTACTTCTCTAAATCTGAATGATGGATGATGAGTTGTACTTCATAATGGAAGGCAATAATGGAAGTACATCCAAAACATCCAAGTATGTTTGTAAGAGGAAATTTTCAGCAAAGGTTTTAAGGTACTAAGAAAATTTAAATCGCGGAAAAATCAAATTTGTGCCGAAAGAACAACCCTCCAAATGTTCCCCAACTAAGACCCATAGAATCTTTTTGGACAACCTTAAAGAAGATAGTGCATAGTGTAGATTGCCCAATTCAGCAAAGGGAAAATACATCTATTTCTGAAGTATCAAACAAAGAATTCATAAAGCGAATTAAAATGGGGTCAATATTTTATTTTTATACCCCATACCACTATCTGGTTTGGGTATATAAAGGGTCCGCAATCTAACGTTTTTTTTTCAACTAGTGCTTCTTTCGTGAATGGTAACACTTAGCTCATGTCTGATTTGACAGATAATTAGTTTTATCCTTCCGCTGAACGAATATGCTTGTGTATATGCTTGAACAACGCTGGGAAATATTGCGACATTACTTTGAAAATCATGGTAATGTTGCAGAATGTGTGCGAAACTTGCGTACGGATTTTGGAAGAAGAGAAGCACCGTCAGCTCCGTATGTTCGTTATCTTGTAAAAAAAGCGAAAGAAACTGGCATCCTCATCGATAAACGAAAGCGTGAAAAGCCAAAAACAGTGCGTACAGCCGAGAATATTGCTGCTGTGGCAGAAAGTATGCGTGAAGCGCCATCAACATCAATTCACCGTCGTTCTCAAGAATTGAACATTTCGGAGGCATCATTGAGACGAATTTTGCATAAAGACCTTGGTATGACGCCATACAAAATCCAATTGGTTCAGGAGTTGAAGCCAACTGACCATGCAATGCGTTTTCGCTTCGCTAAGTGGGCCTGCGATCGACTTACGGAAGACGCCGATTTTGCCAAAAAAAATCATCTTTTCAGATGAAGCTCATTTTGATCTTTGCGAGTATGTAAACAAGCAAAATTGTCGCATTTGGGGCACAGAAAACCCGCACGCATACATTGAAAAGCCGATACACCCAAAACGAGTCACTGTTTGGTGCGGATTTTGGTCCAGAGGCATAATTGGGCCATTTTTCTTCGAAAATGAGCAAGTAGTGGCCGTTACAGTTAATGGCGGCCGTTATCGGGCCATGTTGAACGAATTTTTGTTCACAAAAATTGAAGAGGAGGATATTGGCAACATTTGGTTTCAACAGGACGGACGATGTTTTGCGCCCTGTTTTTGAAGATCGCATTATCAGCCGCAGAGCTGATGTCGTTTGGCCACCTCGGAGCTGCGATTTGACATCGTTGGACTATTATTTGTGGGGTGCCCTCAACATAAGTGTTACGCCAACAAGCCAGAGACAATTGACGCTTAAAAGGACAATATTCGTGAAGCCATTGGTGAAATACAGTTGCACACAATCGATAATGTGCTTAAAAATTGGACCGATCGTGTAGGCTACTGCATGGCCAGCCGAGACAGCCATTTGAATGAAATTATATGCCATTATTAACCGGAAGGACTGTACTTTGCAATAAAAAAGGAAATTTGAGATAATATTCAGTAGTTTTTTTTATAGCATTTTCAAAAAAAAAAAAAAAACAAGTAAGAAAATTATAGTCGGTCTAGACCGACTCTACGATACCCTATACCATGCGTTTAGAAACCCTATCTCTTAGGCCCAACTAACTGGATATAAAAAATAAGCATAAACCAAATTTGAGTGGGATTTTTATTAATTATTTTGGCTGCAGATATGAAAAAGTTCATATCGGATGCTATATCTATATGGGGACTTGGTCCAAAAATGGACCGATCCTGATCATGTTTGGTAAGGTCTCTTGTATTTTGCAAAAATATATACAAACAAAATTTGAGAAGAATCAATGCAATATTTTTGTTTTTTAATAGATTTAAGTGAAGATCGGGAAGCAGCTCTATATAGGGTCAAAGGGATCATTTTTGGACTACTCATTAATGGATGTAATGAACGCATACAAACCCAATTTGAGTAAGATCTATATGACAATTTGGATCTTATGGCAATTTATGTCGATTTCATATGGGTAATTTGTATGGGGGCTAGGTCTGAACACGGACCGATTCTCACCAATTTCAATAGCGTTCATCCCATGGCCGATAAAAGGTTGTATACCAAATTTCATCAAAATATATTCATATTTGCGACCTTTGATTACAAGGTTTACATGGACACACATACGGACGGACTGACGGACGGACATTGTTAAATCAACTCAGAAAGTGTTTCTGATTCGATCGGTATAATTAAAGATGGGTTTGGGTCAAATATTTTTGGTTGTTACAAACAGCAGCACAAAGTCATTATACCCAAACCACATAGTGGTATAGGGTATAAAAAGTTATTTGGCGGACCCTTTATAATGACTGTGCTGGTGTTTCTAACTATCAAAAATATTTGAACTATACCCATCTTTTATTACAGCGCTCGACTCAGAATCACTTTCTGAGTCAATTTTGCGATGTCGGGCCGTCCGTTCTGTCCATCTGTCCGTCCGTCCGTCTGTCCGTCTGTGGGTCCATGCAAACATTGTAATCAAACTACAGGTGGCAAATATGACTATATTTTGATGAAATTTGGTATATAAGCTTTTATGGACGATAGGATGAACGCTATTGAAATTGATGAAATGCCGTCCATGTTCAGACCTAGTACCCCTATAAAATCGACATGAATTGCCATAAGGTCCAAATTATCATATAGATCTCAGTCAAATTGGGTTTGTATGTGTTTATTACATCCATTAATCAGTAGTCCATAAATAATCCCAATAGGACAATTCGTAGTCATAGGCCCCATACAGAGCTGCTTCCCGATCTTCATTTAAATCTATCAAAATACGAAAATATTGCACAGATTTTTCTAAAATTTGTTTTGTATATATTTTTTCAAAGTGACTTTGCCAAATATGGTCAAGATCGGTGCATGTTTCGATCTAGTCCCCATATAAATATAGTATCCGGTATGTACTTTTTTATATTTGCAGCCAAGAAAATAATAATAATGCCACTCAAATTTGGTTAATGCTTATTTTCTATATCGAATAGTTGGACCGGAGAGATAGGGTCTCTAAACCATGGTATAGGGTATCGTACAGTTGGTCTAGACCGACTATAATTTTTTACTTGTTTTTTTGTTTTGTAAATTTAGTCTGATGTTGTATCTAGTGTATAAATTATAATAAATACCAAAATGGTTCATTTACTTATATATGTTTTTTAATGAGTTAGAAATTATTAACGTTCAAAATCAAATGTTTTTACTTTAAATAAATAGAAAAACATTGGCACAGTGTTATATTCCATACGTTTAGAGACCCTATCTCTTAGATCCATATAACTAGATGTAGAAAATAAGCATAAACCAAATTTGAGTGGCATTGTTATTAACTTTTTTAGCTTCGGGTATGAAAAAGTTCATATCAGATGCTATATCTATATGGGGACTAGGCCGAAAAATAGACCGATCCTCTGACCATATTTGGTAAGGTCACTTATTGTTTGCAAAAGCATATGCAAACCAAATTTGAGAAAAATATGTGCAATATTTTTCTTTTTCGATAGATTTTAGAGAAAATAAGAAATCAGTTTCACGTCTAGGTCAAATACGTATTTTTGGTAGTTATAAACATCAGCACAAAGTATTTGTACCCTGACCACATAGAGGTATAGGATATAAACATTTGATCTTTAGGCTGAAACATTTGATAAGGATCGAAAATAAGATTTTTTTATTTTTATAGAAAATAATAAAATTATTTTTTTAATATTTGGCAATTTCCGTCTATAAAAAACAATTTTGGAGAAAAAGTTTATCGTTTATAATCAACCGAACGGAATTTGAGTTAAATTTTTATCTTGAATAGACCATGTGGATGGAAACTTAGCTGAAGGCTGTGCTTGGAAAACCTCTTGTAGTTTCTGATCCGAAAATTTCAGCTAATAGAAATATTCTTCATGGTAAATAAAAACACTGATATTTATAAATATTAAATTCTTGGGGAAGAGAAATTCCAATTCAGAGTAAAATTACTAGGTCATTATAGTAAAAGCTGCAAAGGGTTTGGCGTTCTCAGGCCAAACTTTTTTTATGAACATTTATATTTATTTAGTTTTCCAGCTATAACTCAATAACCATTGATGATTTCTCATTTCTCATTCTTCTAGGAAATTTTAGCTAACGCTTAAGTAAATCATTTTAATAATATATCCATGCAAAAAATTAACTTGTACCAATTATTAACTGAAATCTTCAAAAATTTGGTTCTTTTTCCCTTTTTTTTTTGTTTATAAATTTTCGCCATTAACTCATCAAATTTCTGACCTTAGACGACTAAAATAATTAACCCCAAGAAAACTCGAAATATTGTTGAGCACGTAACAATGTAATACGTAGTTTTGACTCGAGTTCTACGAAGCACGTTTTTTTAAATATTTCATATGTTCCTTTCGTTTCTATACTATACGCAATTTCAAAACTGCACGCTTTCATTTTCCTCCTTAAATTTAATGTTTATACAAAAATAAAACTAAACAAACAAACATCAAGTTTGGCCTGAGAACGGCAAACCCTTTTCTGGTTTTATTATATTAGCCAAGTAATTTCTTCCTGACTTGCCATGTTTTACCCCCCAGAAAATGACCCCGAAAATGTTCCACAGTATATTTAGTTATCAATGACGAAATCATATGAAGGTGTTTTTTCTCCCATTTTCCTTTAAAAATCATTAAAAAATAAAATAAAAACTATTTAATATCTATTTAATATCTTAGTAAAGAGAAGATCTTAGATGTCAATACCAAATTTATTAAAATATGTAAATAAAGAAAGAATATATAATTGAAAATATCAATGACGAAAATGATCTTCAAATGCCGTCAAATTCCGATGACGGTGACTAGCTATACTTTTTTTTTTGCTTGTATGGCAATCCTGTTCAATGTTTCGTAAGGCAAGTCTTTGCGACTAAGTTAATATCTGAATAGAAATATCGAATACTAGAAGTAACTCGGTGTGCTTCGCTACCCCCTCCCCAGTGAATCGTAATGAAAGGGCTCACGCAAATTCCCAAGGCACTCACTATTACAGTAATTCAGATATATCACATTTAATATTAAGTTTGTATGGGGGTGCCACTCGTATTTGTCTAATACCGCCCATTTTTTCGCTGACTACTCACGTTAATAATAGATGACCTGAGACATATTTGCAAAGCTCTCACTAAAAATATTAAAAAAAAAAATACTAAAAATATTTTTAAAAAATACACCATGTAGCACTTCCGATATCCACAGTAAGACTGTGAAAATTTCAAGAAGATCAGATGAGTAGTTACGGAGATTACCTCCTACAAACAAACTAACACACATTACCTCTTTATTATGTTAGTATAGATTTTTTTATTTCGATACTTGCTGATACACAATGTTTTTTGTTTTTGCTTCGGTACAACAATTATCAGATTTTTCGACGTTCCTTCCCTGGAGCAAGGTGGTACATGTAGCTGCCCATGAGAAGAACATGGATTTTCCAAATTAGATCTGGCAACACATAACTATTGGCATTGAACTTAATGTATCATTTGGCAATTTTTCTTTTTAGCGACTTTTGATTTTGTCCATTTTTGATTTTGAAGATTTTTTTGGGCTATTTTTATTTTTCGCGATTTTTGGGTTTGGCGATTTTTGATATTGGCAACTTATTTTCCACGACAAATCACATTGATAACTAATGTACTTGTCAAAAGATTGTTGCTTTCGTAGTACTTCATATTTTTTGTATAGGAGGTGCCACGCCCACTAATCCCATCCCGCCCAATTTCTATTGGACTACTAACATTAATATCTGATGGACTGTTGCAAAATGTCTCTCTTTTACAATATTCCAGATATTCGATTTTAAATAGTTACTTTGTGCCACGCCCATTGGTGTGAACCCGCCAATTTTTTGTCCGACTACTCATACTAAGATCTACTCATACTAAGATGGGGTCGTGCAAAGTGTCAAAGCTTCCCTTTTTTAGTACACCAGTTATATGGTATCATATATTTACTTCGTACGGGCGGTGCCACGCCCACTGCTCCGATCATGCCCATTTTTTGTCTAACTCTTTCACATGAATAACTTATGGACTCACACAAAGTCCCAAGACTCACACTATTACAGTACTCCAGATATATGGCATTTTATATTTACTTTGTATGGCTGGGGCCACGCCTATTGGTCCGATGCTGCCCATTTTTGTCCGACTACTCACATTAATAATAGGTGACATCAGACAAATTTGAAAAGATCTCTCTATCACAGTACTCGGGATATGTAATATTGAATTATTACTTGTATGTGAGGTACCACGCCCACTAATCCGATCCCGCCCATTTCCGGCGTAGCTGCTAATATTACCAATAGATGACCTTAGACAAATTTGCAAAGCTCTCTCTATCATAGTACCCAATATATATAATATTAAAAATTTACTTTGTGTGGGAGGTGCCACGCCCACTAAAAATATTTAAAAAATTATAGCCTATAGCACTTCCCATATCCTCAGTAAGACTCTGTGAAAATTTCAGGCAGATCAGATGGGTTGTTACGGAGATTACCTCCTACAAACAAACAAACAAACACACATTACCTCTTTATTATATTAGTATAGATAAGACCAGATTTTTGGTTTTATTTTCCCAGTCAGTATAGTATAGTGATTCAGCTGTTGTGCTATGGCAGAATGGAACAAATTAAAAAAACCAAATACTAAAGAATGCAAAAAAAAAAACTAATTGCGACATGTCTGTATCCCTTTTTCTGTCAAACTATAAAAAATAAAACAAGTAAGAAAATTATAGTCGGTCTAGACCGACTATACGATTCCCTATACCATGTCCTATCTCTTACTAACTGGACATAGAAAATAAGCAAACACCAAATTTGAGTCTGATTTTTATTAATTTTTTTGGCTGCAGATATGAAAAACTTCATATCGGATGATATTTCTATATGGGGACTAAGTCCAAAAAAGGACCGATCCTGACCATATTTGGTAAAGTCACTTACAATTTGAAAAAAATATATACAAACCAAATTTGAGAAAAATCTGTGCAATATTTGTGTTTTTTGATAGATTTAAGTGAAGATCGGGAAGCAGCTCTATATGGGGCTTATGACTAAGAGTTGTCCAATGGGGATCATTTTTGGACTACTAATTAATGGATGTAATATATACATATAAACCTAATTTGACTACGATTTGTATGATAATTTGGATCTTATGGCAATATATGTTGATTTCATAGGGGTCATTTGTATGGGGGCTAGGTCTGAACATGGACCGATTCTCACCAATTTCAATAGCGTTCATCCCATGGCCGATAAAAGCTTAAATACCAAATTTTATCAAAATATATTCATATTTGCGACCTGCAGTTTGATTAGTTACAAGCTTTACATGGACACACAGACGGACGGACGGACGGACATTGTTAAATCAACTCAGAAAGTGATTCTGATTCGATCGGTATAATTAAAGATGGGTCTAGGTCAAATATTTTTGGTTGTTACAAACAGCAGCACAAAGTCAATATACCACACCACATAGTGGTATAGGGTATAAAAATATTATTACACATTTGAAATTAGTAAATTCACATTCATATATATATTTTATAATATTAATAGCCTAGGCAATTTCTTGTTCCCGATGTTTTGTTCTACCGTTTTATCCCGATTTTGACCAGATGTATAATATTTGAAAGGTATTTCTTTTTAGCTGTTCACCAGATTTAGAGATTTTTTAATTTTTTCCTTTATTTTGAGTAAATTGCATTTAAATCTGCTACTAAAACATACATAAAATTATGCAAATGCTATGTGTGTGTTTATTAAATTTGTTTGATGTGTTTGTTAATGAGTTTGTTATTCACAATAATAATAAACCAAAAAAGTGTTGGTTTGTGAATTGGCTAAGTTGAGAAATAAAGTTAGCTAGAAATTGCACTCGAATTTCGAGCGATGGAATATGCTACTATTTAATAAAATTAATGAGTTTGTTATTCACAATAATAATAAACCAAAAAAGTGTTGGTTTGTGAATTGGCTAAGTTGAGAAATAAAGTTAGCTAGAATTTGTATTTTATAAAATTCATAATTGGGAGATGGCTCCTTCTAATTAAGTTACAATTTGTGTGGGTTAGATTCACTATTTTAAAAAATTGTGTGCATTTATTACACTTCTATAATAATTAAATTAATAATTAAATTTATTTTCTTTCTAGTCCACATTAAAATTTTAGTGAGTTAATAATTTAAAATCCGACCACACTTAAATCTCAGGACTTTGTAAAGACTAATAATGAACTAACTACTACAAAAAAATAAATAAATAAAATAATAACGAGACTGTATTAGATTTTATTCAGCAAAACAATACTTCGTTTTTTTTTGTTTTTTGTAACAATCCAAAAAAAAAAAAATTGTTTCCTATAAAATTTGGCACGCGATTTTCGAATCGATAACCCACTAACAAACATCCCACACAATTCCAATATATATGTATACTAAAGGTGGGTATTTGTTTATAAACATATGTATGGATGTGTATGTTTTTGTATTATCTTATTTATATTATATACCGTA
The DNA here is from genome assembly GCA_963682025.1 of Cordilura impudica. Lineage (NCBI taxonomy): Eukaryota > Metazoa > Arthropoda > Insecta > Diptera > Scathophagidae > Cordilura > Cordilura impudica. The sequence continues at coordinate 135,591,204 of OY821517.1, forward strand.
AATCTGGCAAATACACGTTTGTATGTCTTAATGAGTTCCAGCAAATAACACGTAGCTTAGAATATATGTTGTTTGTATGTATGTATATATGTATGTGAACAGGATATAAAAAACAGGAAATTTACTGCCCACCAATAATAACAGCCATTTATTATAGTAAAAAGCATATAATTTTAATTTTATTTATTTCGGTTATAAATTTTTTGAAATTGTAAACATAAAATTTAAATCACAGTACAAAAAATAATTTTTTATAGGATTTCTACTTTTAAATTTATTGCACGGCTAGCTACGATTTGCTCTTTTAGTTGTAAATATGTTTATACTGTTGAAGTGGATTTTAGTATTGTAAGCCTTTAAAGCTTTTCTAAATGTATATTTCAAATGAACTGTTTGTAGACGTACTAATTAAATGAAAAAAAGAGTTTTATTAGCAAATATCTGAATGTTAATTAAATAAATAAATCTTTGTCTATGTATAAAAACAGAGTACACAACCAAATGACCTCAAACTTTTTCTGAATGTGGCATGAGGAATATTGATTGGAGGATAAATATTATATTATTATGAAGTACTAATACAGAATTCGAATTGAGTTCCATAATATTTTAAGAGATAATAAACAGTATCTAAAATAATATGTCTGTAAGTTCAAACAACTTCCCCAATTTGTTTGTTCCTGTGACAGCATGACTGATGTTACCTTTAGCTAGCTTATGTCTTGTCGGAGACAAGTTATGGATTTTTACAAAGTTTTTGTTAAAAAAGTTATTAGTGACGAATTAAAGTAACATCATATTTTTGTCAGTGCTGTAATATGGCATATACATAGGATTAACAGGTCATGCAAAAAACCAGCCACAGCGCATCAATAAAAAATTTTGTTGAAATGTTTTGTGATTTATGACGATAATATTAATAAATCTACTATAGACAAGGGTACAGATTCTAATGCATGCAACGAGAGAAATATTTAAGTGAGGACAAAAAGCGATTACATAGTAAGTGCTTTTGGCTAAATTTTAGTTGTAAACCAATACCTACTTGTTTAAAATTACATTTTTATGGAAATAGAAATATGATATATAGTCGTAATATTAGATCGACGACATTTATTGCAAAGATTGTTATATTTTTGTTAAACCTCATCGGCCTGGGGTTATTTCTGATGATGCAGATGTCTTCTTCAGACTCTGAAGATATTGGATCTTGGAACTTCTTGGCACTATTAAGTGCAACATAATAGAATTTCGCTAGTAGTGGTGTCATGGTCATTTGCAAAATAAAGTTTTTTAAATGATCTACAATTTTCCTTGGCATTAGTTTACTCGACGACTTCACACTCTAGCAAACGTTGAACGTGTAAATAATAAAATTCAAAGATGATCATCAGCTTTAATACCAGCTGTTTTAGATCTGAGCATGAGCTCGTCTCATCGAGATTTCGCTCTTAAATCAACTTTATCGTTTAATCTTAAATTCATAAGTGTACCTACGTAAAGTTAGACATAATTTTTTTGGCTTTCTTTTGTAATATTATTTAAAGCAAAATGTATGATTAAATATTGTTTAATATTTAAGTAGAAAAGGAAAAAAATCCTAAACTCAATCAAAATTGTTAACCTAACCCACATCTAAATATTATGTTAATAAAGAATTGAAGAGATTTTCTTATATTTTCTTTTGGTATATGTAAGAGAACACAATCATATATGCAAGTATATCCAAAGATTAAAATATATATCTGTGGTCACAAGCATTAACCGTCTAAGTCGAAAATCGTGCTTCTGAGAAAAATAACTTTTTATATAAATGTAATGGGGCTTCATTGCGACTTTGGTCAGTATGTTTTCATATATAACTTTTTATTAAACAGTATTAGAGAAATGGGGATTTCACGTAAATATAGAGCATTTTTAGTAGAACATGATAGCAAAGATAACCCAAATTGTCGAATACCATGCTTTCGAGAAAAATAAAAAGAATTTATTTTTTGACTTTTTTTGCTATATCAAAAATTTTTGTACTTTTTTTCAAAAAAGGCCTCATTATTTTTACTTAAAAGAAAGCTTAGGTTTTTTCCTTTAAGAGGTTTTTGGTCGCTTAATGGAACGCGAGTAGGATATCTATCAAAATAAATGTTTTGTAACTCAAGACAACGGTTAAATTTTTATCGTATGCACTATTTTGAGTTTTTCCTTTTTGTGTGTAAGTGTTTCTAAAACCTTATAAATTAGACTTACACTAAGAAACTAGATAAATTAGCTTTTCCGACGGTATATAACACACCTAACTAAAATTTCATACCTTTGATACTGTAATACCCGCAATATGTTAACCTCAGGAAAATAAATCACTTTTTATACCCTATACCACTATGTGGTTTGGGTATAATGACTTTGTGCTGCTGTTTGTAACTACCAAAAATATTTGACCTAGACCCATCTTTTATTATATCGATCGACTCAGAATCACTTTCTGAGTCGATTTAGCGATGTCCGTCCATCCGTCCGTCCGTCTGTGGGTCCATGTAAACCTTTTAATCAAACTGCAGGTCCCAAATATGAATATATTTTGATAAAATTATATATATATATATTATATATATAAAATTATATGTATACTAGCTGGACCCAGCAAACGTTGTTCTGCCCTCAATGAATTATTAATTTTAGTTAGAATCTGTATATATCTATATAAAAAAAACGTTTGTGCATTTGTTAATATTAAAACCATGTTTTATTTATGAAAATTAAAATAAATATTTATTGTAACATACGTATGTATGTATAAGAATGACCAATATATTTCTATCATTGTAATTCTAAAAAGAGTGAACAATATTTTTAGTTTCCTTATTCTGGCAGTAAATTAATAAATTTGCTGGCTTTCCGACACGGGAAAAACAATTGTTTTCGAGGTCCAAACCACATATTTGCAATGATTGTCCTTGAGATTTATTGATGGTCATGGTAAATCCCAATCTGTTCGGAAATTGCAATAATTTGAATGTTATCAGTGTGTCGGTAGGAATCATAAGAATTCTTGGCAGAAAGACATGTTCTCCTTTAAATTTGCCTTTGAAAATTGTGGCCTCAATAACATTGAGTATTATCGTCTCAACAATTAACCTGGTGCCATTTCATAGTCTCGGAGCGTTGAGGTTACGTAGCAAAATTATTGGAGAACCAACTTTTAATTTTAATAAATGTGGAGGTAGATCGGGTACATCAAGTGAATTCAAAAATTCTGTTGGATAATTGACTGCTTCATTTTCTTCAACAACACTATCCATAGATCTGAAATAACACTTTTGGAATCAATCATGTCCTGAATAATAACATTAATATTATCGACATCGGAATTTTTTGCGGCTTAAATAGTTATCTCAGTTAACCAAGTAGTTGTTTTGAAAACTGGTCAGCCGGTTGATCATGGATAATATAATGGAGGCTCCACCAAAAAGTCTTTCATTGCCTTTCAAATCTTTTTAAGTTCTATGTAGTGCTTCTAAGGAATGTTTGTAAGTCATGTTATATTTATCCCAAATAATAATATTGCATTTTTGCAGAACTTTTGCCATACCGGATTGTTTTTTTTATATTAATACGGCATTCTCATTCGTTTGTACATTTAACGGTGTTTTGAGTGCTGAATGAGCTGTGCGACCACCACATAATAATGTTGCGGCTATTCTGGATAAAGCAATAGCCAATTCAATTTTTCCTTCCTTTTTGGTTAGAATATTTGTATATAAAAACGTTTGTGAATTTTGGAACTTATAAAATTTAAATACATTTGACAACTCATTATTTTTCGAACGCCAGCGCCATCTACCGGGTCCAACAAAAAAATATTTGGCATCATCTAACATACATATATGTACATTCTTAGTTTCAGTAAAATCGCACCGTAAATAAGAATATTCGAAATGACTTTACCACAGCGCCACCTATCGGGTCCATTTATACATACAAAAATTTCCTATGATAAAACATACGTGCATTCTGAATTGCAGTCAAATCGCTCTAAACAAAAAAAATAAAATGAAAAACAAAAAAAGGAGGAGTTTAACTTCTTATATATAATTTTCTCGTGTCGCGGTCTCTGTAATTGAACTCCTCCGAAACGGCTTGACCGATTCTCATGAAATTTTGTGTGAATGTTGGGTAGGTCTCAGAAACGGACAACAGGTATTCTTTTTTTTTTGATATCTCAAGTGGGCGTGGCACTTATGGCTATCATAGTACTCCAGATATTTGATTTTTAAAGTTCACTTTGTATGGGGGGTACCCCTCCCAGTGGCCCTGTCAAAAAAAAAATAGACGTTGTCCGATTCTCAGACCTACCCAATATGCGCAAAAAATTTCATGAGAATCGGTCGAGCCGTTTCGGCGGAATTTTACCACAAACACCGCGACAGAAGAATTTTATATATAAGATATATATATATATATATATATGTATGTATACACGATACCCTATACCATGCGTTTAGAGACCCTATCTCTTAGGCTCAACTTATTGGATACAGAAAATAAGCATAAACCAATTTTGAGTGGCATTTTTATTAATTTTTTTTGGCTGCAGATAAGGAAAAGTTCATATCGGATGCTATGTCTATGTGGGGACTAGGTCCAAAAATGGACCGATCCTGACCATGGTTATTAAAGTCTCTTGTATTTTGCGAAAATATATACAAACAAAATTTGAGATGAAGCAGTGCAATATTTTTGTTTTTTAATAGATTTAAGTGAAGATCGGGAAGCAGCTCTATATGGGGCCTATGACTAAGAGTTGTGCCATAGGAATCGTTTTTGGACTATTCATTAATGGATGTAATAAACACATACAAACCCAATTTGACTAAGATCTATACGACAATTTGAATCTTATGTCAATTTATGTCGATTTTATAGGGGCCATTTGTATGGGGGCTAGGTCTGGACATGGACCGATTCTCACCAATTTCCCATGGCCGATGACAGCTTATATACCAAATTTCATCAAAATATATTCATATTTGCGACCTGCAGTTTGATTACAAAGTTTACATGGACACACAGACGGATGGACGGACGGACGTACGGACATTGTTAAATCAACTCAAAAAGTGAATCTGATTCGATCGGTATAATTAAAGATGGGTCTAGGTCAAATATTTTTGGTACAAAGTCATTATACCCAAACCACATAGTGGTATAGGGTATAAATAGGCATGTTATAAATGGATCTGCTGTGAATCTCTTAAAGGAAAAAAACTTAAGCTTTCCTTTGAGCAAAAAAAAAAGTCAACAAGATTTTTGATTTAGCAAAAAAAAGTAAAAAAAAAAATTTTTTTTTTTAAGTTTTTTTTCGAAAGATTAAATAAATAGCTATCTAAACTATTTGGAACAAATTTTGCTAAAAAAAACAATAGGAAAAAAGTTACATGGATGAGAAAAAGCAACTGTATGGCAAAAATGTCAAATATTGACACACTCTAACTCAGAGAGCTTTTGACCAATCTGGTTGAAAAATTGTTTCAAAACTACTATCTAGTAGGAGTAACCTTGATGCAAATTTCGTCCCAATCGGAAGACATCGGTTTCAAAAGTTGGGTTACTTGACATGAAGTCCCCATATATATAAATGAAATTTTACCAGCAGTAAAAATAAAGTAATTAAACATTATGACATAAAAAATTAATAATATCTATAATATTAATAGGCAAGGCGATTTTTTGCGACCGATGTAAGTTTCACAGTTTTACCCAGTTTATCATTTGAAAGGTATTTCGTTTTAGCTGTTACACAGATTTACAGATTTTCACCGTCTGAAATATTTTTTGGAGTTATGATCTTTTAAAGTTGCTACTAACTCATACATAAAATTATACAATGCTATGTGTGTGTTTATTAAATTGTTAATGTGTTTGTGTTAATGTGTTGAGTTTGTTTTCTTCATTTAAAATGAGTTGAATTGTGAAGCATACCTTTAGGGTGTTTATTAAATGAAAAAATAAAATTTCCTAGAATTTGCACTTGAATTTCGAGTGCTGGAATCTGCTAGTTAATATAAATAGCTATAAAAGAATTATTACCAAGAGTATTTATTAAAATAATTAAAAAACTTTTTTTAAAACTCATTGAGTTGCTGCTTATTTGTTAGCTATATGGAAGAGCAGTCCAAAGACGAGTAGCGTTCATGAGGAACTGCCATTCAGAAATGAGACATCGGAATTTGGGGATTATGACATTTTTTCCTCTTGACGATGTAGCCAAGCGTACATTTTGAAATAGGTACTTCGGTATTTGAGAAAAATATTAAGGTTCTTATCTTTAACAAGTTTTCAAATGAAACTCTATAGAGAGCCTTCTAATAGGACGATAGTTGATCGCGCTTTTTAAGCCGTAAACACATCGTATGATATTGTTACAAAAACTTCAAATTTTTTCTTGCTTATGGAGTCAATGCCGTTTAAACATACCGATTGAATGCAGTTAGTAATGTAAGATGATATAAGTTGTGACGATGTTTATAAAAATTTAAATGAGGCCTTAGAAGCCTTGAAATCGAATGAAATCATAAAATATTAATTTGTTGCCATTTTAAAAACATATTTTGAATATGATTATTATTTTTTAGGAAAGTAAAGCGATATTTTCAATATTAAAACAAACGTACATCTGAATTTTTATTATATTTCTTACACGAGAAATGAGAAATCATCAAGGGCTCTTGAGTTATAGCTGAAGAAGTAAGCAAACAAACATCAAGATAAGGAAAAATATATAAAAGATTTGAAAAAACTTTGGCTTGAGAAGGTCATACCCTTTCGAAGTTTTATCATTCTGGGCTCGTTCTTTCACCCTGACTTAGAAATTCTCACTCCCAGATAATGGCCCCGAAAATGTTCCACAGTGTAATCAGTAACGACATCTATTTTTTTAAAATTATTTCATTGTAAAGTATTGGCATATTAAGGGATATCTCAAAACCTTTAATTGAGATATCGGTTGGAGTTATAGGTTATCAAGTTTTGAAGATGAATACAATTATTTTACACTAGCTCGTTAATATTTTTAAAGATTTTTCACTGCACTCGCCATATTTCAGGAATTGTTGGAACTAGAGTTACAAGATTTTAAATATTTATACCCTCCACTCCAGTGTGCAGAGGGTATATATAAGTTTGTCATTCCGTTTGTAATAATTAGAAAAAAAATTTTGGACCCCATAAAATATATATATTTGTGATCCTTATAACAACCGGAGTTGATATAGCGATGTCCGTCTGTCCGTCTGTATGTCTGTGGAAATCACGATGACGGCATCAATCGGGTAGCTAGGGTGCTCCTTGACATAAAAAATGATTCACTAGCATCCTGAAAAGTTTGCTATTTAAAATCGTCCAAATCGGTCTGTTAGGGCCCGAGATTTGAACGAAGAACTAAAAAAAGTCTTGAAAAAATATAATTTTCGATCTTGTTCTTGTCACGATCACGCCCTGAATAGTGCAGCTACAGTGATCATTTTTAGAGAGAATGATTTGCCAAATTCATGGGAAGATTCTTATTTCACAAATCATTAAAATCGGTGGAACAGGTCCAGGGAAATCTCTGAAAAATAAAACAAAAAAAAAATATGATGTTTCTATATTGTTCGCGTTGTTATTCTAAATGTTGTGTTGTTGTCATAGCTGGCCTTGTTGTTTTTGTGTTCGTTTTGGTAATAAAATAATAAAAACTAACCCTTTGTACATTTTTTTATTAACTCTGGTAGAAAAATTTAAAAGTTTCCATTGTTTTGGCATCACTCTAAAAATTTGTTGGATCATTTCTGTTATTACCACGAGCCCGCCTGAAAAATTTCAGATGGAATGGCTCACGGGAAATTGGTTAAAATCGATCCAAAATTTTTTCGACAAGCAGACAATACGAGCTAATATAAAGGGAGTAAAAATTCACCAACATCTAAAGCAAATAACGCTAAAATACCTAGTTGTTAATAAAAACAAAAACAATGTAAATATAGCAAAAAAAAAATTTTTATGTATAAATTTATTTCTAAATTTATATAAACATATTGAATAATACAAATAATATACATATATTATATATGTATATCCATAACAACTGCATGTTAGAAATAAATCGGTATATTATTTTATTTACATAAAATTCTGCAATATTTTGTTGTGGGGAAAATACATTTCTTTTGCATTAACAGAGTGTCATTTCATTTTGCTCAGCGTGACTATGCCACAGTAGATGGCGCCACAATTTTTGTTTGTTCTAATTAGCTTTGCAATAGTTATTTCTATTTTAACAAGAATGTTAATATTTTCAACTGGATATTATATAGAACAATGTTAAGAGTACACTCGGGCTGGTCTTTTATTTCATACGTATTTTCATTTTTCTTTTACAAATATGAACATAAGTTTGGCATATTAACTTTTTGTTGTCTTTACAAAATAGAGTTAACGAGTTCATCAATGAGTTTTTTGCTTTCAAAACAGTTCTACATAGTTATATAGAATTATTATTCTGCTTTACCTACAAAATATCTGATGCGATTACATCTCATTTTTAAAAATTGTTTATAATTACTAAAACATCATTATTCACATAAATACAAAATTGCACTTTTTAAATTTTCCATTCAAATTTTAGAAAATATCAATTCAAAAAACTGGAATTAAAAATTTCCAATTATAAATTACAATTAATTGAATTTCAGAAAATCATATCAAAACGTCGGAAATTATAATTTTAAATTTAGAAGACATCAATTGCATCTTTAATATATAAATATTATTCGTTAAACACAAATTGAAATTAAATAAAAAAAAAACACCAAATACCTATGTTTACATTTAAAAAATTTTTACATTTAAAAAAAATATTGACATTCAGGAGAAATTAATAGCTTTTCAGTACCGCGATTCAGTAACTTCTTTTAACGATAGTCGAATCATTAAAAAAAGAAAATTGCGAAATTATTAGTAAAATTTTTATACGATATTCGCTATTGTTAAAGTCAGCTGTTGTTGTTATCTAAACGACAACCATTTTTGTGTTGTTTATTCAATCGATACTTAAATTTTTAGGTTGAAATGTCGTCATACATAAATAAAAATCATAAAATAGTGAAAATATTTTGCTTTAATTAAAAAACTTTTTTATATAAATAAAAAAATTAAATAGCATATTCAATTCATTATTTCATTTTCAAATAAATAAACAGAAATATTGGTAAACAAAATAAAGATATTAAAAATAAACATAAAATCATCCTGTCAAACACGAGGTAATATGTTTTTTTTCTCTTCTTCTTCGCGTTTTTCGCTTATTTTGACAGAGATGCCACTAATTTACAATTTAAATAAATAGAATAATAGATTGGTCGACTGTCGTTAAGATGTATGTACTTAGTGAATCACTTAATCCTTAGTGCAAACAACAATAGCTGTCGATATATTTTGCGATTGTCGGATCGTTGAAATTTACAGAATCACACTACAGAAAACATTAATTTAAATTCAATGAATTTTAGAAAACGTCAAATGATATTTAAGAATTTCGAACATAAAAACTGTTACATAAATAAACGCAATTTGATGAGAATGTTATTTTTTATATATAAATTTTCACAATTTTTTTTGGATGAAAATTTGAAGTTTTTCAGAAAATAAAGAGAACAAATTATTTTATTTAAAATGTTTGGGACATTTGGTTTTTTGCGTTTGGCATCCCTAATTTGAATATTTATTATTATAAATTTATTCTCTATGTTTTCCAAATATGGCAATATTTTAATAAAAAAGTTTATTTTTGGTTATTATTTTGTTACTCCATCCGACCTATATGGCCGCAATGAAGAAATATTTGGCCAGCTAAAAGAAACTATACAGACATTTCCAATTCGCACGATTTAATGCATATAGCCACCCTACACAACCATTACCTTTGCAATGGAGGTTAGGGCGAGCTACTTAATTAGGTAAAACTAAATTAAACGAGAAGTTATGTCATATAACCGGAAATGCAACCACGATGACTAAAAATCAAACATCGAAATAAATCCGAAATAATAGAAAAGACGAAAACCAACCCAAAGAATTTGCTGAAATAATTTGGTATTAAGTTTAACAAATTGTTTACTTTTTCATTTACATTTATTATCAAGAGTCAAACTGAGGTGGAGGGTATCAAAGATTCGGCACAGCCGAATTTAACACTCTTACTTGTTTTTTAATTGTATCAAATTCAAAGCATTGAAGATAAAGTTATACTATATAAGACTATCCTGAAACCCGGGTGAACATACGGAATACAACTTTGGGCTACTGCAAGCCACTGCAATATTGGAATTATATAAGGTTATCAATCTAGAGCGCTTAGAATGATTGCTAACGCTCCATGGTATTTCACTAATGACAATGTACACAAAAGTTAAAAAAGAAATCAAATATATTGAAAGACTTAGTTAGCTGATTGGATACTAGTGAAGAAATACAATGACTAAAGATACATCATGGTCTAGACTTAGTTTTTTGGATATATTTTTGTAATATGTAACTAGAATTATGTAAATATGTATATACTAATAAAATAAATATAAACTAACCGAGCCCAGCTATCGAAATTCGAGTGCAAATTCAAGGAAACTTCAGTTTTTTTTTTTTTTTTTTTTTTTTAACGTTTATTTAATTCAAATTCATAATCATAAACTACAAATAAACAAATAGTAGGAATATAAATTATTATACACAGTCCCATATTCGAGCTCTCTAGTATACTAAATATTAATTAACATTTTGTTTTTTGAAAATAAATAACACAATTTAAATGTGTATATAGTATTTGTGTGAAATTTTTATATAAATTACTTAATGTAAGGAAAAAATACCAAAAATCATTACTTTTATATTTAAAAAAGATAAAAGCTATTGTCAAAGGATAAAAAAAAGAAGTGGAAGCTATTCATTGAGCCACCAATATTTTTTAATATTTATGTTCGGTATCATATTTTTATCATCTAGGTAAACGCTAGTATCAAATCTACGATTTTAAATAGTTAGTTTATTAGAATGAATTGCTTTAACATTGGCTCGCCTATAAATGTGAAAAATTATAGGTATGCCAAGTTCGTTCTGGATGTAACCTTTCCTATCTAGATATACGAACGCTTCTGGTGGTATATAACCATTTTCTAATGTATTAAAAATATATTCTTCACTTTCATAATATGGAGCCTTAATTAAATTATTAACTTTGCATTCACAGCTTTTAATAATGTGATTTCTGATCAAATGAATCATAAAATTATCGATTCTACTTATCTTCGCTGTCTTGTACAGTATTTTATATTGATTCCTATGGTTCCAAGTTGGAACAAAGGGCCGTTACAGTATTTTACAGTATTTTATTTGATATATATTTCTTAAAATCACTTTTGGGGTCTTTATACAGTGATGTACACGCTCTTAAGCATTTCCTTTCAAATACTCTTATTTTCTCCATATAAGATGGTGCAATATTGAACCAAATTTCGCAACCATATGTTAAGATAGGCCTTATTAAAGATTTGTATAACATGACTTTAACTTCGTGATTAATATATCGTGAAAAAAATAGTTTTTTGTACATGAAAAATGCATTTCTTGCTTTTATTAGCTGTAAATTAATATGGTTATTAAAGTACAAAAATTTATCTAGAAATATGCCAAGATATTTAACCACATCTTTATTTGGAATATCAATATGACTATTAGATTTTATACCAAAATTTTTCCAATTTTTTTTAATATTATAATTACATTTTCCTACTGGGGGACGAAACAATATAGTTTCGCATTTATTAATATTAATTTTCATTTTCCAATCAGCTGCATAGATTTCTACTAAGTTAAAATGATTTTGTAATTTATCGTTAATTTTTTCAATTTTGTTATCGGAGTGATAAATAATAATGTCATCAGCGAAACCAATTATATTATCTATTTTATTAAGGAGGTCATAGATGAACAAATTAAATAAGATTGGTGAGTTAACAGTTCCTTGTTGTAAGCCATTAACTATAACAAAATTTTTAGAACTTATTTGTTCAAACTTCAGTTTTTCATTCAATTTATTTCTTGCAATGTTTTTAAATCTATTTAGTTCATTAAATTTATTTCATTATAAATATTTGTTGAACACACGGAATTAAGAGTCTAAAGGTATTTGAACCACCTTGTATGCCACCTAAACGTATACTAATTTTAGGCAATTTACAATTCAACACAGGGCGTGTGATATGCAATTATTTTAATGAAATTCGATTGCGTTATAGTCGTTATTGCATTATTGGATTATATCCAAAATTATCTTTCAATTCAACATATTATTTTTCAATTCAAACAAATTAAGTAAACACACACACAGCATTGTATAATTTTATGTATGTGTTAGTAGCCACTTTAAATGGGCATTACTAAAGAAAAATGGTCCAGGCGGTGCAAATCTCTAAATCTGGTGGACAGCTGAACAGAAATACCTTTCAAATACGGGATGTTTGTTCAAAATAGGCTTAAAACTTACACAGGTACATCGGTAACAAGAAATCGCCTTACCTATTACTGTTATAGATATATAATGTTATAGATATATAGGCAACAAATGTTTATAAATGTATACTAATGCATACATGTTTGAACCTCAATGGTTACTATTGTAAACAAAATTGCAAATAAATGTATGAAAAAAAGACGGTACGCCCAAAAAGCTTATATTCTTTGATGATTATACGTAAAGGTACCCATATGCTTTTATTTATTTTCTATCACAGAATATTGAATATAAATACATACCATTTTAATGTAAATTAAAATCAAAAGAGGTTTGTTTGTAAAGTGTTATCGGTTAAATCTTGTTAGCCGCATTTAAATCATTTCTAAATTGGTTTTAGTTCTTTCGTCCCTTTTCTAACTAAAATTGCTCTTTAAATATAAATATACCCTATAATACGCCTTAGTCAGGTTATAAAGGGTTTGTGCTAATGTTTGTAATTACTAAAAAATCCTTGACCCAGACCCAATTTTATTTATAAGATCGGCTCAGAATTACTTTCTCAGACGATTTAGCGATGTCCGTTCGTCCGTCTGTCTCACTGTGTGTTCATTAGAGTTGTTACAAGGTATATGGTATATCTTTCGGTACACCCGCCTAAGATGTGCCAATGGGCCACAAAATTTGATTAAGTTAAAGTTATGAGAAACAACTGTTGTAAAAAAAATTCTAGTTTTTTGTGCTTAAAATCGAAACAATTTATCCTAGGAATCGAGTGACATTTAGAATTTATCGAAGTTGTCGCATTAAAAGAGAAAATGGAAATCTTAATACTGGATTAGTTTTAATGTTAACATATTTTGTATTTCAGTGTAAATGGAGTTGGTGTTCAATCAAGAGCGGCGAGTGTATAACAATCATTTGATTGTTATGGAACATTTTTCTCATGAGATCTGGATAAATATGGATCAACCATCAACTTAAAGTGTATCAATGAGCATGAGTTCAAGGCAGAAAGATACATTTTTTGAACTCGTCACATTGTCATCATGTAGTTGGCAGTTAATTACCTTCAAATTGCCAAGTATTATGTAGTTTGTTTTATAATATACACCAAGTTAAATTAAACAATTAACGGAGGTTCTAAATATTTCATCGCAAAACTGGAAAAAACTGTATGATGAGTGGAAAAAACAAACAAAAAACGCTACAAGCCTAGCAGGCGTTATTCAAAATCAAAAAGAAAAGGATTTTAAGTCAAGTTTTCCCAACCCATTTGCGCTGCTCAATAAGATGCCCTTACCAAGACCGATCAAGAAGACAGACAACTTTAGTTACCCCAGGGAGAAAAAGTACGCACAGGCTGCATGGCAGGAGTTGACATGACCTACGGTCTTCAACTAAGTTTTGTGTTTCAACTTTAGTTTTTAAACAAAAACAGTTTTCAGTTCATTTATTTTTTTATTGATAGTAATATGTTAATAATAATATGTTAGTAAGTATTTTGTGGTACATCCTTTCATTTTCGTAACCACTTTCAATCGGTCCTGCATTGATCTGACGAGCTTTTCCGTGTATAAGCTATCAACACCATCCCATTCCAACTGCAACGCTGTTTTAAGTTGTGTTTTATTCCGAATTTCATTAGTTCTGATCTTATACTCTATCATATGCCTTTTAACTTATTTGATTATCTCAATCGGTTAAAAAGTTATGATTTTTGCAACGAAAAACTCAAATGGCGCCACTTTGCGCCACCAGGTTTAACAGATTCAATTGTACTTTTAAGATTTAATGCTTCTCCTGGATTTCTCCAGCCTATCAAGTGGCCCTATGACCTAAAAGTTTTGTATTTTTATTCATCAGTAAAAATATTTTAGTGCCAGAAGTCCAATGGAGCATTTATATATGTCATTGCCGAGTCTATATTTTTTTTGTAGGTTTTTTGCACTCACAATTCACAATGCCGCGTCTTATGGTTTCAGGATGTATGTCTTTTATATAATATTTCAAAAGCTCGGAACTTATGGTTGAAGCACTTATAAAAGGATTCCTCCCTACCATGCGTTTGATAACACGCTTATCACCATCATTCAGTTTTGCCGGACGTCCACTTCTCTGACTGCTCTCCATACGTCCTTCGTATTTATAGCGTCCTTTCCTTGAATTATTGAACGACTCCCTGAAGTGATTTTTGCAATTTAAGAATACGATTTTTGCTGTTTAATGTATAAGTTTGTAATTAACTTACGCTCAGTAATCGATAATTCTTTTCCGGACATTGAAAAAAAAACTTTGCTCTAAAACGCATCCACACACTACATTTAAATTTTATATTCTGAGGGTAAGTTGCTATTTTCTTACTAACATTTGGATTTACAGTTAACAACCAAAGTAATATCACTGAGAGAAATTTTATATGTAGCTGTAGGCCGACGAACGAAAAGAATCGAGGCTGATATGGCCAGATTTGAAAAATCGAAAAAAAAAAAAATATATAGATATGTTCTTGTTGTCATTATTATCTATCTATATATATAAAATTCATTTTCTGTTTGTTTGTTTGTTTGTTTGTTTGTTTGTTTGTTTGACCGCTATACAAATTTTTATTTTGCGACGGATTTTCCTGAAATTTTGTACACACGATCTGTATACCCCAGGAAAGGTCGCCATATACTTTTTACCGGCCACGCCTACTTTTACGCCCACTTTTTATGTAAAATTCATTTTCTGTTTTATTCATATCTGTTCATTATAAAAATTTTTATTTGTTAACACATTTCTCTGAAATTCGGTACACACGATCCCTGTACTCCAGGTAAGGTCATCATATACTTTTTTTCGACCACGCCTACTTTTACGCCCACTTTTTATATACAATTCACTTTCTGCTTTTTGGTATATTTGTTCGCTATACAAATTATTATTTTTCAACGGATTTCTCTGAATTTTGCTACACACGATCTCCATACTCCAGGAAAGGTCGCCATATGATTCTTGCTGGCCACGCCTACTTCTGCGCCCACTTTTTGTATACAATTCATTTTCTGTTTTTTGGTATATTTGTTCGCTATAAAAATTTTTATTTTTCAACCGATTTCTCTGAAATTTGGTACACACGATCTTTGTACCCCAGGCTAGGTCACCGTGTGATTCTTGCGGCCACACCTACTTTTACGCCCACTTTTTGTATACAATTCGTTTTCTTTTTTTTTGGTATATTTGTTTGCAATAAAAATTTTTATTTTTCAACGGAATTCTCTGAAATTTGGTACCCACGATCCCTGTACTCCAGGTAAGGTCATCATATACTTTTTTTCGACCACGCCTACTTTTACGCCCACTTTTTATATACAATTCACTTTCTGCTTTTTGGTATATTTGTTCGCTATACAAATTATTATTTTTCAACGGATTTCTCTGAATTTTGCTACAAACGATCTCCATACTCCAGGAAAGGTCGCCATATGATTCTTGCTGGCCACGCCTACTTCTGCGCCCACTTTTTGTATACAATTCATTTTCTGTTTTTTGGTATATTTGTTCGCTATAAAAATTTTTATTTTTCAACCGATTTCTCTGAAATTTGGTACACACGATCTTTGTACCCCAGGCTAGGTCACCGTGTAATTCTTGCGGCCACACCTACTTTTACGCCCACTTTTTGTATACAATTCGTTTTCTTTTTTTTGGTATATTTGTTTGCAATAAAAATTTTTATTTTTCAACGGAATTCTCTGAAATTTGGTACACACGATCTCTGTACCCTAGGAATGGTCGCCATATGCTTCGTACCGGCCACGCCTACTTCTGCGCCCACTTTTTGTATACAATTCATTTTCTGTTTTTTGGTATAGTTGTTCGCTATACAAATTTTTATTTTTCAACCGATTTCTCTGAAATTTGGTACACAGGATCTCTCTGCTCCAGGGAAGGTCGCCATATTTTTCGTACCGGTTACGCCTACCGTTACGCCCACTTTTTGTATACAATTCATATTCTGTTTTTTGGTACATTTGTTCACTACACAAATTTTTTAACGGATTTCTCTGAAATTTGCTACACACTATCTCTGTACTCCAGAGGGGTCGCCATATGATTCTTGCCGGCAACGCCTACTTCTAAACCTACTTTTTATACAAAATTACTTTTCTGTTTTTTGGTATATTTGTTCACTATAGAAATTTTTATTTTTCAAGGGATGTCTAAAATTTGGTCACACGATCTCTATACTACAGGGAAGGTCACCATATGCTTATTACAGGCCACGCCTACTTTGCTCCCACTTCTATGTATATAAAACTTATTTTTTCCTTTTATTTGTCTCTTTATTTGATTGCTATACAAACTTTTATTTTTCAATGGCTTTCTCCGAAATTTAGTACATATTCCAGGGAAGGTCGCCATATGATTTTTACCGACCACGCCTACTTTTATGCCAAATTTTCCTATACAATTCATATTTTGTTGTGTGGTATATTTCTTCCCTATACAAATTTGTACCTTTCAACGGATTTCTCTGAAATTTGGTTTAAACGGAAATAACTACACGGTGAACAAATTCCCCAAACTTAAAAAAATGTACCCAATAGAAATGAACAAATACCCCTTTTCTTATCGAAAGAAAAAATGAACCGACTCCCCAAATTCATTCTTAAATTTTTATTTAATGAATTCTGTTAAATATTTATTTTAGTGAACATTTGCATACTGCTCTCAATATATGTCCTACAATAAATGCATTTAAAATGAGTATTCTTTTCAATAGCATCATTTAGTTGCGCGGAAGCTACGCTCACGGGAAATACAGCTTAGCTAGAATATCGGAATGATCTGAAAAATATATTTTGACAATTAAAATAAGTTGGCAACAGCTGCGCGGCAGCACAGGTGTGGTTGCCGAACGCGCAAAAGCGGCGCGTGGCGCGCGACCGCGGACTCGGACGCGAAGCGCTCTCGGAACACAGCTCAGCTAAAATATCGCATTGCTCTAAAAAATATGTTTTAGGAATTAAAATAAGTTAACGAGAACTAAGCGGCAGCGAGGTGCGCGAGGAAGCGGCGCGAGGTGCGCGGACGCGAGAACTAAGCGGCAGAACGAGTAGTAGCTGTAAGGAAGCGGCGCGAAGCGAGCGGACGCGGACGCGACGGATGCGGACGCGACGCGCTCGCGGAACACCGCTCAGCTAAAATATCGCAATGATCTGAAAAATACATTTAGCACGGGTGTGGCTGCCAAACGCGCGGAAGCGGACGCGACTCGCTCGCGAAACACAGCTTAGTGAAATGACGTATGATAAATTTTATCTACGTATGTGAAATAATTACCTGATGATCAAAATAGGCCACACATTTACTATAAGCAGTTCCTTAAAGAAACATTGCGACACAATATTATACGTCGCATTAGTCTTTCATTTCTGAGACTTGAATTTGAATGAAGTTTTAAAAGTTCTGATTCCTTTAATTTGCGAACCAATCCATTATATTTGATGTTTATAAATAAACGGAAAAAAAAAACTTAAAGCGATTTCGCAGCTTATTTTTGAAGCATTTTTGCTGCAGCATCTTATAAAAAAACTTAAAATTAAAAAATCTAAAAATTTTTAATTGAAACAAAAAATGAATTTACTGCCCATACAAATTTTTGTTGAGAAAGTTCATTTTATTGGGGAATTTGTTAATTGGGAACTAAGTACTCAGCGCCTGGTAAGCAGAGTGAACCATTTTTCAAGTCGAAGGCCTTTTTATCCCGGGCAAGACCGGGTAAAAACAGCTAGTATATCTATAATATTAATAGGCTAGGCGATTTCTTGTGACCGATGTTTTATTCTACCGTTTTATCCCGATTTTTAACAACGTATATTATTTAAAAGGCATTTCTTTTTAGCCATTTTGCAGATTTATAGATTTTTCAATTTTTTGCTTTATTTTGAGTAAATTGCATTTAAAGTTGCTACTAACACATACATAATAAAGGGTCCACCAAATAACTTTTTTTTTTGAAAATGATATAAAAAAAAAAAACTACTAAATATTATCTCAAATCTGTTTTTTTATTTGAAAGCACAATCCTTCCGGTTAATAATGGAAAATAATTTCATTCAAATGGCTGCCTCGGCTGGCCATGCAGTAGCCTACACGATCGGTCCAATTTTTAAGCACATTATCGATTGTGTGCAGCTGTATTTCACCAATGGCTTCACGAATATTGTCCTTTAAAGCGTCAATTGTCTCTGGCTTGTTGGCGTAACACTTGTCTTAGAGGGCACCCCACAAATAATAGTCCAACGGTGTCAAATCGCAGCTCCGAGGTGGCCAAACGACATCAGCTCTGCGGCTGATAATGCGATCTTCAAAAACAGGGCGTAAAACATCGAGTGCAGCTTCGGCTGTGTGGCACGTAGCGCCGTCCTGTTGAAACCAAATGTTGCCAATATCCTCCTCTTCAATTTTTGTGAACAAAAATTCATTCAATATGTCCCGATAACGATCTCCATTGCCTGTAACGGACACTCCTTGCTCATTTTCGAAGAAAAATGGCCCAATTATGCCTCTGGACTAAAATTCGCACCAAACAGTGACTCATTTTGGGTGTATCGGCTTTTCAATGTATGCGTGCGGGTTTTCTGTGCCCCAAATGCGACAATTTTGCTTGTTTACATACCCGCCAAGATCAAAATGAGCTTCATTTGAAAAGATGATTTTTTTTTTGGCAAAATCGGCATCTTCTGTAAGTCGATCGCAGGCCCACTTAGCGAAGCGAAAACGCGTTGGATGGTCAGTTGGCTTCAACTCCTGAACCAATTGGACTTTGTATGGCGTCTTACCAAGGTCTTTATGCAAAATTCGTCTCAATGATGCCTCCGAAATGTTCAATTCTTGAGAATGACGGTGAATTGATGTTGATGGTGCTTCACGCACACTTTCTGCCACAGCAGCAATATTCTCGTGTGTACGCACAGTTTTTGGCTTTTCACGCTTTGGTTTATCGATGAGGATGCCAGTGTGATGATGTTACACACATCTTCATTTATCTTTATTTATTTCATTTATTCATCTTTATTTGTTTATATTTTTTTGTTTATTTTTGTTTACTATATGCACATGCACATATTTATTTGTAATTAGTTGTTTACATTTATTTATTTTTTTTGCATATCTTTTCTTTTTATTCAACACATACCACAAAGTACACTAACCTTCGGTAAAGGGTTGAATTACAAAACAATAAATTATTGTGTAGTTAAATATCACTGGAATGCAAAATGACAAATTTGTGAAAATTCAAATTGTGTCAATAACCCATGACAAATAGGAATGTCACTCAAATTTTGAGGGGAAAATTTTAAATTGATTATTGAACGTTTTCTGATTGGCTGTTGAGCCCAACGTTCAAAATCAATGAATTTGTAATATGCGAATGTAAAGAAAAGAGAAGACTATTATTTTAATTAAGTAAAAATATTAAATTATAATGATATAAAAGACCAGCATTTTCAAATAAATAAATGAATTATAATTCTGATTTGAAAGGGTTATAATTAAAACCAAACAGAGGTTTTCTTTTTTGTTTACTGGCATATTCTGCCAAAGGGTTCAAACATTGGCATAATCTGCCTACGTGCTATCTCTGTAAAACATTAAAAAAGTGCATCTAGCGTGCACGCGGGAACTGCTTTGAGGAAAGCACTTGACAAAATTCCTCCTGAGATTGGTCCGGTTCTCACCCAATCTTAGTGTCCTTTTGTACACCCTCATACACTATATGGCGATCCTGCCCCCATACATACACTATATTAAATTTAAATGCCACTATGTATGTAGATTGCTACAAGGCATACATTATATAACGGTCCAACGATTTTTATATTATTTGGTGATCCTAGCTGGCGTCCCACCTACACTATATGGCGATCCTGCAAGCACCGATCCTGTAAACACCTACACCACTATATAGATGCCTGCAAAGATAAATTGTGCGAAAACCAATACTGTCTACATCATCAATCAATTAATCCAATAACGAAAAGATCAAGGGGCGGCAAGAAAACCAAGGCAAACAAACAGCGAAAACAGCTAAGAAGACTTATCGCAATCAGCCAAGGGGAGCAGAAACATAAATTTTATCAACAATTACGGTTATTAGACTAGGATGAGTTTCTGGAAAAAGCTAGGAACATCAATAATGCTCATGCTGGCAGGGTATGAAGCAAACAACGTAATAGACAACGGAAAACAAACAACACAAATCATCGAGAAATTCGTGACAATACGTACACCGACTCCAGCAATCGAAGAAGATGACCACACCTTACATATAATATTAGTAATAATTTGTATTTTTTTTTCAATTATTTTATACAAAGTGCAACAGCACTATAAGAAATATGTTATTAAAACGGCATCTAGGATTTGCGCCGCAAATGTTTAAAAATTAGATACTTTAGTTAAATAAAACAAATATTATTTTACCTTAAATGGACAAATTTAATATTATACAAGAACTTTTAAGAAATTTAAAAAAACAGCCAAATAGGAGATATACACAAAAAACAATTAAAGCTAAATTACAAGTAGTCAAGGAAATTAGTCAGGAAATAATAAGTGAAACTAAATTAGAAGAAAGGGAAAACATTTTGAAAACATTAGTAAAACTAGAGAAGGAAATAACAAAACTATTAAGACCAATGGAAACAGAAGAACCCCAACCAGAGGGAGAAAAAAAAATAGAAGCACATATAACAGAATTAGAACCAGAAATAGAAAACAATACGAACATGGCGTCTTTTAATCTAGAAACGGCATTCAAGGTAATCCCTGAATTCAAAGGTAATTTTCAAGAACTTAAACCATTTCTGACAATAATAAAATTAATATACGACACCTTGAATGATACATCTAAACCAGTCTTAATAAATTTCGTAATAAACGTAAAATGTAGCTCAACGGTTAGAACGGCAATTGGTTCCGACCCATTAACAGATTTTAGTTCCCTAAAAACATTGCTCACAAATAGGTATAAGAATAATCGAACAGTGAGTAAAATACAAAATCTACTTTCTAGATTTCAACAACGAAATGACTCAATAAGAACCTATAGTGATAAAATTTTGAAACTAATTGACGAACTAAACGAAGTGCAAATACAAGAGTTAAAGTTAGAAAATGAAACAGAAATACACAACGTGAAAAAAATAAATGAACTATATTCTCTTAATATATTCAAACAAGGTTTGAATGAAAAATATATAAGTACAATATTTGCTGCACAACCAAAAACACTAAATGAAGCAGTAACTTTAGCATTAAATATAGAAGGTCAAGTAGAAAACCAAGTTATGTTTTTTAGTAGAAACAGGAACAATACCTACAACAATCCTAACAGAAATAATCCAAATAGAAGGAACAATCAGGGAAGTAACAATTCCAATTATAACCAACGAAACAATAACACGGGTAGAGATTACCACAATTCAAATAGACATCCTAACAATAATTATTCAGACAGCAGTCATAATAATTCAAATAGAAACAATTCCAACAGAAGTTCGAATAGCAACTACCATTACAATAATAATTCGAATAGAAATAATAACAATAATGGCAATTATAATTCAAATAACCAAAATCGACATAATAACCAAAATCGAAGGAACTATAACAATAGTCCACGAAACATACACGTGTTACAGGAAAACTCCCAGAGTCCGGAGGGGACTCAAGCGAACAATTAAATGCACCTTCCGGAAATAATAAACATAAAATATTTAATATTACGAATAACATTACAAATTATATAGAATTAAAATATAAATTAGATAACAAATATTTAACTTTCCTAGTGGATACTGGTGCTGACATATCTTTATGCAAAAAGAATGTTCTTAATATAAGTGAAACAATTAATGAAAATAATTGTTGTACGTTGTCAGGCATTTCAAATGAATCCATTACCTCGTTAGGTACACTTGATATGCATTTTAGCATATTTAATAAAAGTATTTCACACGAATTCCAAATAATAGAAGACGATTTTCCAATTATAACAGATGGAATAATAGGTCGCGATATTTTAAATAAACTATTAGCTAAAATAGATTATGAAACTTTTACTATAACTTTTGTTGTTGAGAATGAAGAATATACCATACCTATGAAATCAAAAGTCTTAAGAGATTTTTACATAACTATACCCAAACGTAGCGAAGTCATACATCAAATTAACGTAGATTTAACGGAAGACAGTTTGGTTCTAAACAAACAATTAGAAGAAGGAGAATTTCTAAGTAATTGCATCATTCCAAAGGAAGGAATTGCTCACGTAAAAATACTTAATACAACTGATAGAGATGTAAAACTTAGGAATATTGAACTTAAGGTCGAACCAATTTCTAATTATATTTGTGTAACTGGAAATAAACGGAATTTTACTAGTACAGATAGAAAACGATTTGAGAAATTATTAGACACATTGAATATTGATAATATTGATAATTATGCTAAAAATTCTCTAAATGAAATAATTGAAGAATACTCTGACATTTTTCATTTGGAAGGAGACAAACTATCAGCTAATAATTTTTATACTCAACATTTGACTGTATCAGATAAAACACCTGTATATATAAAAAATTATCGTTTGCCACAGACACAAATAGAGGAAATTAATCAACAGGTTAAAAAACTGTTTGATGACGATATAATAGAAAATTCTACTAGTGCCTACAACTCACCATTGCTTGTTGTTCCAAAGAAGAACGATGGAGATAAAGGGAAATGGCGACTTGTAGTTGATTTTAGACAACTCAACAAAAAATGAGTAAACGATAAATTTCCATTAACAAAATTAGAAGATGTACTAGACAAACTGGGTAGAGCGAAATATTTTTCAACTTTAGATATGACTAGCTCTTTTCATCAGATAATGTTGGATGAAAATTCTAGACATCACACTGCATTTTCAACATCAGATGGTCACTATCAATTTAAAAGATTACCTTTTGGATTAAAAATTTCATCGAATAGTTTCCAGCGAATGTTAACTATCGCACTCTCAGGTTTAGATAGCAAAGCTTTTCTTTACGTAGATGACATCATTATTTTTGGATGTAGTTTAAAACATCATAATGAAAACCTAATTAATGTTTTTGAAAGGTTAAGAAAATATAATCTTAAACTAAACGCAAGTAAATGTGTATTTTTAAAATCTGAAGTCGTTTATTTAGGTCACTTAATAACCAAAGACGGCATAAAAACCGATCCTGCAAAACATAAGGCAATTGAAAATTATCCTGTACCAAAAGATGCGGATGAAGTTCGACGATTCGTGGCATTTTGTAATTACTATAGAAGATTTATACCTCATTTTGCAGATTTAACTAAATGTTTGAATAATCTGTTAAAGAAAGGTCAAATATTTGTCTGGTCTGACGAATGCCAAAAATCATTTGAAACACTGAAATTGAAGTTAATTAACCCACCTGTTTTGCAATATCCAGATTTTTCAAAAACATTTGTGCTTACCACTGATGCATCAAACTATGCATTAGGAGCTGTACTTTCGCAAGATAACAATGGTAACGATTTACCAATATCATACGCAAGTAAATCTCTTCAAAAACACGACTTAAACAAATCCGTAATAGAAAAAGAACTACTAGCTATTCACTGGTCCATAAATTTTTTCAGACCATACCTGTACGGTAGAAAATTTACAGTAGTAACAGATCATAGACCACTCGTTTCGCTATTTTCACATAAAAACCCATCTTCTAAACTGACGAGAATTAGATTGGATTTATGTGATTACGATTTTGATATAGTTCACAAAAAGGGGTGCATGAACACTAATGCAGATGCCTTATCGAGAATTCAAATTAATTCTGATATATTAAAAACAATGATTCCCACATGTGATGAAGAGGCAGTTAGCAAGAAATTACTACCCATCACAAGGCAAAATTTAATTCCTGAAAATAGAGACAGTACCAAAGATATTCATATATGGGAATGTACGTCCATTTCAGATGTCAACAATGTGCAAAAAATGATGTTTTCTATGAAGTTAGAATTCGGTCAAATTAATAAAGTTCAAGATGATTTTATCATAGGTTTTAACGATAATCCTACATGTCTAGACATGATTATGGAGAAATTAATTACTTACATGAATAAAAATCGGATACGAGATCTCGCATTATCAGTAGATAATGAAATATTTGAACACGTGTCAATGAAAAGGTTTAAAGAAACCTACACGTCTATTTATAATAAAATGTTGAAAAGATTAAAGAATCTTTATTTGAATATTATTTTATATAAGCCTTTGCAGAGAATAGTAGATAAAGACATGCAATTAAATTTAATTAAAGAATATCATGATAGTCCAATTGGAGGACATCAAGGAATCAGAAAGACCATATTAAGATTAAAACAAAGATACATTTGGAAAAATATGAACAAGATGGTTAAGAGATACATTAATAATTGTGATTCATGCTTAAAGAATAAGCAGTATAGAAACATAAAAGAAAAAATGCGAATTACTGACACACCAGATAATACTTTTGAAATAATTTCTATCGATACGATAGGTCCACTTAGGTTATCCAATAATTATAGATATATTCTCACGCTACAATGCGATTTAAGCAAATATGTTATAGCCTATCCTATGGAAACAAAGGAAGCTAAGAGCATCGCTCAAGTTTTAGTGGAACAATGCATACTTAAATATGGCACTTTTAAAATCTTGAAATCTGACAGAGGTACGGAATTTGCTAACCAATTACTGAAAGAAATATGCGACATGTTAAAAATAGAACAGAAATTTTCCACTTCCTATCACCACCAAACAATAGGTTCCTTAGAAAGAAATCACAGAGTCCTAAACGAATACTTATTGAACTTTACGGAAAATGAGGAATGGGATTGTTGGATTCAATACTACACATTTGCATATAACACAACTCCACACGTAGGTACAGGGTACACACCTTTTGAGTTAGTATTTGGTAAATTAGCGAGACTACCCACAGACAAAATTACAGATAACAAGCCAGTCTATAATCTAGAAAATTATGCAAACGAGTTCAAAGCTAGAATAGCATCGGCATTAGATAGAGCTAAAAAATTAATTAAAATAGCAAAAGAGAAAAGAAAAATACAATATGATAATTACACTAATGTTAGCAACTTTAAAAAAGGAGATTTAGTATTAGTAAAATATGAAAGTAGGAGAAAAAATACTTGTCCTACTCATGGTCCATATGAAATTATAAATACTGAAAATGAAAATTCAATTTTAGATGTAAAAGGAAATATGAAATCATATCATAATAATACTTTAAAATTATATGAACGTAAATGAAAATGTAAAATTGTATAGATTGTTAATTACTACATATAAGAGCACATAGTAAACTTACTTATTTATATTGTTAATAAATAGATATAGAAATTACTTATTACATTTTTTTTTATATAATATTATATCACAAAAACAAAATTAGAATAACCACTAAGTTTAAGAGAAACAAAAATAACATTTTTATTTTAAGTAATGAAATTCATGAATTTTCTAAAACCCATAAATTTCATCTTAAGGGTAGGGGTGTGATGATGTTACACACATCTTCATTTATCTTTATTTATTTCATTTATTCATCTTTATTTGTTTATATTTTTTTGTTTATTTTTGTTTACTATATGCACATGCACATATTTATTTGTAATTAGTTGTTTACATTTATTTATTTTTTTTGCATATCTTTTCTTTTTATTCAACACATACCACAAAGTACACTAACCTTCGGTAAAGGGTTGAATTACAAAACAATAAATTATTGTGTAATTAAATATCACTGGAATGCAAAATGACAAATTTGTGAAAATTCAAATTGTGTCAATAACCCATGACAAATAGGAATGTCACTCAAATTTTGAGGGGAAAATTTTAAATTGATTATTGAACGTTTTCTGATTGGCTATTGAGCCCAACGTTCAAAATCAATGAATTTGTAATATGCGAATGTAAAGAAAAGAGAAGACTATTATTTTAATTAAGTAAAAATATTAAATTATAATGATATAAAAGACCAGCATTTTCAAATAAATAAATGAATTATAATTCTGATTTGAAAGGGTTATAATTAAAACCAAACAGAGGTTTTCTTTTTTGTTTACTGGCATATTCTGCCAAAGGGTTCAAACATTGGCATAATCTGCCTACGTGCTATCTCTGTAAAACATTAAAAAAGTGCATCTAGCGTGCACGCGGGAACTGCTTTGAGGAAAGCACTTGACAAAATTCCTCCTGAGATTGGTCCGGTTCTCACCCAATCTTAGTGTCCTTTTGTACACCCTCATACACTATATGGCGATCCTGCCCCCATACATACACTATATTAAATTTAAATGCCACTATGTATGTAGATTGCTACAAGGCATACATTATATAACGGTCCAACGATTTTTATATTATTTGGTGATCCTAGCTGGCGTCCCACCTACACTATACCAGTTTCTTTCACTTTTTTCACAAGATAACGAACATACGGAGCTGACGGTGCTTCTCTTCTTCCAAAATCCGTACGCAATTTTCGCACACATTCTGCAACATTACCGTGATTTTCAAAGTAATGTCGCAATATTTCCCAGCGTTGCTCAAGCGTATACACAACCATATTCGTTCAGCGGAAGGAAGGGCCCTTTATTATACAATATTATGTGTGTGTTTATTAAAATTGTTAATGAGTTTGTAATAAAAACGGGTTTGTTTTTTTTGTGTTGATTTGTGAATTCGCTATAATTGATATGCAATTGGCTACTAATGAAAAAATAAAATTTCTTAGAATTTGCACTCGAATTTCGAGGGCTGGAATCTGATAGTTAACATTATTAAGTAACACTTTAATTTTCTTTTTAGAAGGTGCAAAATATGCAGAACTAAAATCTAAAACAACAGCACACCAAAGGAAAAGGAGGTGATGTAGGAAGATACTGGCACAGATGGCAGATGTATTATATCTGATAGAAGTGTAGCTAGAGCAAAAGCATTAGGTCCTGACGCACAGAGTTTTGTTATAAGCAAAAGTGTCATACGACTCCGTACACGAGAATTTAGACAACAAAGAACTAAACTCATTAAAAGTGGATACAGAAATTTCGATTTAGAGGGTGCTGCTGTACACTGGAATGGAAAATTTCAATTCAAATTCCATTACAATTTGATGCAGGGCAAAAATTCAAATTTATCGTACTTCAACTTCTGAATCAAATACGACACTCAAAAAATATAAACACCAATTCAAAGAGCGTACTTTTTTATTTAAAAATGATATTTCACATATCTTACAGTTCGTTTTGTATATTTCCATACTGAACACATTCAACTAACATATTTTTTTTTAATACTTTTGGTGTTTGTTATGATAACCATTTTGATATATAACAGCGTTAAGAGAATTTAGCATTGACTCAACCAGTTTTTGTGTAGTTTCTGGCTGAATTCTACTCCATACTTCAGTTTCTAAGCTTTTTTGCTAAAAATGTTGTGTTTGCGGATGTTTGTTTCAAACAACGCCCATAAATTCTCGATATTTGTTTTATTTATTCATTTATTACAACTGTTCCATACACCAGACTAAAAGTCATATTTTGCAGTATGGAACTGATTTTATCGAAAATTATAAAATCATTAATAAATTAATAACTTAATAACTAATTAAAAATTTTCTTTACATAAAATACAAAAAACAATTAAGATTAACAATAAAAAATAAAATTTACATATTTGAAGTTTAATTTAATCAAATGTATTATAATATCACATAATATGTAATGTTTCAAATAGTTATGCCGAAAACAGTTTAAAACAAGTAAGAAAATTATAGTCGGTCTAGACCGACTAAACAATACCCTATACCATGCATTTTGGTCCAACTAATTAGATATAGAAAATAAGCATAAACCAAAATTGGCATTGTTATTAATTTTTTTGGCTGCAGATATGAAAAAATATGGGTACTAGGTCGGAAAATCGACCGACCCTGACCGTATTTGGCAAAGTCACTTATATTTTGAAAAAAATGTATACAAACATAATTTGAGAAAAATCTGTGTAATATTTTTGTTTTTTTTTTACACCCTATACCACTATGTGGTTTGGGTATAATGACTTTGTGCTGCTGTTTGTAATAACCAAAACTATTTGACCTAGACCCATCTTTTATTATACCGATCAAATCAGAATCATTATCTGATTCGAATTAACGATGTCCGTCCGTCTGTGTGTCCATGTAAAGCTTGTAATCAAACTGCAGGTCGCAAATATGAATATATTTTGATGAAATTTGGTACATAAGCTTTTATCTGCCACAGGATGAAAGCTGTTGAAATTAGTGAGAATCGGTCCATGTTCAGACCTAGCCGCCATACAAATGACCCCTTGAAATCGACTTAAATTGCCATAAGATCCAAATTATCATATAAATCTTATTCAAATTGGTTTTGTATGCGTTCATTACATCCATTAATGAGTAGTCCAAAAATGATCCCTTTGGCCCCATATAGAGCTGCTTCCCGATCTTCACTTAAATCTATCAAAAACAAAAATATTGCACTGATTCTTCTCAAATTTTGTTTGTATATATTTTTGCAAAATACAAATACTTTACCAAACATAGTCAGGATCGTTCCATTTTTGGGCTAGTGCCCATATAGATATAGCATCCGATATGAACTTTTTCATATCTTCAGCCAAAAAAATTAATAAAAATCCCACTCAAATTTGGTTTACGCTTATTTTCTATTCCTGTTAGTTGGGCCTGAGAGATAGGGTCTCTAAAGGCATGTTATAGTGTATCGTATAGTCGGCCTAGACCGACTATAATTTTCTTACATGTTTTTTTTTTATAGATTTTAGTGAAGATCGGGAAGCAGCTCTATATGGGGCCTATGAATAAAAATTGTCCTATAGGCATTATTTTTGGACTACCGATTAGTAGATATAATAAACACATAAAAACCCAATTTGACTGAGATCTATATGATAATTTGGATCTTATGGCAATTTATGTCGATTTCATAGGGGTCATTTGTATCGGGATTAGGTCTGAACATGGACCGAATTTCACCAATTTCAACATAGTTGATTCTATGGCCGACAAAAGCTCATATACCAAATTTCATCAAAATATATTCATATTTGCGACCTGCAGTTTGAATACAAGGTTTACATGGACACACAGACGGACGGACGGACATAGCTAAATCGACTCAGAAAGTGATTCTGAGTCGATCGGTATAATAAAAGATGGGTCTAGGTCAAATATTTTTGGTAGTAACAAATAGCAGCACAAAGTCATTATACCCAAACCACATAGTGGTATAGGGTATAAATATTTCCTTTAAATTTTCGTCGTTAGATAAAAGTTGAGCGCTATGGGGTAAAGAATTCCAGAGCGAAACTGCGAATATGTAGAAATGCCACTCCCATATTAAATTTTATATCTAGATGATCTAATTCTTTTCCCCTGCTTATATCTGAAATATAAAGTTTGCCGTATAGATGATACGGTTTGTAGGTATATACTCTTTTATGTAAAAAAACTAAAACTCTGTTTAAAAGATTATCTAAAGAAAGACCATATAACTGAGTTGGAAATATAGATACACTAGAACGCCCATTAACTCTATACACGTATCGGATTATGTTGTTAAATGCAACGTTCAATTTCCTTTTACTAATTGTATCGCATTTAGCAAATAGCTCACAAGCATACAATAAAACGGGCATCAGATAAGTTTTGGCAAGTAGGATTCTTATTTTCATAGGTGTACAATGCTGGGTTTGCCAAAGTGTTCTACTCATAGAGACCATGTAAGAGTGTCATTAAAAAATATTCTTAGATTCTTAGCAGATTTTGCTATTTAAATTTTTTGATTATTTATAAATATATGTATTAGGTATAATATTTAGTTTGGCAAGTCGCTTCTGAATTACATTGCATTTAGATTTTTTCGGATTTAACTCTAAACCATTTGCCGTTGCCCATGTATAAATACATTGGAGTTGCTCATTAATAGAGATAATATACTGGTCGATTAGAACATCACTACAACTGGTATAAAATTGAACGTCATCCGCGTACATTCTCACATTGCAATTTGTTAAAATACCTTGGAGGTCATTTGAGTACAGTGAGAATAATAGTGGCCCAACAATGGTCCCCTGAGGTACAACCCTTTGATTTTTGAATTCTAGTCTAAACATACTGTTACATGTCACGTAAGTATGTTGATAATAATTGAGTAGCGGTCAAATAATGTTATGATCCACGGTATCAAACGCTTTTTAATGATCTAAAAGTATTAAAAATGTATTCTTGCCATCATCAGTTTTCTCTCCAATCTCCTCTGTAATATCAATTAAGGCTGTTATGCAGCTGTGTTTCCTTCTGAACCCAAATTGACGATCTATCAGCAAGTTATTATCATCCAAGAAACAAGTCATTTGATTGTGGATAATACGTTTGAATACTTTAGAGGGAAATGGAGGAATAGCTATTGGTCTAAAATTGGAACCAGCTTTGGCTATAGGAATGATTTTAACTATTTTACAATTCGATGGGAAGTAGCTTGAAGTTAATATTTTGTTTAAAAAAATTTTATAATTGGTAGTAGCTGTGGTAAGAGAATCTTAAGAAACTTTAATCCCGTCCACACCTATAGAGTTTGATTTTATAGACAGTAAACTAGATGAAACATCACTTAAAAACTTTGTTTTGATTGTATCGGCATTAATTAAACATGGTTCTCGATTCGTAGATTTACCGATACCAACTTAGCGTATCGTTTGCCATGTTCTGTTGGAGAAAATGGCGGAAGAAAACTTTTCACCATAAAAATCGGATTTGGCCTTTTTAATTATTTTATTTGAATTTCTCTTAGCAGTCAGATAATCCTCATGTAATATTGTTGTTTTAAATCTTTTCCAACATGTATACGCAATATCTCTTTGATTGATATAATGATTAATTTCAGATGAAAACCAGGGTTTTTTTTTATCACTAATAATTTTCCTTTTTATTGGTACAGTTAGATCAAACAGATAATTTAGGTTTTGCTTCAGAAAGAGAGTTAGTCATCTATAGGAAACTGCGCTGCTGGTTCCATGAGATGGGGACAATTCCATATAAGCCATGTCTCCACCACTACCGACTTATGTTTTGTGTTGTTGTTCTGGTAGAAACGCAAGTTGGGGTGCACGCCTAATTTTTTAGCAATCTGTAGCAAGTTTTACTGTGCCCAGGTACATCATGTAACCATCATTTATTCAAAAAGTTAATAACTAATAAATTTCCAGCTTCTGATGCCGCCACTCAAGCCCAAACCATTACACAGCCATCACTGTGTTTTACAGTCGCATGCTTATTTCTTTACTCACACCATCGTACTTCTATCTGAGCCAAATTCTGAATCCTTTTAAAAGTATGTTTTTGTGACATTTAACCGGCAGGTTTTTTTTTTTTTGGCTTATGTAGGGCTTGTATGGTGGTAATCAACCAAGAAAGTTGCATGATCGCAAGAGACGACGGATTTCTGATGCAGTGCAGGCCTTGCCAAGAGAATTGTGCACCTTATCAGCCAATGCTTGTGCTTATAGCTTGGAGTTTTCATTAATTTTTCTAATGATCAATCTTTTGTCGTTCGCAGTAAGAATTTTATTTAGTGCCTTTTTGCCCTTGTCCTTCTCTCTGTTTTCTCTCAAAAACTTTTCCAAATATGCTGAACTGTAATTTCAGTATTTTCACGTTGACTTTTTAATTTTTTATAATGGCGGATGACCAACTCCCTTTGCTCAATAGTTGTGCGTCAGATCATATTTCAGGTTTTAGAAATAAAACGAAAAGTGCGGTGGTTTGACCGTTTATTTTAGAATATCCGTTTTCTACGAAATTACAATGTTATAAACCCAGTAAAGAAGTTTACTACAACTCGGCCAACGGTATTAATATCGTTAAAAGTTGACTGCATCAAATAAGCTGCACAATGTAGAAATTATGTTTTTTTCCTTTTTATTTTATTTAAAATCAC
Source organism: Cordilura impudica (assembly GCA_963682025.1). Lineage (NCBI taxonomy): Eukaryota > Metazoa > Arthropoda > Insecta > Diptera > Scathophagidae > Cordilura > Cordilura impudica. The sequence goes on from OY821517.1 coordinate 135,623,842, forward strand.
CAAAAAAAAAAAAAACTGTAAAATACATATTGAGTTCCGAAGTTAACGTACGATGAAATTGAATTACTATCCTGCATCAAATAAGCTGACACCCACTGTAGCACCTTATTATAATGATATTTAACTATTGCATGGAAATTCACTGCGACCTGATCTGATTAATGACAAATCTATATCTTAATACGTTAAGGAAAATCTTTAGTTCCCTTTTTAAGCAATATGCGGGCACGGAGGAGTGTGAAAATTGGCATAATTATAGTTCATATGGAGGAGAAGCTGAGAATGATAAAATTTATGTTTAATCTGTCTTAGAAATATATTAAATTAAATAAAATAAAATATTTATAATAGTTCGCTACACCCTGTTAATGCAAATGATTTAAATTATATATCAGATGCTCTGTGTTGAATTGCGAATTGCTAAAATTGATTAGCATACTTTTAGGCTCATTTAAATATTGATAAATTTTATATATACATATATAGATTAAAAAATATTGGAAGACAAAAATTTAATGAAAAAATAATATTTCCTAGAATTTGCACTCGAATTTCAAGTGCTGGGCTATACTAGTACTACTAAATCTATCAGTTTAAGTAATAAAATAAAGAAAATAAAAATTAATACCACAATGAGGTAGACTGAGCAGAAACTTTGCTCATCGCATTTTCTAGCTGATTGGCACATTTGAGTGGGTGCCCCGATAGAAAATTTAAAATTAATTTTTTGTGAGCTTCCAAACCTTCCAATCAAACTAAGCGTCGTAAATATGAATATATCGTTATTGAAGGTGTTGAAAATGGATGCATGTTTAGACGTAGCCATCGTACAAAAGACCCATATGAAATCGACCTATATTGCCCTAATGTTCATTAGACAGTGGTCTAGAACATTTGTAACGAGTGTTTTGTCTTGCGGCTGGAGTAGCTAGTCGCGCCCAGGGTCTATTCAAGGACCCTAAAAACCTTAAATAATAAGACAGTTGTTTTCCCTTCTCTAGGATTGAATATAACAAACTAAATTTTATTGTGTAATTGATATATGTATATATGTATATATCGTAAATAATGACACACTGGCGGATGGCTCTTCGTCTCTTATTCGGATCTTCGAGGCTTCTTATCGGGGTTGAGATGATTCGTTTATCCGTAGATCGACAATATCGGCTGTGGTTGGTGGTATCGGTAAGTCGGCTGCGTAATCGGTAGCAGTCGGTTGTGCTGGTGAATCGATTACTTAATCGGCAGCCGTCGAGTGTATCGGTAGATCGGCTGCTTAGCAATCGGTTGTATTGGTGACTCGGTTATTCAATCGGTAGCAATCGTTTGTATTGGTAACTCGGTTATTCAATCGGTAGCAATCGGTTGTATTGGTAGCTTGGTATTTCACTCGGTAGCCGTCGGTTGTATCGGAAGATCGGCTGTTCAATCGGGAGTAATCGGTTATAATGGTAACTCGGTGATTCAATCGGTAGCAATCGGTTGTATTGGTAGCTTGGTATTTCACTCGGTAGCCGTCGGTTGTATCGGGAGATCGGCTGTTCAATCGGGAGTAATCGGTTATAATGGCAGCTCGGTTGTTGAGTTGTCGGCTGGCTTGGCTGCTCGCTACAGATCGGTTGTGATGGTAGCTCGGTTGTTGAATTATCGGCTGGCGTGGCTGCTTGCTGCAGATCGGTTGTTATGGTAGCTCGGCTGTTGAATTGCCGGCTGGCGTGGCTGCTCGGTGCAGATCGGTTGTTATGGTAGCTCGGCTGTTGGATCGTCGGTTGGCGTGGCTGCTCGGTGCAGATCGGTTGTTATGGTATCTCGGCTGCTTCGCTTAGTTGGCGGCTGACTTGTCTGTTCGGCTGTGATGGTAACGTAGGTTGATGGCAATCGCCGACCTGAAAGTAGAATAAAAGAATTAGCGAGAGCAGTCAACCGAAGGTTGCTGGAGTAGCGAGAGCAGTCAACTGAAGGTTGCTGGAGTAGCGGGAGCAGTCAACAGAAGTTGCCGGAGTAGCGAGAGCAGTCAACCCGAGGGTTGCTGGAGTAGCGAGAGCAGTCAACAGAGGCTGCTGGAGTAGCGGGAGCAGTCAAGAGAAGTTGCTGGAGTAGCGAGAGCAGTCAACCCGAGAGTTGCTGGAGTAGCGAGAGCGATCAACCGAAGGTTGCTGGAGTAAAATTTATTGATGACGACCGAGGTCGATCGTCAGTATAAAGTATGTCCTTGGATATATCTACGTGGTGGCAGATTGTCATTAAACTAGACTTAACCCAGAGTCTTGTCATTAACTCGACTTGACTACCTTTGCCTATACCAACATTGTTTACTTATCTAAACTAATATATTGACTGAATGAGAATCAAAAAGATGGTGTTTAAGTGTAATGTGGTTGGTATAGGTTCAGTTAGTAATGTGTTGTTAATGTGTCATGACGTCATGTACTATTAAGTATGGGTGGTTGTAGTACGTATTAGATATGTACATTGTATTTTGCGACGTTACACATTATTAGTAATAGTTATCAAAAAACAAATTATTTTCCTCAGATATGGTGAAAAATAAGTGACTTTACTGAATATGGTCTTAACAGGTCCACTTAGCATTCAAAATGAACGAGCAACGAATTCATAACGATGTCACTCAAGTTGTTTTAGTACTTGTACTGTATAACTATTGTTTTTGTGTACCTAAAACATTTTCTTGACTCAGGGTATCATACAGCAGCTTTAGCTCAACTAAAATTTATTATATACTTATTGTATCTGTATCCTTTTTAGTTCATTTTAAAAACAAAATATACTGCACATTTTTATATACATAAATATTTCATGGCTGTGTATCAGCATCGTCACAATAAATACTTAAATACCCGTATCTAGAGCTACTAAAATGTAAACCCTTAATTCAGCCCGAAGTTATGTTTAAATAAAAGGATTCAGCTTTAACGACATTATCCTCCAATTAAATATCTTCTCAAGTTCTTTGACCCAATGAACGTAACTTTATTTTTTAGATAACATTGTTTTCATTTTGCACTTCGCATGTTGGAATTTTTTTTCTTTCTTTTTTTTTTTTGCTTTTAAGCAAACTCTTTTATCTTTCTGTGCTCTATAAATAATTTTTTGCTTTTTATTATATCACATTTTTTCATCATTTTTATAATAAATTTTGTAATATCCTGCGGCGTGTATTATATTTTTTCATTACTCTAGTTTTACCTAATAAATGTTTGTTGTATGTGCTCTGGTAAAGTGTTTTTGAGCAAAAAAAAATACGTTTTCAATCTTTCAAATAATGTAATATTTCGTTTAGTTTTTGTGCCAATCCTTGATTAGGGCGGTCTTAATTTACAAAGCTTTGGCAACACGTTTTGCGAAGATAGAGCAGTGAAAATACGTTTAAAACTAATCTGGTATAGATAATATTATTCATATATGAATATATATGTAACTAAATGGCACCATGACGAGATAAGAATATACAATAAAATTTTAAAATAATTGTATACCATTAATAGCATTTTTAATGTGATCTTTAAATTTAAAATTCAAATAACTGCTGCCATTTTTTCATTCAATTTCATTAATATTTTTTTATAGTAATGTCACAGTTATTATTGCAATGATTTAAATAAAAATCTTTTATAAAAAGTACATCCCTAATGGAAATAAATAAAAAATAAAAATTCATCAACATCACACATTTTTTTTTCGTACTTAATATAAAAGAACGAACAAACTTATTTTTTATGTGACATCATTTTAGTAAGAAAATTTAAAATGTATGAAATCAACCTCAAACGATACCAACAAAGTCAACTTATGGGTGAGTGTATGTGGTTTTTATATTAGTGTTTATGCTCAGACAAACATCAAGATAACCCCTTGTGACCTTTAACTCTTGTATGTATGTAGGAGTAAATTTTTAAACAATTGCTCTCTTGTTAATACTAAAAAGAAAAATGATTAAACCGTTTTATATGTTGTTTAACATGTTATTAACCTAGAAACCTGTTTCAGAATATTAAAATAAGAACAAAAGTCATTTAAAGTTTCACAGGCAATTTAGCATGGTTATTTGAGTTTATACTAAGGTGATCCAGTTTAAGAGTAATTAGTTTGCTTTAAACAGTAATTTACAGCAGAGCATTATGAAAAATCGGCAATTTAAATATGAACCAAGTTATGAATATTACACCCATTAGTCTGGTGTTTTAGGTATATGATGAAGAAGACAAAATCTATGTTCAATTCATAAAGTAATGTAAAATACTATTTTATATCATGTTCTGAGCGGCCTGTCGTAGTTTCGAATGAATAGCTCTGCAAAACGTCAAACTTAGAAGTCAAAAGAAAGCATAACAATCTACAACAAGTGTTAAGTTCGGCTATGCCGAAAATGTACACAAACTATTTGATATAGTAAAAATTTTTATTAACTTAATTATAATACGAAATTATTAAAACAAACACACTGAATTTTTTGCAATTTTTTTTAAAGATGTCTTCATATTTTAGTTCATATCTTGGTACAATGATGCCCGTTCTACCCCATTTTAAATATCAGTCTGCTCGACGAAATGAAAAATAATATTATTCTAAGTTTACCCTGGTAAATACTTTATTTTTTGAATGAGTCTGATTTCAACAGATAGACAGGCATACAAATGTATGGAAAAATGGATTCGGACAGACGGACGGACTGGCAGAAGGAGATCCCTATAACGACTCGATCGGAATTGTCAGATCGCAGATTTTTTTTGATGCGACAAAATTGTTCAATATGTAATATTTCGTGTCTATCACTTTAAATGTTTTAGATGTTACAAACGCCGCCTTGCCGCCGCCAAACTAAATATTCTTTAAACGACAAATGCAAAAAAAAAACAAATAGGAAATGTTAAACATCATTAGAAGAACGTCACCAAAAAGTGCATCTCTACCAATGATCGAGATACAACTCAAACGGCATCTAAAGAATATAGAGCAAAAGAAAAAAGTAAGAAAAAAAAGGTCTAGACCGACTATACGATTCCCTATATCATGCGTTTAGAGACCCTATATCGCAGGCCCAACTAACTGGATATAGAAAATAAGCACAAACCAAATTTGAGTGGGATTTTTATTAATTTTTTGGCTGCAGATATGAAAAATTTCATATCGGATGATATATCTATATGGGGACTAGGCCCAAAAATGGACCGATGTTGACCATGTTTGGTAAAGTATCTTGTATTTTGCAAAAATATATACAAACAAAATTTGAGAAGAATCAATATTTTTGTTTTTTGATTGATTTAGGTGAAGATCGGGAAGCAGCTCTATATGGGGTCTATGACTAAGAGTTGTCCCATAGGGATCATCTTTGGACTACTGATTAATGATTTAGTAAACACATACAAACCCAATTTGACTAAGATTTATATGATAATTTGGATCTTATGGCAATTAATGTTGATTTCATAGGGGGTCATTTGTATGGGGCTAGGTCTGAACATGGACTGATTCTCACTAATTTCAATTGCGTTCATCCTATGGCCGATAGAAGCTTATATACCAAATTTCATCAAAATATATTCATATTTGCGAGCTGCAGTTTGATTACAAACTTTACATGGACACACAGACGGACGGATGGACGGATGGACGGACGGACGGACATCGTTAAATCGAATCAGATAGTGATTCTGATTCGGTCGGTACAATAAAAGATGGGTCTAGGTCAAATATTTTTGGTAGTTACAAACAGCAGCACAAAGTCATTATACCCAAACCACATAGTGTTATAGGGTATAAAAAGAAAACTATCGTCGCATTGTGGACCATATTTTGAGAAGGAGGCCAAAAATCATTTTTTTATGGTTATCGTTTTTAAAGTTATGTTATTCATTTGAAAGTAAATACCAGTGTGTCTAAAATCAAGATTTTAGACAATAAAATTAAAATAATTATTTTTTTCATTTCTTATTAATAACGAAATAAGTATCGATAAAGTAATATACAAAAAAAAGTATCGATAAACTTCAGTAACATTACTAATTTTTTACTATGTAAGCTTTTGATGAATTTGTAAACTGGAAATTGTAAACCGAAATGTAAACTGAGAAAAAAACAAGTAATTTCAATTGAAGTCAAACACTCAAATGGTGAGCATCTATTTAAAATAAAAACTCTTTGTGAATTATAAATTACTAATTGGAGTCTTACTTTCTGAAACCCTAACCCTAAACCTCCCTCACCTTAAAATCCCAAACTCCTACAATAATTTATAATTTCTCAATTTATGAGAAATTATAAAATATTAATTTCTCAATTTATGAGAAATTATAAAATATTAACCCCCTTTTTCTTAGCGCCGTGGATTGCAGGCTAGAAACATTTTATTGTAGCAGTCAAACCCTCTCTTGGTTAACTCAACCACCCTAAACCCGAAATTGTCAACACTCAAAGTGGAATAAGCTGCCAACGATAAAATACACAGTGAATCACGGAAGCCCCAAATTGCAATTCTATTTCAACTGCATCACAGCGAACTGGGTCTATGAAAATGGGCTTTCTCAGTATTTTGCTAAAATTAAAGATTTTTTTTGTAAATTTTAATTTTAAAATGACTGTAACTTATTTGTTTTAAAAGATTTGAAAGTAAAATAAATTTTGTATAATTTAGTAGCTTCCACGCTATTAGTGTTGGAAATATAAAGTCACTGAGTCATTTAGAAATTAAAAAAAAAAATTAAAAAAAGGTCAAAATTTACCGAAAATCTTCTACTTAATAGAGCATAAGTCCTGCCCATCAAAAGCCATCAAAAAAATCTTGCATTTTTCTATAGTCCGAACCCTCCCCTACCCCATTGTATGCCCGCCAGTTTCCGCCCGTATGCACCAGAACAATTTCTCTGACCCAAGGTCAGTACAAAAGTTTTCCACTATGTGGTTAGGGTATAATGAGTTTGCCCCGATGTTTGTAACTACCATAAATATTGGACCTATACCCATCGTTTATTATACGGATCGACTCAAAATTACTTTCTGAGTCGATTTAACGATGTCTGTCCCTCCGGTGTATTTTTTTTTTGCGTGAGTTTATTTGTTTTTTATACTGACAAAAAAAGGAAACGGTAGAGTTGACACGAGTTGCTATATACTTATAAAAATGTTTAAGACGTAATGCGCTTATTTGTTGAATAATATTAATGGGTAAAATCTCTGGTCAGAAACAATATGGAAAAATGTAATTCCTTCTTCAACAAAGTATTGCAGACCAATAAAGTTTGCATTCAAAAAGGAAACAAAAGATGTCATAACTGAAGAAAAAAATAAAAGATCAAATTAAAGAACTTCAACGAGTAATATATGAACTTGATGACCAAGACATTGAAGTAAGTTTTAAAATTGTCTCACAATGATTGATGGATAAGTTGCACAAGCTTTAACCGAAACAAAGTCATCGTCAAGCTGCATTATATGCCAAAAAAAAAAACATCAAGTAAATTAAACCAACCCCCACCACAAGACGATAGTTTTAAGAAAGCCTACGAATCTGGAATGTCCCCTCTTCATGATGAAATACGTTTTATGTACATATTCTTAAATTGGGTTATGATTTGGAGTTTGGTCCGTTAGGAGAGACAGTGAGAAAAAACAAAGAAAATGAAGAAAAAATTCAAGAAAAATATCCACAGCTAGGCCTCATAATCGACTTACCAAAATAAGGACAGGGAAACTCAAATGATGGAAATACTGCAAGAAGATTTTTTTCCGACCCAGAAACTGCAGTATCTATCACAGGTGTAGATAATAAGTTAATAAGATGATTTAAAATGTGCTGCATGCTAGCACAAAGATAAGTGCAAAAAAATTGGAGAGTACGCCAATAAAACAGCTGTACTTCATAACGGAAAATACTCTTGGAGATATACAGTTCATAAAATTTTGTACCATGCGGAACAAATAATTCAAAACAATATGGTACCCATAGGATATCTATCTGAAGAATTGTAAGAAAAAAGAAACAAAGACCACAGATTCTTCCGCGAGCACAACACAAGAAAAATGTCCAGATGTTGCACTAATGAAGATCTTATCACTATTTTGTTGTGAACTATAGACCCATATATGTCCAACATTCGAGTAAAGGGGAAAACTACATCTATTGAATTAGACGAAGAAGCTAAACAACTTCTAGAAGATGAAAATCAAGGCTAGTTAGAAGAAATAATTACTAAAATTGTTTGATTTAAAGTAGTTTTTCAGTACACTAACAATAAGTTGTATTCTTTTTAAACTCTCTCTTTTAACTCTCTGTCTGTCTGTCTGTCGTGGGGCAACCCCATTCCCCCTTATCAAATTGATCTGAAACTTGGCCCGTAGTCTTGTTGTGACTACTAATTAATTTGACGCAGAGTCGCGCATAGTCACGCACAGTCACGGTGTGATCTAAATGTCATTTCTCCTCATCCGATCGATCTGAAGCTTGGTCGATAGATTAGATGTGAAAAAAAGATTAACTTTGACTTAGTCAAGCACAGTCACGAACAGATTTAAAACGTATTTCCCCTCATCCGATGAATTTGAAACTTGGTCGATATACTTACTGTAAAGAAATAATAACTTCGACATAGTCATGTACAGTTGCGCACAGTCACGCACAGTCACGAAGTGATTTAGAACCCATTTCCCTTTAATCTGATTGATCTGAAACTTGGTCGATAGATTGCTGTGAAAAAAAAATAACTTTGATATAGTCAGGCACAGTCACGCGTAGTCGCAGAGTGATATAAACCCCATTTCCCCTCATCCCATCAATCTGAAACTTGGTCCATAGACTTGTTGTGGCCAAAGATTAATTTTAAAATAGTCATGCAAAGTCACGCAAAGTCACGCATAGTCACGGAGTGATTCAAACCACATATGCATAAAGAAAGAAAGAGTTTTAATGCAAACTTAGTTTTTATGGGTTAGATTATTTATATAAAGGGTCCGCCAAATAACTTTTTTTTTTTTTTGAAAATGCTATAAAAAAAACTACTGAATATTATCTCAAATTTCTTTTTTGTTTGAAAGGACAATCCTTCCGGTTAATTGAAAATAATTTCATTCAAATGGCTGCCTCGGCTGGCCATGCAGTAGCCTACACGATCGGTCCAATTTATAAGCACATTATCGATTGTGTGCAGCTGTATTTCACCAATGGCTTCACGAATATTGTCCTTTAAAGCGTCAATTGTCTCTGGCTTGTTGGCGTAACACTTATCTTTGAGGGCACCCCCACAAATAAAAGTCCAACGGTGTCAAATCGCAGCTCCGAGGTGGCCAATCGACATCAGCTCTGCGGCTGATAATGCAGCTTCGGCTGTGTGGAACGTAGCGCCGTCCTGTTGAAACCAAATGTTGCCAATATCCTCCTCTTCAATTTTTGTGAATAAAAATTCGTTCAACATGGCCCGATAACGATCGCCATTGACTGTAACGGCTACTCCTTACTTATTTTCGAAGAAAAATGGCCCAATTATGCCTCTGGACCAAACTCCGCATCAAACAGTGACTCGTTTTGGGTGTATCGGCTTTTCAATGTATGCGTGCGGGTTTTCTGTGCCCCAAATGCGACAATTTTGCTTGTTTACATACCCGCCAAGATCAAAATGAGCTTCATCTGAAAAGATGAGATTTTTGGTAAAATCGCATCTTCTGTAAGTCGATCGCAGGCCCACTTATGTCAGTTGGCTTTAACTCCTGAACCAATTGGAGTTTGTATGGCGTCATACCAAAGTCTTTATGCAAAATTCGTCTCAATGATGCCTCCATAATTTTCAATTCTTGAGAACGACGGTGAATTGATGTTGATGGCGCTTCACGCACACTTTCTGCCACAGCAGCAATATTCTCGGGTGTACGCACTGTTTTTGGCTTTTCACGCTTTGGCTTGTCGATGAGGATGCCAGTTTCTTTCACTTTTTTCACAAGATAACGAACATACGGAGCTGACGGTGCTTCTCTTCTTTCAAAATCCGTACGCAATTTTCGCACACATTCTGCAACATTACCATGATTTTCAAATTAATGTCGCAATATTTCCCAGCGTTGTTCAAGCGTATACACAACCATATTCGTTCAGCGGAAGGATAAAACTAATTGTCTGTCAAATCAGATATGAGCTAAGTGTTACCATTCACGAAATAAGCACTAGTTGAAAAAAAAAACGTTAGTTGGCGGACCCTTTAGTTAACAATTTTTCTTGATTTAAAAATTTATGTATTTTATAAATTTAAAATAAAAATATTTAAAACGACAATAACAAAATTTTTAACTAAAGTAAAAACGTACGACTTTTCCATTGAAACTTCTCTATCTTGAACCAATATCTGGTAACTTTTACGTTCGCTGCTTAATAAATTATATTTTAACTGGGGCTCTTTCAAAAAAAAAGAGCCAACGTTTGGTCCTTGTGAACATTAGAACTAAAAAGTTTACGGGGGCCAAAGTTTGGCATTTTCTGACAAAATCTAACTAACAAAATTTTTAAAAAGTATTAGTTATAAAAAAGAAGAATTTATATAAAAAAAACCTTTTTTAACCTTTTAACACTTTACTTTGTACTAAAATTCAACTGAAAATGAAAAGTTATTTTAAGCCCTCCATAACTTTTTTTTATTATCGGTCGATATTTAAGTTTTGTAGCGAAAATTGAAGGCTAATGTCCCGCCTACCAAACAAAAAAAAAAAAAAAAAAAACTTATCAAAATTTCAATCAAATCAAAAGTTATGGATTTTTGGTCGACTGTGCATCGGTCTATACTGTATCGAGAGAGTATCTTTAATCCAACTTTGCCGATTTTGCAATAAATGGATACAAAAAATAAACGTAAACCATACTTTAGTACCACTGTTATAAATTTGTATAAATTGTATAAATTTTTGTCCAATATCAAACAGTTTATATCTGATGTTATTTTTGTATGTTGTGTGAATAAAAAAACGAACCGATCATGACCATATATAGTAAAGTCCCTTACTTTCCTAAAATATATGTAAACCAGATTCGAAAAAAATTTATGCAATTTTTTTTGTTTAGTGACAGATTTAATTGAGGAATCGGAAATCAGGCTTTTATTATGACTATGACTAAAACTAGTGCAACAAGTTTAATTTTTGGGCTACTGATTAGTGGGTATAATAGACACACAGACTCCAAATATTATCGATGATATCTAAATCTTCCGACCATTTTAGTCGGTATAATACGAACTAGGACTAGGTCTGAACATGCACCGATTTGCATCAATTTCAACAAAGTTCGTCCTGTGATCAATAAAAGTTTTATAGTCGTTTATAGCAGTAGTGTAGACCATGTACTACATGGATACAAAAAAGTCGCACAGACAGACAGTTGGGCGGACGGCCATAGCTAAGCCGTTTCAGAAAGGTGGATAGAAGTCAAAAAATTTTTGGTAGTTACAAACATCAGCATAACCTCATTATACCCTCACCATTTCGTGGTAAAATATAAATATTGCCTTGAAACAAAAGAAGAGACTATAGATTTATATAGTGTACAATCATGTATTAATTTTCAATTCATATAAACGAGGGGTAGTTAATTAATAAATGAAATATAATCCAAATGCAGATGTAGTATATGATCTCAAACCAGGCCAATGATAAGTGAAAATGAGAATATTATGTTTCAATGGTGCCTGGTAGAGAAGAAGAAAGCATACATTTCTAAAATTCATTACTACACTGTACCTTTAATCCGACTAGTTTCTGGCATTTCAGCGTTCATCAGTGATATTATTGAACATGTGATAATTGTTATTTTATAATTGGATTGACTGCTTCTAAATGAAATTTTTCTACTTTTTGGTCAGCGCTTTAAATGAAATCAAATCAGAATAATTGATTAATCTAAAAATTTTATAGAAATGTTTTCAATAACTAAAAAAAAATAAAAATTATATTAAAATAGTTCCAAATATTGGATAGTAGGAAGAAGAGATTGAATATATATCTAAAAATCCAGTAGTTGTTATTTTATAATTCCTTTTAGATTTTTTTCAATGTGAAATTTTATACAAATTACGGTTATGAGGTTATGAATCTGCATCTTTCTCATACACACTCGTACCTGCATTGCTCGATCCATGTACTTTAATATATTTACCTAATGTCAGGCCTAAGAGCAGTGTAATTAAGAATCAGTTTTCACACCGAACAGACTTAAGTTTTAGCAATCGTAAAAGATTATGCTACCAAAATAGTAAACATTATTTTTCAGATTTTAAGTTTACTTATGCTTATTTCCACTTGCTTTAAGCTTCATACCATTTACAATGTGTGATATACCGGTTTTACATTCCACACATTGAATTTTTTACATATGCTACAAATTCAATTTTATTTTAATTGATGCGATTGCGGTAAATTTTTCCTTTGGGTATATTCTGTACAACTCTGTGGCAGGATGTAGTGAGTTTTTGTTGATGTTTATATCTACCACTAATACTTGACCTACATCCTTTTATAATACGAATTCTACGATGTCCATAAGCTTTGCTCTACTCAACGGTCACTATTTAAACTGAACGAAATGGTAACGTTGGTCGTCAGCCATGGGGAAAGTACAACGATGTCAAAATGAGGAATTAGCAAATCACACAGGAACACCATAGTACGTAAGAAACTCACATTTGCACAGAGATTTTAAGGTCCCCCGCAGCAAAATGCGAACTGTGCTAACTAAGTGAAGATATATTAAATAAATGCATGGAAAAATGGTCAGGGCTAACAGCCAGAAAAAAACTTTTGAATCTCATATTATGATGTTTTTCTCTACCAAAATTGATTATTGTACGTTTCTTGTACTTATAACTATTAAAAGTTATAGATCCCATTCAAAGCAGCCTCCCGATATTCTTTTTAAGCTATTTAAAATAATTGGACTATAATTACGCAAATTCTAAAATCCATTATTCCAATTTTCCGAAACTCACGGTATTGAGAATCGTCAAATATATTTTAAATACTACTAGCTGCAACTCGATGCATTTCGCTACACCCATCGTAACGAAATAAATAACTGGGAATACATTTTGCAGGGAACTATCTTATTTATTATTTTTTTTTTTTTTTTTGGCGATTTTCGATATATTAGTTGTTGTTGATTGACTGTTTGTGTGTAATATTTGTATTTTACTTTTGGCTAATCAGTCTCTTTTGTGCGTTATGCGAAACAAAACAAAGTTTTAGTTTCCATATTTATCCCAACGTTTCGCTGGTTTATTTCCAGCATATGCATTATATATTTTTTTTTTAATTTATATATTTTATATATATTTTATTTAATTTATTAACCAAGTGGGGACATCTTAATCTACATTTGAATTACATTAAAAATGTTTTTGTTTGTTTAGACTTGTAAATTACGTATTATTGCACTAATTAATTTTATTTAAAACAGTGGCATAGCTTGCACTGATGTTGTCGGTATCTTCTTTTCTGTTTTCGATTTTCGACTTACTCGATTTTGCTTTTGCAATTCTAGGTTTTAGCGATTTTTGATTTTTGACAATTTTTGATGTTGGCATTTTTTAATTTTGGTAACTTTTGTTATTTGCTATTTTCGCTGTGGGCGATTTTTGATTTTGGCGTTTTTTGTGATTTTTGTTAATTGATATTTTCGGTTTTGGCATTTTTTGATTGGGTGATTTCTGATTTTGGCGTTTTTTTTTTATTCACGATTTTTTATTTTGCCGATTTTTGATCTGTGCGATTTTTGATTTTGGCGACTTTGATTTCGGCGTTTTTTGTGATGTGATTAGATGAATTTTGATTTTGGCGTTTTTTGTTTTTCGCGAGTTTTTATTTTGGCGATTTTCGATTTTGTCGATTTTTGATTTTGGCGAATTCGGATTTGATGATATTTGATTTTGGCGATTATTTTGTTATTCGCGATTTTCGGTTTTGCGATTTTTATTTGAACGATTTTTGTTTTTTGCGATTTTTGTTACTCGCCATTTTTGGTTTTAACGATTTTGGTATTATTTTGATTTTCAATTTTGCCGAGTTTTGTTATTCGCGATTTTTGATTTTTGGCGATTTTTGTTTTTGCGATTGTTGCTATTTGCGATTTTCGGTTCTGGCAAATTTTGTTTTGGCGCTTTTTGTTTTGTAGGATTTATTATATTCGTGATTTTCGGTTTTTGGCGATTTTTGATTTCAGCGAATTTTTTTATTCGCGGTTTTCGGTGTTTGGCGATTTTTTATTTTTGGCGATTCCGCTCATATTTACCACGACTACTCACATTGATAACATATGTACTTGTCAAAAGCTTCAAGACTGTCATTTTCATAGTACTTCATATTTTTTTGTATAGGAGGTGCCACGCCCATTGTTTCGATCAAAAAGCTATGTTTTTTATATTTATTCATTCAAAGAGTAAATAAAAAAAACTAATTTTTGACTTAAATTGAATGAAATTGATATAGGTCGTATGTGGGTACCCCCATAATTTTCAGCGCTGAATATTTGGGGCTACTTTAAATATGGGGAAGTGAAAGATTCGTCGATTTGTGCACTAGTTTCTTCAATTTTCCTCAAAAAGGTGAAAAAATCCACAAAAATGCATGAAAACGCCCCCTGGCGGCTGTTAAAAATAAAAAAAATGTAAAAAATGGATTTCCCGACCCACAAAACCCCGTCATATACATTTTCAATAACTGTTTTACATTTGAATGAGTATTATGAAAAATATCATGAAAATATCTTCAACGAAATTTTGGCAGGCTCTAAAATGGTTTTAGAGGTATGGTTCTTTGGGCAAATATACTTGTTATGGACCACAGTACCAGAATCGCGATGAACCCACGGAGATTTTTTCGGTGCCCAAAAATTTGAGCCACCCTAATGAATGTTTATAGGATATGCCATATTTTATGTCGGTATGACAACTTAATAAGATTGACATGTGTTAACCGATTGACTTAAGAACACAAAACAATGCGCCAAAAAACATTTAAAAATGTCGTTCAGTTGTGTTAACTCAACATAAAGTTCATCGATAATATCATGGCCAAGAAGTGCTATCTGACAACATTATTTGTTGTTTATTGTCAAATTTGTTGAGCACGGGACCGTGGGAGATCGTCCACTTGCCCCAGACGTTCTAATGAACTGGTTAAAGCGACATGAGAGATTGTTGTGGAGAGCAAAAATTAATCATATAGTACCGCGATCAGCATTTAGTGGGACTACTTTGCGACGCAGTCGGAAGTATGATTTTCATTTGTTGATGTGTAAAGTACTGGCATACCGGTCACGTCGCTTTTAATACGTTCAAATTGTCACTCGAGTGGTTATCCCTGAACCTAACTTTTAAGTGCAAATTTTGATGCCCATTTAACACTCTGTGACTGCGTTAATAGCATAATTGATGCATTTTGAGAACGAAAAATAAATCGACTCGAGATCCAGGATATACAATTTCTTAACCAAAAAGTGACCGTTTGGGCCAGCGTTTGTACCAAAAAGAAGCCAAAACTATTGATGGGAAACGACAGTGATATCCAATCCCCAAAAACATTAAAATGGTCTGGACAGTTACTAGTTTTTACAAAATGTTGCATGCATTTACACTGCAAATCAAGCAATGCAGTTTGTGTAATAAAACAATCCAAGGACGTGTGATGTTGGTAAACCAGACATTGACTGGCTACCCACATCCCCGTTTCTGACCCGCCCGAACTATTATTGTACTCCAATAAGCCTCACACCATTGACGTGGTTAAGGCAAGCTTTCAAGACCAATAGGGGTTGCGATTTGTTTGAAGTTCTATTTAAAAAGCAATCTAATAATATTAATGGGCAAGGCGAATTTTTGTGACGTATTCTATACTTTGAATTACCGACCGATTTTGATAAAGCATACACCATTTGAAAGGTATTTATTTGCAGATGTTCACCTTAATTACAATGTGCACCATCTGGTAAAATTTTTTTTTTAGTAAAATTCACTTAAAGTTGCTACCAACACATAAATAAACACATCTTATATATTAAAAAAATTTATGAAAACTAAAGTCAGTCCGTCTGGACGTTCTATCCGGCCGATTTCTTTCATTTTTTTTTATGAAAGGTATTTAGACACTGATATGTCATCAACCATTGAAATTTACTCAACACCCACCTTACTCAAGTTATACTCAAACGCGATGTTTCCCTGTACATTTCTTATGGGACATATTCACTCAAGCGATTCGAATTCTCACAGCTCCTCTTCTAATGAATCGATCTTGATCGTTTCACTCTTAGAACACTTAGCGGATCAAGCTCTTTCTTTTGAAAATTTTAAATTTTTAAATTCGTTCAGCTTGAGGAAAGTCATGCGTGCACAATCAATTTTACATTATGAAACATGCCAGTAAACGTACAGATTAACTGCTTAAATTCGTTGAGTTTGAGAGAAGCTATGGTGCACGGTCAACTTTACAATATGCAACACGAAAGTTAACGTACTGAGGAAAGTTGGAATTTGCACTCGAATTTCGAGTGCTGGGATATACTAGTTTAGGCTTAAAATAAAAGAACTATACATCGCTGTGTGTGTGTTTATTAAATTTGTGTTGAATTGTGAATTGGCTAAAATTGCTTAGCATACCTTTAGGCTCTTATGATAATATTTATGTATGAAAAAACAAAATTTCATATAATTTGCACACGAATTTCGAGGACCAAGTTAAATAAAAATAGCACACATATGGAAATCGGTTGTTTTCTCAGTCATTCAATATTCACATACCGACATAAAAGTAGGCGCACCCTGTACATATATTGCTCATATTCAATTAGGACATTGATTATTCGCAACTTAAAAAAGAAAATATTTAGCTAAATCAATGCAGTCGCTAATATTGTTTATTTAACAACAACAACCATTTTATAAATACGAATACGTTGTTTATAAAACCTAATTTCTTATATTTTTCCAATAACGGACTTTTCAACTATAAATAATTTTGTAATTAAAACTTGTTTATAAAAAAAAAAAAAACTTTAAAAGAGTGGGCTTGGGATATGACTTGGTTGAATAAACTTAAGCTTTAACTACATAATAAATTAGTTTAAGAGTTATAAGATTGAGTTTTGAGATGACAATTAAATATAGTTAAACTAATGATTTGTAACGCTTTACACAAATAGTTTGAAAGTTATAAGAGCTAAAAAATAAGAGTTTAATTAAACTAAGATTAATTGATATTCCAACAATTAGGCCTTATTCAAAATAAAAACTTGTTTGGTTTTTTTCTGTTTTAATTAATTTTAAAATTTCTTGATTCTTCTAAATTGTTTCCTACTAAACATTATTTGTTTAGAAAAAAATATTTTTTTGTTACAATTTCCTTCTTTCTTTTATCTGCCATTTTCCTTTTATTTCTTACTTTTTTAATGTTTCATACAGTTTGCTAAAAGTTTCATTAATAGTTCTTTTTTATTGGGTGCTCAATAACCAAATCAAAATTTAATTAAAAGTAAACCTATTTGCAACTGTAGTATAGTTCGATATCAAAAGTTTTTTTTCAACTGTTCTTTTATTTGACAACACAGAATTTGCTTATAAATATATCCGCATAAATTTTCATGATCTGTGCTAAAATACAGTAAATTTATCACTTACATTCATCGATGTGATGTTGTTCAGCAACCGTAAGTGTCAAATTGTTGTTAACGGTGAACAACACTTTTACACAAGCACATATCCGTTTACGAAATTTTAGCACGCTCGTTCAAATTCGTTTATAAAACTGTGTCACTATGGGTGTGTGTGTGTGTGTGTAAATCTTAATGGACACACACGTACCAATGATAGTGACTGTTAATAAATGATATTTCAGTACAATACATAAACAAACACATTCGCATTCACAATCACACACATACGCTACCGATAATAGAATATGCTAACGTTGGTTTGTTTTTGCTTGTTTAAAATTGGCACATACAGTTAATTTCCGAATTAGGGCAAAGACAACAAACCAAATGAGCTGCTATTACTGTTACTTTATTTTCGATCAACTATTCTGAAATTAACATCACGTGAATGCAGTAGTTACTAATAGCTAATAGCTAAACGTTGCACTTGCTACTAACAGTTTTATGTTTAATTTTCGATTCGGTGTTGCTTAGTATGCATGTTTTTGTTTGTGCGTTTGTGCCTATCAAACAGCCACTGCAGACTACAATGATACTCGTATCCTCTGTGTGGTGCCCGTAATGAGATAGATGAGCTGTTACTATTTCACATAATAATCTGATAAGAACATCAGGAACTAATTATAAAAAGCACAAGGTATTTTCATAGATTCTTTTCTTTAGTTATTTTAAGAACTATATTCGGTTTAATCTTATTTTCATATATTATTTTTTGAAACTCACTTAGAATACGTATTCCAGCGCACCCGTTTGTTGGATAATTATTTTGGTTGGTTTTTATCGAAAAATTTTTTGCAACCAATTCCTCTTTTTTCTTTTAATTCTTAATAATTATTTCACTTGGTTTTTTTTTATAACGTTTTCGTTTCCGTTAAGCGTTTATTTGTTACACGTACCTTGTGTTGCGGTAAACTAAAGTTATGTTCACCATGTTGCAGTCAATTCACCGAGGTTAGTGCTGGCTGCGCAGAAATTGTTTATGCTACGGATAATTTTTATACATGTTTGTTTGTTTTATTCTCTTGCTGGATAAAATGTTGTAAAATGATTTTTCTCTTAAGACTTGAAACAAGAGAAAAATATGAATGTTTCGCAGTAAATAAACTTAAATGCTGCATATAATTTTCTTTTGAATTCATTTAAATTTAATTCAAGTTTTTAAGATTATTATAGGATTTAAAGATTTAAAGATTTAAATTGATTTAATTATATTCTATTACAACGAAAATACATTATAGCTGTTTTGCTGATTTCAAGAACTTATTAGTAAATATAAAAAAATTGTAACATAATTTTATTAAATGAGCAAAATTATGAATATACGAAGGTAAATGAAGGAATTAATAAAAATTATTTAATTTGCGCGGAAAATTTTAATTTTTCGATTGCATTCGCTTTACCAAAATTTTATTAAAAATCTAACTTGTACTGCTATCTTCTCACTAAAGTGCCCAAAAAATTTTGAGGGATCCAAATTTTCTTATGAAGAAAACCAAAATTTTAAGGTTGAAAAAATTTTAAGGAAAACTACAGTTATTAAACGTATACTTCCCAGGATTTATTTGTCTATAATACATGGGGGGCTTAAAGCACAAGGAGTTCAAGTGTCTTTTATTTTAAATTGTGTTTTCATATGGAATTATTAGGTGAAGTTCGCAGAAGTTCAGAGCACAAGAGGTGAATGTGGGAATCGCATCCGGTAGCGATATATGAAGACCAATTCTAGTACTTCTCATTCAAAGGCCTGTTTCGCTTGGAGCAATAGGGGTATATGAACACTTTAATCACTTGTGCTCTAAGCAAATATTAAAATTCATTTTTCACATGGACTGAGTGGCTCGATTTCTGAGCTACAATCTGGCGACTTGTTGTAGCACTTGTTGTCAAAACACCTATTGCACCTAGTAATTTATTTAGAAAAAAAAAGAAAATGAAATAATCTAATCTAGTAAATTAATAAATTAATGTGTCATTTTTGGTAAGTAAAATCAGTAAAAATGAGAGAATCTGAAAATAATACTGACGAATTTTTATAATGCACGTAAGTTTCAAATATTTTACCTTTTATTATTTACTTTTGAAACTGAAACTTGTAAATACTGTTGTAGATGACAGTGATGCAGATCCCACATGAGAAATTACTGAGACAATTTAAGTGGATGGTCAAAGTAAACAATGGAGTGGTCCTACGTTATATGGACATTTTTCAAATTAAGATTTTCGGGAGAGGCGGTATCCAGTTTATTCCTTTCTATATAAAACTAATAAATGTGATGTTTGGGGATAATCAGATAAAGAAAAGTCGCGCCGGAAATCAACTGAAAATTCTAAGTGGGGAATATATGACTTTTTTGAGATTTTACGAAAATTTTGTTCTATAGTTTAATTTTTCTGACAAGTTGTTATATAAATCGAGATTAGTATTAAATTATCTTTTTAATATCGAATAAAAACTCGCCAATAAATAGCAAATGCTCCAGACCACTATTGTGCCAAAAAAAACTAGGTCATGAAATTTGATGGCAAATTTTAAACTTTGAGAAATCGAATAAAACCAAAAATTTTTTTTTGGTCTCTATACTTATAAGAACTCAGATTTGAAGTATTGTTTTATTACCAAGTTGTTAACATATTGCGCATTGAAACCGAAAATGGGAAATTTTTGTAATAAAATTTTGAAATCTCCTTTTTGAAGTTTTAAAAAATTTTCTTAAACAAAATGTAAGAAAATGGATCTGGCACTTTAACATTTTGTTAAATACTTGTCAAAGATTAATAGTTTGAATTTTTATGTAAATCCTTGTGCCAGAATTTTTTTGATAAGGATTTTATTCTTGCGGATTTCGAGAAAAATGGGATTTTTGCGAAATATTCAGTATATGTAATCTTTCTAAATTCTTTATATAAAAAATTAATCAGTTCTCTACGCTTAAATACTATATTTTATCTCAATAGCGTAAAGTTTCGGAAAAAAATAATATCACCTCATTAACCCTTTTGGAATTGGCGTCACATATGACCCCAAGATAATAAAAGACAATTTATTCAAAAAATTCAAATATTTTGCAAATTCTGTTGAAATATGTATATTAACCGCTCTTAAAATTTTGAATAAATCGAACGACGTTAACCCATTCCCTGCCGAGGCCAAACTTTGAATTTTGGCATATATAAAAAAAAGTAAATGTCCCCCTAGAAAATTCATTCACTTAGAAAATATGATAAGTATTGATTAAGCGATTTTGGGTCCCAGAAAAATAAAAATTGCTTCAACTATTTTAGTATTTGTGCAGAATTTTTATTATTTCCACCATCGACATAGGAATCTAATGAAGATTTTGAAGGGAGTTACAATTTCTGCACTGAATTTTTTGTAGTAAACGATAATGCCGAAAGAGGCATTAAATACATAAAAGATTTTAATAGTGTTGACAAATAATGAAGCAGAAAAGCAGTTTTTACTCCAGATAGTAGAATCATATAAAAACAACATCCTTAGTTTAGTTTAGTTTATTTTTATTTGTTCTTCCCATACAACAAGATTTACATCTTTTATATTATAGTATGGGAATTTTTAAAGAAAAACAAGTTACGGTATACAAAAATATTTAAATAAATTGTATAATTATATAAAGTAAAAAAAAAAATAAATAAAATAAAGAACTAAATAAATGAATGAGTTTGACATAATTTAATATAAAAAAATCAAATGGTAAAAATTTTGATTAAAAAAAAAAGAGAAAAATGGTTGAAATAACGTAGGTACACTTGTGCTCACATAATTAAGTCACTAGTATGCTACTCGACATTATTGTCAAAAATACGTAAACCCTTTTTTTTTAATCCTAATATTATTTTTTTTATTATTCTTATATGTTAACAATCAATTTAGAGTGAAATTAAAAATTACAACATTTTGGTTCTTTTCAAAAAAATTAAAAACTTGGAAATTAGCCAAAAAGAGCTGCTCACATAATTAAGTCATCTGAAAAAAAGTGTTGAAATTGTAGAAATAAGTAATAAATTTTGTCGAGAGTCCCATTTTTTCATTAGCTTACCTCAGTATATAGTAGGATAACCCTTTTGCTTCAATACTGTGGAGCATCGCTTTGGCATGCTGGCTACAAGCGAAGCGCACTGGCCTGGAGTGATTTTGTGCCACTCCTCTTGGATAACGTTCCATAACATATCCTTATTTGCCGGTTTTCGTGCTGCAATGGCTCGTTTTATTATGCTCCACAAGTTCTCAATAGGGTTTAAGTCCGGACTCTGCGGCGGCCATTCCAGAAGCTTGATGGACTGTGTTGCCAACCATGACTTAACCAGTTTCGAACAATGCTTCGGGTCATTGTCGTGTTGGAAAATCCACGCAAGCGGCAAATTGTCAGCCTATTCTGTGGCCAAATTTCCCTTTAGTATATTCTTATACATTTCCCCATTCATTATACCGTCAATCTTGACTATAGGACCCACACCGAATGCGGTAAAGCAACCCCACACCATGACTGATGAGCCACCGTGTTTCACAGTTTTTTTGATGTATTTTGGATCCAATTCCTTAAGTGGAGGACGTCGCACATATGGTCTACCATCATTTCCAAAAACATTAAACTTGGATTCGTCGCTCCAAACAATTAAATTCCAAAAATGTAGGCTTTTAGCAAGATGGTGAGTCGCAAATCGGAGCCGCTTCATAGTGTTCTTCAAGGACACCAACGGTTTCTTCCTGGCCATTCGTCCATGCGAATTGTTTTCTTGTAAACGTGGTCTTATGGTTTGCGACGAAACATTTACGCCATAATCCGTTTCCATTTTAGCTCTGATTTGCGACGAAGTTAAAAAAGGATCAGTTTTACTCAGGTTTGCAATGCGTCTGTCATCATTTAAAGTCGTTTTTCTCGGTTTTTGGCGCGGAATATTTTCAAAAGTTTCATATTTTTTGTAACGCGTAATGGCATTTGTAATTTTACCACGAGGAAAGTTCAAAATATCCACTACTTTTGCAATATTTTTGTATCTTTGGAAACAATCCCATATTATTTTCCGTTCAGCCGAATTCGAATTTTTTTGTTTACCCATAGCGTTTCAGCTGATGTTATTTGTTTTTAATTTATTTGTTTTTAATTTATTTATTATTTTTTTTTTTTTTTTTTTTTTTTTATTTATTTTATTAAAAGTATTTGCTTAACCTAATGTTATCACACAATTTACAGAGTTTTAGTTGTTTATTAACTTTTCATCGATAATATTTATTAGTTATTGAAAATAACATATATATTTAAGAATAAAAATTTATTTCAGAGGAAAAATTCATTATGAAAAACCTCTGATTTAGTATAAGACAGACCAACTCCCCAATCATACAGCAGGTCTACAAAACACAGTTTTACGATTCTGCAATATGCCTTGTGGGAGCCTGAAAACAGTGAAGTTAGGTTTAAAAGTAAACAAAAAAAAAACATAAATATTATAATAATTATATTCCAAAAATTTTATAGAAAAATGTATTAGAATAATTATAATTATAATGAATAATTATTATTTACAGAAACATAATTGATTTTAAGAATTATATGAAATACAACATCAAGTCACAGCCCAAATACTATAACTTAGTTAAAGTATCTGAGCCGTACATAGATGTTCAATCATACAAGCTGGAAATAAGTGGATTATCTGATAATGTGCAGAAAAATTTAAAGCGCTCTGTGGTAGAATGTATTCTATCACGTATTAAACTAATATTGTTATTGTTGTGAAGATCTTTGGTGGAGAAGTGCCATGGCAGATTTAACATCATTTTCAGCAGTTTGTTTTGACAAATTTGCAATTTCTTGACATGCGACATAGCGCAAACACCCCAGACTGGGTTTGCATATAGGATAATAGACTGAAATATGACCTTTGCTAAAATAATTTTGTTAGCAATACTTAATGGAGATCCACGTTTTATAAGAGGGTATAACATGTTTCTTGCAATGTTAAATTTTTCTATCTGTTTCTTTATATGGAAATCAAAAATTAGTTTTCTATCCAAGTATACCCCTAAATATTTAACATTATCGGCCCACGGTACACGAGTCCCATTAATTTCCAATTGGCTAGTAGGATAAAAACAAGATTTGCGCTTTCGGGTGAAAAATACAGCTTGAGTCTTGTCCTCATTAATTCTTATCTTCCACTTTTGAAAATAAGCTACCAATAAGTCCAATGCGCACTGCAATTCAGTCACAATATCTGGACCATACTGGTGCGAAATATATATGCAGGTGTCGTCAGCATATGCTGCACACTCACATCTGTTCAGATCTGGCATGTCTGAACAAAATAATGTATATAATAGTGGGCCCAGAACAGAGCCTTGTGGGACTCCAGCTGGGATCTCAAAGAGATCGGAATAACTATCATTTAGACATACACAATACAATCTATTTTTTAAAAAGTATTCGATGGTCTTAACAAGATAAAGTGGAAAATTTAATTGGATCATTTTATACAATAATCCATTATGCCATACTGTGTCAAATGCTTTTGCAATGTCCAAAGTAATAAGAATTGTCGAATTTCCAATTCCAAAACCAGTATTTATATGGTTGTAAATCCGTTTAATCTGGTGAACGGTACTATGAAATGGCCTGAACCCAAATTGATTCCTTGGAATAATATTAAATCGTTCCACAAACTTCAAAATTCTCACTTTAAGAACTTTTTCCAGTACTTTACTTAGGCTACTGAGTAAACTTATTGGTCTGTAGCTTCTGGCTGAAAATAATATCCGTGCAAAAATTTTTTCAATCGGATGCAAACCGGCCAGTCCGTCACGACTTTTAGCCCTAAAAATGGAGTAAAACTAGTTCCAGGCTTTGATGAGCTATAACTCGTAAGCCAGACGACTTTTGCGCGGATATTATTTTTTATGCCCAATATACTAGAAAATGAGCGGGGAGCGGAAAAAATAACACTTTTTGTTTTATGGGCGCTCTAATAAATAGTTTTTAAAAATAATATAATTTTATAATAAAATTGGTTATAAGTTGTTTTAATTTATACTCGCGAGCAATAAGCAGACAATTGCACCAAAGATATATCACATTGAATAATTTTGATCCCAGGAGCAATGAAGGGTTAAATAAAAAAAATTAACCGAATTTATTTCTTAAATTCTAAAAAGTGGTTTCATCGGGTTTAATATAACAACTCGTTTTCGGTTATCTTTACTTAAAAATAAGTTAAAAACAAAAGCTGGCCTTGGCAAATATTGAAATTAGCGTTCCCGGATATATCCCAAATTTTAGAAACGAAAGACATACACATTTGGTTATAATATCTTAAGGAACGCTTTTAAAAATTCAACAGTATTTGCAAAATATTTGAATTTTTTGAATAAATTGTCTTTTATTAGCTTGGGGTCATATGTGACCCCAATTCGAAAAGCTTTATTGGGGTCATATTATTTTTTTCCGAAACCTTAGGCTATTAAAATATAGTATTTAAAAGTAGAGAACTGTTTAATTTTTGATATAAAGAATTTAGAAGGAATACATATACAGGATATTTCACAAAAATCCCATTTTTCTCGAAATCCGCAAAAATAAAATCCTTGTCAAAAAAATTGTGGCATAGGGATTTATCTAAAGATTCACTCAGTTAACCTCTGACATGTATTTAATAAAACCATAAGCTGCCAGGTCCATTATTTCAAATTTTGTTTAAAAAAATTTTTTAAAACTTAAATAGGTAGTTTTAAAAATTTTATTTAAAAAATTTCCCATTTTCGGTCTCAATGCGCAATAGGTTAACAACGTGATAATAAAACAATACTTAATATCTGATTACTTAGACACAAACAAAAATTATGGCTTTAATCAATTTCTCAAAGTTAAAAAAAAATGCCAACAAATTTCATGACCTAGTTTTTTTTTGGCACAAAAGTGGTCTGGGGCATTTGCTATTTCTTGGCGAATTTTCGAATTTGAATTTTTATAGCTTTTTGAAAAGATAATTTAATGGTGATCCCAATTCTGGCAACCGCTTGTCGAAAAAATTAAACGATAGAAGGAAATTTTCGTGAAATCTCAAAAGAGTAATATTTTCCATATATAAACACACTTGAAATTTTCAGTCGATTTCCGGCACGACTTTTCTTTATGCGATTGTCCCCAAACTTGACATTTATTAGTTTTATATTGAAAGGTAATAAACTGGATCCCGCCTATCCCCAAAATCGCGTTTTCATTTTGAAGTACCACTCTAGTGTGTGTGTATGGTAATACTCCAAGTGTACAGAGATTCACGTCATACGGCTTAAAGCCGGCTTTCTTTTCCTCGGTGCAGCGCCCATCGCCGAAGTAGGCGTCATAGTTCGTTGTATATTTATTTCTCGAATTATCCATCTTAATCAATTTTTAATTTTAAATATAAGTATAAAAAATGTTGAAATTAAAAATTCTGCTAATAAAAATAATAAACATAATAAATGAAACTTTGCGTTTTTCCTGAATTTTATAATGGCTCTACTAACATAAAATTCTTAAAGATGAATATCTGTTTTTTAATTGTAGTTGGGTTCGTTCGATTTCCTTTCTTATTTTCGCAGGACCCAGCAATGGAATGCCTATTCTAATAATAAAACAATAATAGAATTTTCAGATAGAAGTTTACCAATGAATAAAAATTTATAATAAATACTGGTCAAAAAATTTAACACTCTCGGCTTTTTTAAGTAATTTTTTTTTCTTTCAAAAATACCTTTTCATAAAAACGTATAATAAATTTCCTTAAGAAATTCCTTTTCTGAAGAAAATGCATTTTCTTAAAAAATAACTTTCCTGAAAAGTCCATTGTCCAAAAAAGATTGTTGTTCTTAGAAAAAATATTTTTTTTTTATTTTCTTAAAAATAGCTTTTCACCAAAAAGAAATCTTTCTTGAAAAACAGCATTTCTTACAAAAATACATTTTCTTAGAAACAACATCATTTCTTAAAAATGTATGCCAAGTACATTTTCTTAAAAAAATTACCTTTTCTTAAAAAAGTACATTTCCTTAAAAAGTAACTTTTCTATAAAAAAATCCCATTCTTACAAAAATCTCTCGAATAATGTACAATTTCGCAAAAACTACTTTTTGCCAAAACTTACTCTTTTTAAACAAGTAGCATTTCTTAAAATATAGCTTTTCTCAAAGAAGTATTTTGTCTTAAAAAAATTAAGTTTTCTTAAACAAGCACATTTCTTAAAAAATACATTTTCGTAAAAAATTACATTTTCTTAAAAATACATTTTCTTAAAAAAAACATTTTCTTAAGAAAGTACAATTTCTTAAAAAAGTTCTTTCTTAAAAATACATTTTCTTAAAATGTACCGTTTCTTCAAATATGGTGTTGTCTTAAAAAAGTACTTTTTCTTAAAAAAGTAAATTTTTTAAAAAAAGTATATTTTCCAAAAAAAAAAAAAAAAAAAAATACATTTTCTTAAAAAGAACCTTCTCTTAAAAAATAAATTTTTCTTATATATAGTAATTCCCTTTTATTCAAAAGTACCACTTCTTAAATAGTGTTTTTTTAAAAAATACCATTTCTTAATATGTAGCTTTTCTTCAAAGATACCTTTTCTTAATTTCGAACAATTTTTCAAAGGATCACATTTTCTTTAAAAAAAAATTGTATTATTTTTTTATTTTCATTATTAATTTATTAAAAGTAAAATAAACATGCTTCAAATATAAGCTGCGAAACCGCTTTAAGTTTTTTTTCAGTTTATTTATAAACATCAAATATAACGGAATGGTTCGCAAATTAAAGGAATCAGAACTTTTAAAAATTGAATTACTTCATTCAATAAGTGATCATCATTGATCAGACACGTCAAATTCAAGTTTCAGAAATGAAAGACTAATGCGACGTTTAATAATGTGTCGCAAGGTTTCTTTAAGCAAATGCTTATAGTATATGTGTGGCCTATTTTGATCAACAGGTAATTGTTTCACATACGTAGATAAAATTTATTATACGACATTTCACTAAGCTGTGTTCCGCGAGCGAGTCGCGTCCGCTTCCGCGCGTTTGGCAGCCACACGCGAGCTGCCGCGCAGTTGTTGTCAACTTATTTTAATCGCCAAAATATATTTTTCAGATCATGGCGATATTTTAGCTGAGCAGTGTTCCGCGAGCGCGTCGCGTCCGCGCTCCGCGCGCCTCACGCAGCTTCCTCACAGCTTCCTCGCAGCTACTACCCGTGCTGCCGCTTAGTTCTCGTTAACTTATTTTAATTCCTAAAACATATTTTTTAGAGCATTGCGATATTTTAGCTGAGCTGTGTTCCGAGAGCGCGTCGCGTCCGCATCTGCGTTTGGCAGCCACACTTGTGCTGCCGCGCAGCTGTTTTCAACTTATTTTAATTGTCAAAATATATTTTTCATATCATTCCGATATTCTAGCTAAGCTGTATTCCCCGTGCGCGTAGCTTCCGCGCAACGAAATGATGCTATTGAAAAGAATACTCATTTTAAATGCATTTATTGTAGGACATATATTGAGAGCGGTGTGCATGCAAGTGTTTACTAAAATAAATATTTAACAAAATTCATTAAATAAAAATATGTAAAAATTTAAGAATGAATTTGGGGAGTAAGTTCATTTTTTATTTCGATTAAAAAAAAATGGGGAATTTGTTCATTTCTTTTGGGTACCTTTTTTTAAGTTTGGGGAATTTGTTCACAGTGTAGTTATTTCCGTGTAAACCAAATTTCAATTTATGAATTTAATATGAAAATTGGGCGTAAAAGTAGGCGTGGTCGGTAAAAATCATATGGCGACCTTCCCTGGAACATGTACTAAATTTCGGAGAAAGCCATTGAAAAATAAAGTTTGTATAGCAATCAAATAAAGAAACAAATAAAAGGAAAAAAAAAGTTTTATATACAAAGAAGTTGGCGTAAAAGTAGCCGTGGCCGGCAAGAATCATATGGCGACCTCTCTGGAGTACAGAGATCGTGTGTAACAAATTTCAGATAAATCCGTTAAAAAAAATTGTGTAGCGAACAAATGTACCAAAAACAGAATATGAATTCTATACAAAAAGTCGACTTTCGACTTTCCTGGATCAGAGAGATCGTGTGTACCGAATTTCAGAGAAATCGGTTGAAAAATAAAAATTTGTATAGCGAACAAATATACCAAAAAACAAAATGAATTGTATATAAAAAGTGGGCGTTAAAGTAGGCGTGGCCGGTACGAAGCATATGGCGATCTTTACTGGAGTACATAGATCGTGTGTATCAAATTTCACAGAATTCCGTTGAAAAAAAAAATTTGTATAGCAAACAAATATACCAAAAAACAGAAAAGGAATTGTATACAAAAAGTGGGTGTAAAAGTAGGCGTGGTCGATAAAAAGTATATGGCGACCTTTCCTGGGGTATAGAGATCGTGTGTACAAAATTTCAGGAAAATCCGTTGAAAAATAAAAATTTGTATTGCGGTCAAACAAACAAACAAACAAACAAACAAATAAACAAACAAACAAACAAACAGAAAATGAATTTTATATATATAGATGTACAGTATTTTTAGATCTTTTTAAATTATGTATAACTGTACAGGAGAGTGTAGTGGTTTACAGTTTGTTTATCATTTCTGTTGGGATGTGTTTCTTCAGTTGATCATAGTTCAATTTCCGTATCGATTCTGTTAATGTAGTGACTTGATTGTGTTTGTTGAAACATGCTTATATGTGGCCATTGTTAAATTGGTATTCCATTTTAAGCATAATGGTTTGGTAGAATTTGTTTTGAGCAGGTCTTCGTGGGTGACTTTCGAATAACCCAACCTTATTCTTATGAAGCTTTTTGTTGTTTTTTCGTTTTTTTATTTGGGTACATTGGTTTCTGCAGCAAGGGGTTAATAAATCAGTAATAGGCATTCTATAAGCCAAATTTTTTTTTTGGCGAAGTTGAAATTTTACTAGATTTTGGATGCCCTTTTTTGTGTAGTTGTTTATTAGAATAGTTGGCATTCTGTTAGTGTTCTTGGTGGTCTCACCTGCAAACTCATTTCCCTGGATATTCATATGAGCCGGTATATCTAATATTTTTATATGTGAGCTACGAAGAAGATTTTATTTGATGCGGATTACGAAGGGATCAGTATGTTTGCGTGATTTTAAGGCAAACTATCCGTGCAAATCAATAGTTTCATTGTTGGTTATTTAAAGTTGATTGCTTTCTTAATGGCTGTAATTTCTGATATGAATATTGAAGTAAATTCGGGGAGAGTTCCTATTTTAATTATGGTTCTGTTTTCGCCAACAGTAGCGAAAGAGTTTGCGCTATTTGTTTTAGAACCTTCGCAGTACCATCCTAGATAATTTTGGTTTTTGTAAATATTTATTTGTTCTAAGTGGTATTGTTGAGCTTGTTCTAAGCTTGTGTTACTTTTGTTAGTATTGGGAGTTTCGATAAAATAGGTTTCAATATTTGTTCACGGTGGATGATAAGTTCTGAAGTTTGAAGGTTTATTTAATGATATTGATAGGTTGTTGACTGAATGCAGAATTGAAGATACGGCGCACATTGGGGCCAAATGAATGAAAAGTGGCGATTAATTCAAAATATGAACTTTAAAATTCATGATCGTGTTTGGTACCGGGTGAAAGTGGATAAAATTCTGCATCACTAATTGCAAAAATTATACTTTTAAGTTGTTTGGTTTAGTTGAAGTGAGCACTTAAAGTTGAATAATTGTTATTTTTTTTGTGCATATTGAAAAAAAGTGAAAATTTTGATATTTCAATTGATAATTTTTTCTATTAATACTTCTAAAAGTTAAATTTTTATAATGGAACCGTCAACTTCAGGTAGTTTACTATATAGTACATGTTTTTTTGTTTAAATAAATGTTTTAAAAATATTAAATGTTAATAAAATAAAATTAGCCCAAAAATGGGCTATTTTTGATTTATATATGGAGTTTCAACAACTTTGTTCGTGAGCTTGCGTAAAATCGTCTATATAGTGTTATAATATCAGATCTCAACTAATAAACCCCAAAATATTTTTTTGCGATTTTTTGCGATTTTTGAGTTATGCTTGTTTTTGTGAAATAACTCAAGATGCTAAAAATCCACAAATATGAAAAAAAAAAAAAACAAAACAAAACATCAAGTTGTTTTTACTTTGTTTTGTCATTATTTTCGTTATAGTAGTTGTTATTGTAGCTAAAAAATGTGTTGTTAATTAGAGATGGGGGCGTGAGTAACTTTAATTCACGCATGCTCACGTGATTGCGTATGTTGGGTTTATTTACTATGAATAAAACTAATTAAATTATTTTACATGTGTTTATGATATTTCAATGAATTTTACTTAAACATTTGTTAATTTTAAATTATTAGAAAATTGTATATGGCATAAGTGCACTATTTTGAAAAATTGAAGGAGGTCACGCTCCCATCCCTATTTATTATTGTCATTTATTTGAGTCCTACATAATAACTGTTGGTCATATACATGCATCATACGAGTAAAGTTTTAATTTTGTTTTAAGCTGGTGATATCAATCTACTAATATAATGATAATACATTTTTGAGAATTTCTATCCATCCGTAGGGTATTATTGATTCGGTACTGACACGTTTATTTATTGTTTTAGCTGTCAATGTTTTGTGATGTGATGTTACATATTTAAAGTGTTGTGAAAGTGTAAATTATTCGGTACAGGGTTAAAGGAATTACTTTTTGCAAATTTTAAACGAATAGAAATCTTATTAATTTTAGGAACATGTCCCAAAACAATTTTCATTCCTCGTCATGAGTTGCATAATTTTATGAGGAGTGCAGAACCTAAATCACTTCAGGATAAATTTAAACT
This sequence comes from Cordilura impudica, assembly GCA_963682025.1. Classification (NCBI taxonomy): domain Eukaryota; kingdom Metazoa; phylum Arthropoda; class Insecta; order Diptera; family Scathophagidae; genus Cordilura; species Cordilura impudica. The sequence continues at coordinate 135,655,400 of OY821517.1, forward strand.
TTTGAGATGGGAAGTAATAAAACGTGTCGACCCTTCGGATATGGTAGATTTTATGACAAGGTTTCATAATTTTTGCTCTAGCTATGAGATTCGGTGGCAAAAATGTCATAGAAAGAATGAAATTTTTGTAAAAAATAATAAGAATTGGCTGGATGCCTCAATCTCATTCAGTCCACCACCAGAACCACAACAAAAAAGAGGTCGCAATGATCTCTCATTTGAAGAGTGCAAAGAAAAAACAAAAGTTAAGAAATGTAAAGACATAAGAGATCAAATTTCTTTGCCTGTTTTGGCTTACGCCACACAAATGAGCTTGAGAGCTGTTGGAAAAATAGATGAGTCGAAAATTGTTAAGGAAATAATATCATCTCCAACAAAAGCCCAAAAATACCGAAAAAGTATAGAACAGGTACCACCACAGCAGTTAACTCCGGATGAAGCTCTGTCCGTTTTGGTAGAAGCGAAGCTAAGTCGCCACCAATATAATGTTATTAGAAAGGTTGCACCTGAGATATTTCCATCATATAAATTGGTCCAAAGAGCTAAGAAAAAATGTTACCCAAAGGGAGAACAAATGAAAATTTCTGAAACATCAGCGCAAGTTAGCCTAGAAGGAATATTGGATCATACCACTGAACGCCTTTTGTCGGTTAAAAATGCAGATTTAAATTCGTTAGACAACGAAGAAATCGAAAAAATTACTTTATACACTAAGTGGGGCTTTGACGGAAGTTCAGGGCATAGTTCTTACAAACAAGCCTTTCATGACAGTAATGCATCTGATTCTTCTATATTTATTACGTCAATTGTACCATTAAAATTAGTTTGTAAAAACAAAATCATTTGGCATAATCCTCGACCGTCTTCAACTAGGTTTTGCAGGCCATTAAAAATTGAATTTATGAAAGAAACGGTCAACAGTATTAAAACAGAAAGAGAAAGAGTGGAGACAGAAAAAAATGCTCTTATCGATACAGTGATATCAGTTGGAGAAAGAAAGATAAAAGTGAACCACAAACTAATTCTCGTTATGATTGACGGTAAAGTGTGTAACGCGATTACAGACACAAAGTCCACACAAAAGTGCTACATATGTGGCGCTACCAGCAAGGAGTTCAACAATATTGAACAAATGATTTCTAGAGATTCCAACGTAGACTTCATGGAGTTCGGTTTGTCTGTCCTACATGGCTGGATAAGATTTTTTGAATGTCTTATTCACTTGGCATATAAACTTCCAATTCAAAAATGGCAGGCAAGAAGTGACGAAGAAAAAAAAATTATTGCTGAAACTAAAAGTCGTATTCAACGCGAATTTAAAAAGAGAACGGGATTGATCATTGATCAACCAAAACCTGGTTTTGGTAACTCTAATGACGGGAATACTGCAAGACGTTTTTTTAAGAATGCAGAAGTATCTGCTGAAATTACTAATATTGATTTAGAGTTGATCAAAAATATGCACACAATATTAATTGTAGTTTCTAGTGGTATTGAGGTCAACATTGAAAAATTTACAAACTTCGCTAATAACACTGCCAGGCTATTTGTGAAAAAATATCCATGGTACTATATGCCTCCTACTCTTCACAAATATTTTATTCATGGGCCTGAAATTATATCATTATCGCCATTGCCAATTGGTCAGCTAACCGAAGAGTCTCAGGAAGCCAGAAATAAAGATTTTAAAAGTTATAGGGAGAATTTTGCCCGTAAATGCAGTCGAGAAAAAACAATGGAAGATATCTTTAATAGATTTCTCTTAAGTTCAGATCCGTTTATAACAAGCATGAACAATAGTTCTAAAAAGAAAAAAGAGCTAATGCCAAAATCTGCATTGGAGTTGCTTGTACTTCCCAGCAATCAAAATAGCAATGATGAAGATGGAGATGAAGATGGAGATGAAGATGAAGATGAAGATGAAGATGAAGATGGAGATGAAGATTAAGATTATTGTAACGAATTAATTTATGATTATGGAATTGAATGTGAAGTAAATACTAACATTGAAGGTAATAATGATTATAATAAAAAATTGTTGTTTTCAAAAAAAAAAAAAAAAAAAAAATAGAATAACCGAATTTAATTAAATTTTTTTTAAATAGTGTGTTTATGGTTATTTATCAATAAAAAAACAATTAGATTCTCAAATGTTTCATTTTTGAGCAAAATTTTAAAATTTCGAGAAAAAAGGTATGATTTTAATTTAAAAATTTTCTAATAAAAATACATATAAAATATTTATTCCTTATTATTTTTAAAAATATTACTTATTTTTCTTACAGTACATTTAGTATGCTTTAATTTGCAATTCAATTGAATAATTTATAGCGCACCGTTCCAAAGTTACAGCAAAAAATGTGAAAAAAGAGGATTTTTTACAGAACACAAAATGGCCCATAAAGGGTTAAAAAATGTGTTTTTTCACTCTGTTTTTTTTTTAAATGTTGGTTTTTTATGTATTTATAAATATCCATTAATAAAAAATATTTTTTTTTTTTTTAAATTATGACTTCTATGAATTAATCGCCACTTTTCATGCATTTGGCCCCACTGTGCGGCGGTTTGAATTTTTGGTTTTCTTTTATTTTTCGAAAAGTTTTTAGCATGATTGAAGATAAGATTATTTTTCATTTGAGAAATTTTAATTATTTGGTTGCCAATAAGTTCGTCATATCTCTCTTCTAAAGTAGGCAAATCCAGTTCGTTTAGGATATTATGTATTGGATTTGTCTGAAAGCTTGAGAAATAATCCGCAAAGCATGTTGGCAATATTTCTTTATCATTAAGTGCTTGTTTTTTGCCGCCGTTCCATATATAATAAGAGCATAATCAATTTTACTTTAAAGTATGGCTTTTAGAACATGAGTTATGCTATTAATGTAACTACCTCCTGTAATACCACTAATGCTTTTGGGAATATTTAATCTTTTCGATGGATCAGCTGTTATATATTCTATACGACTATTCCAATTAAAAGTTTTGTTAAAAATAAGTCCTAGAACTTTAAGTTCTATAACATTCACAAATGGGGAGTTGTTGATTTGAAATTGGTTTATTGTGAACTTATGTTTCGACATACACGTAAGTGTTTACTTTTAGGTTTTGATATTACGACACCAGATATGTTACACCATATATTAAGTTCGGTAAATAAAATATTTAATGTATCTTGAATGTCATGAGGATTTTAATTTTTGTAAATATGTAAATATAAATATAAATAATGATAAAGTTGTTTGTGGTTTCTTTTTTTGGAGGATATTAAAAATAAGACTACTGATAAGGGTGATCCCTGCTGAATACCATTTTCTAGTTTAAATGGGTTTGAAAAATGTCCATTTACATTTACTGAAAAACTTATATTACTTAGAAAGGATTTAATGTAGTTGTATATTCATTTTCCAATTTTCCGTTCCTGTAACCGCAGAAGTATAGTGTGTATACCTATTTCGACGAATTTTCTTAAAAAATAGTGTTTTCTTAAAAAACTACGTTTTTTTATAAAGTATATTTCTTAAAAAAGAACCTTGCATTAAAAAATAACTTTTTCGTATATAATTTCCTTTTTTCCAAATGGTACCTTTTCTTAATAAAAGTAAAATTGCTTAAATTATTAAATTTTCTTAAAAAATAACGTTTGCTTAAAAAAGTACCTTTTCTTATAAAGTACATATCTTAAAATGTACCATGTCTAAGAAAGTATTAAATCCTAGAAATGTACATTCTATTAACATTATACATTTTTATACCCCACACCACCCTGTGGTCAGGTTATATACAGTTTGTGCTGATGTTTGGTACAACCAAAAATACTTAACTGAGACATGTCCGTCCGTCCGTATGACTGTGTGTCCATCCGTCCGTCTGCCTGTGTTTCCATGTAAATAAACCCTGTAATCAAAATATAAATATATAACGAAATGGCTCTCATTGGCCATTGATTGGTAGAGCAAAAATAAGTCCCTTAAGACAATTCTTATTCATAGCCCACATAAAAAGCTTCCTCCCCATCTTCACTAAGAAAACAAAAAAACAAACATATGGTAAAGGTTTTATAAAAGTTTGAAAAAGAAAAAATAATTTACTTTACCATATATGGTCATTACCTCACACATTTCCATACTCCCAGTACCCATGTAATAAGCACACATAAGCACACACACAGAAATTTCAGAAACGTATAGAAAACAATCTATTAGTAATTTATATCAATTTGCAATTTCTTTAAAATATACGAAGTAATAAAAAAAAACTGGGAAAGTTTGCATTTCGGTACTTTTACCCAGTTAGTATTAACTTCGATATTTATTCACATATCGCGCCTGTACCTCTAAAGTGAGTCTACTCAAAATGTACAAAATTTCAGTAGAGGCAAAACACGGTTTTTTTTTAAATATTATAGTAAATATTTAAATTTAAAAATAATTGTTTCATTGCAAAGAATTGTGAATACTGGAGTAGTTGTTTTTTCGATTTTTTCAGTGATCATCAAAAATAACAAGTTTTTTGGATGCAACTCAAAATGTGTCTTTTTAGTGGATTCTAAAAAAGGCACTCTTATAGCACAAAGAGGGTTACAACTGTATGTTTTTTTGCGAAAGACTAGAAAAACCGATGTAAGATTTTTACAATGGATAGATATGAACACCAGTGTGTATCGTTTTCTCGCAAAAAGTGAAAATTGAAAAATTTTGAGTTGACTCACTTTAGAGGTACAAGTGCGATATAATAGATTCGAGACTTTACTTGTTTTACCTCGATTTCGTTTTGTATTTCAGATTTTTTTCCATTTATATTTTGAGCAAAACAAGCCATATTTTTTAAATAATTTGTTAATTATACCTACAGTACTAATTATTATTTTAATTTAATTTTTTATATATATAGTGACCATTTTAATTATCCTTTACTAAATATAGCTTCAATACTTAGTAACTCTTCTTTCGAAAAAGAGCAAAAAATAAAATTTCTAAAGAATCTGTCCAATAAATTTTTTTGTTGCGATTTTCGATTTTATCATACACAAAGTATATTTATAAACGTTAAACACTTCACTACAACAGCCTAAGACGCTTCAGATGTACATTACTTTGTTCGCAAAGTTTTCAGATTGTTTGACACATCCTTTCACTAAACTCTAGTATATCACATCCTAAACTGACTACAAAAATTTGACTTTCTTAATTCCATTACAATCTCTTTTTGACCTTCCGCACCTTTTCTTTTCCTTTCACCCTTTATCTTTGCAATAAAAATGAAAAAGAAGGAAGCAAACTTTGTTATGGTTATATAGTATATAATTTAGATAAAATCTGAGTAATGTTTAAATTGTTTGTTGTTCAGTTCTCTCCACTTTGTAATGTGACGAAGCAAAAATGTTTCACACCTAACTGTAAACACTTAAGTATCCAACATGCAAACGTCGTCATAAAGGCAAATAACTTTAAGGAACCCTTTTTTTTGTTGGTTTCATTGTTGTTGAACGTACTCATATATATACGGATTTTTTGTAGTTATTTTTTAAAAGCTTGTAAATTTTAATACTAACTAATTTGTATGAGGTTAAGGATTTTAAAAAATTTCAAAAAAAAAAAAAATAAATTAAGCAAAACAAAATTTTGCACTTAAATAATATATGGTGTGACAAATGTACATTACAATGTACTAAACACTTGTTGGTGTTGGTGTAATTGTAATCATAATATAAGAAATATATGAAGTGTAAATTAGTTTATGTGCTCACATGCAATTGAGTTTAAGACTAAATAGTAAATGGGTGATTATGTTTTTAATTAAGTTAAAATAGTTCCTTATAACGCCCACTTTATAACTACTAATTTGAATAACCCTGAAAATTAGTAATGCGATTATTTATTTGAGATTAAATATTAAGGGATGTCACTACCCAAAAAAGTGCATTTTAGTGGTATCAGGTGTGAGCAATGCGAAACATTAGTAGGGAGATTTCATTGTGTAAAAAAAATCTATTTCAAAATTTTTGCATTTGGACACAAATCCCACCCCTTGGTGGATAGATGAGGCATATCAACACCTCCGGTGTTATATGGATCACAGCACCCGGTTGAATGCAACTCCACATCAAGCTGAACTCTACCCGCGATTTTGGATTTAAACCGCAACCACCACGATACTTCCCGAAGACCCATACCCAAAAAGTCAGATCTAATCTGAGATTCCAGGAGCTTCTGACTACCATAGACTCCAGTTGAGGCTTTGTAACACCGCTACTACCACCCAGTGGATGAATGCGTAAATACACGACTAAACCCTTCAAGAAGGTCTTGAATACAAACGCATGCCTTCATCTTGTAGATGCAATCCAAATTGTTCTTAAACGTCTCTTACTGAATGTACATTGGATATATATAAGTTCGTCGTTCCATTTGAAATTATTAGAAAAAAAACATCTGGACTCCATAAAATATGAAAAATGGTGATCCTTATAATAATCGGAGTTGATATAGTGATGACCGTCTGTCCTGTTTAAATGTATCGAAATCAGTTTAATAGGTCCCGAGATAACAATGAAAAAATAAGTAATAATTTTCGAATTTTCTATTTTGTTCTTGTTATCGTTTTGTTCTAAATTTTGCAATTTTTCTTGTTTTTATAGTCGTTGGGCTAGTAAAATTTGCTTCATGAGTGTGTATGTATAGTTATACTGCATGTCTCACATTAGTGTAATAGTTAAGTGGATAAAGATAATTGTTGTACAAAAACATATACTGTCACAAAAAAAAAAAAAATCATGTGAGTCCGATCACAAGGGAGATATGTAAACATCTAATAATTAAAGAAAACATCAACATCATATTTTCCACTGCATAAAAAATAAGTCGATTATGCTGTTTTCTGAAATTCAATTGATGTTTTCTGAAATGCAATTGATGTTTTCTGAAACTCAATTGATGTTTTCTGAAATACAATTAATGTTTTCAGCAATTCAAATGATGCTTTTTGAAATTCTATTGATGTTTTCTGAAATTCTATTTATGTTTTCTGAAATTCAAATGATGTTTTCTGAAATACAATTGATGTTTTCTGAAATACAATTGATGTTTTCTGAAATTCTATTGATGTTTTCTGAAATTCAGTTGATGTTTTCTGAAACTCGAATGATGTTTTCTGAAACTCGAATGATGTTTTCTGAAATTATATTGATGTTTTCTGAAATTCTATTTATGTTTTCTGAAATTCAAGTGATGTTTTCTGAAATACAATTGATGTTTTCTGAAATTCTATTGATGTTTTCTGAAATTCAATTGATGTTTTCTGAAACTCGAATGATGTTTTCTGAAATTATATTGATGTTTTCTGAAATTCTATTTAGGTTTTCTGAAATTCAAGTGATGTTTTCTGAAATTCTATTGATGTTTTCTGAAATTCAATTGATGTTTTCTGAAACTCGAATGATGTTTTCTGAAATTATATTGATGTTTTCTGAAATTCTATTTATGTTTTCTGAAATTGAAGTGATGTTTTCTGAAATTCTATTGATGTTTTCTGAAATTCAATTGATGTTTTCTGAAACTCGGATGATGTTTTCTGAAATTATATTGATGTTTTCTGAAACTCTATTTATGTTTTCTGAAATTCAAATGATGTTTTCTGAAATTATATTGATGGTTTCTGAAATACAATTGATGTTTTCTGAAATACAATTGATGTTTTTTGAAAGACAATTGGAAAATGTTTAGAAAAGAACATATCATAATTTTTTCACCAATACAATCATAAGTCACACAGCGATATCTGCTTCAGCTCACACCGATATGAGTTACGCTGTTTTTGTGATTGTATTGTGAAATAGAAATTTACCCCCCTGCGCGTATAGATGTTTACACATCAAAAAAACAAAAGAAAATTATAGTCGCTCTAGACCGACCATACGATACCCTATACCATGGTTAAGAGACCCTATCTCTCCGGTACAACTAATTGGATATAGAAAATGAGCAGAAAACAAATTTGAGTGGGATTTTTATTAATTTTTTTGGCTGCAGATATGAAAAAGTTCATATCGGATGCTATATCTATATGGGGACTAGGCCCAAAAATGGACCGATCCTGATCATGTTTGGTAAAGTCTCTTGTATTTTGCAAAAATATATACAAACCAAATTTGAGAAAAATCTGTTCAATATTTTTGTTTTTTTATAGATTTAAGTGAAGATCGGGAAACAGCTCTATATGGGGCCTATGACGAAGATTTGTCCTATAGGGATTATTTTTGGACTACTGATTAGTGGATATAATAAACACATACAAACCCAATTTGACTAAGATCTATATAATAATTTGGATCTTATGGCAATTTATGTCGATTTCATAGGGGTCATTTGTATGGGGACTAGGGCACAACATGGACCGAATTTCACCAATTTCAACAGCGTTCATCCTATGGCCGATAGAAGCTTACGTACCAAATTTCATCAAAATATGTTTATATTTGCGACCTGTAGTTTGATTACAAGGTTTACATGGACACACAGACGGACGGACGGATGGACGGACATCGCAAAATCGACTCAGAAAGTGATTCTGAGTCGATCGGCATAATAAAAGATGGGTCTAGGTGAAATATTTTTGGTAGTTACAAACAGCAGCACAAAGTCATTATACCCAAACCACATAGTGGTATAGGGTATAAAAAAAAATAAATCAAAATGGTGCGTACACATTTTTTGTTTGTTTTTTTGCTGCATATGAAAGTTCACATCTGGACCCCATGAAACATACACGAGTAGACACATCGATGCCCGTCTGTCCGTCCATCTGTAATTCCGTCCGTATGTCTGTTTAAATCACGCTCATTCACAAAATAAACCATTTAGCTGAATAACCATTACTTCGAGCGGTCTGGTATCTAAAATGGTGAGAGTCGGACATCATTGTGACAAGATATAACGTAGAATAGAGAAACACCTCTGGTAAATATTTATAACACTGCACAACGTATTTTTCCTTAATTCCTATGCCAGATGAATGTATTAGGTTTTAAGTTTTAATTTTTTTGGGCAACACTGGTGAGAATAAAAGGTAAAAACAAGAGTAAATGATCCTCCAATATAAATACTGAATTTGGGTTCCCCAACAGAATTTTAAGAGGCACTTTTTCGTAGAATAATTTGGAACTATATCTGAAATTTACATGGATCATTTTAGTTATTTTTTTCAAGATATATCATAAAGATACTCTAAGACGTGCATTTAGTGAATTAAAATGTTCCTTCCATATGTTCTGCAGCAAATTTTACTAGGAGACGTCCAAGACGGACACGTCATTCGGTAATGAATTTTTATTGATCACGTGCACCACAGTTCTTAAAGGTAAATTTTTCTAAATTTATGATTTTATACCCAATTAAATATTGTAATGTTTTTTTTTTTAATTTAATATTTTTACCCCTTTTCTCGCATTTTTCCTGGTAATTTTTATACTCTTTTTTAATTTGGCAAAAGTTAAAATTAGGGAATTTCAAGGATGATAACGTTCCGCTCTTTAATGCTTTTAACGTAATTTATGTAGTTTTCGAAACAAATTACGATTGTTTTTAATAACGATTAAATTTGCAGATGTAGGGTAAAGTGTTTTATGAAAAAATTCTTCATAAAACCATGTTGGAGACATCCGAACTCAAAAGAAGTATTACAGTAATTTTTGATACAGTGTTGGCAAAAAAAATGAAAACTTTAAACGTCCATAAAATTGACTATTCCATACATAGAAAAACTTCACTTTCAAGTCTTTGCTGAATAATTACAAGAGAAAAATACTGATTGAAAATATGATAATCAGAATTTCCATTAACTGAGTTCATTTTCTTTTACATCAAGACTGTTGAAGCAATTTTATGAAATGCCTAAAGGTTTACTAAAAATTAATTTCAAATTAAAGGCCTTTAACTGTGCTGTAAAATAAACTCAATATTCATATAACGAAAATTCATATAAATAGAAAGTTAAATTATTTATTAGCATTTAGCACATTAAGCACGATTTTTTTTTATAACAACATTTCTTGCATAAACAAATTAAGTAACTTATTTGCGAACAAACAAATCTAAAATTTGTGAAATTCATAGGGAACGATTGCACTCAGAAAGGATTTTAATAGGTTTATAAAAATAATAACAAATAAAATCACATCTTTAAGAGGAGTTCTCAATTTTGTCTGAGCGTTGTACATAAATCGATAAATATTTTTTAATAATAACTTGTTATGCTTTCATTTTAATTTATTAATTTTTTAAAAATTTTAAATATGAAAATTTACAGCGTTAATAAATCAATAACATTTTCATGTAGATATAATTTTTGTTCTCGGATTTAGATTTACGTTAAGTCCTGGTCTTGTTGCATTATATATGTAAACTTTAAACAAAATATTTGAAAATTTAAAGGATTTGATAAACTTAATACTAAATTAATCCAACAAATATACTTTTAGCATTTTTAAGAGGTGTCTCCGTATTTCATTTCAAATACCAATGACAAATAATTTTTTTATGAAGGAGCGTGAATTCAACAGACAGACGGACATCGCCATATCGACTCGAGTTATTATAATGATCAAAAATATATACAGTAGTGACATTTTAAATAGCCCGTTTACTAACGGACATTAAATTGTGGAAAATTTTCTTATTTCATTTTTATCGCGTATTATTATTATTATGTATTATTTTAGATTTTTTTAATATATTTGGTTGAAACAATTGTTGTCGTTTTTATAGGGGTATATCAGATTTTTCCGATCGCGAGTGCATAATGTTTTAATTTTTAGATGTACGCGTTCAAACGCTTTGAAGATTTTACTATAATTACCTAATACAATCGTTCAGTATAATAACACTGTGGAACAAATTCAGGTTAGCAAAAGTTAGGTCGATTCTGAGAGTGCGGGGTGAAAATAGAGGCTAAATTAGAAGACCCATATCGCGGCGTTTGTTTATGTTAGTTCGAATTTTTTTTTAATCGACCTTCAAATTCCGATTTTCAGCATATTGTTTATATGGTTTTTTGGCTATAACTCGTCGACTAATTGATATCTTTTCAATCTGTACAAGCCAAATTATTGCTAGAGACCTGTGCAACAATTAAAACTTTTTAAAAAATGATTTCGAAAATTTTTGTGTTGGAAAAATTATTTTTTTTCATGCTTTTTGAAAATATTTTCCACAAAACTAAGTCTTTTTTGCTTTCTGTTTGATCTATAATATGCTTCTCAGTTTCTTCAATAAATTTCATTTGAAAAGACAACAATCATAATACAAAACTTGCGTTTTCCAGCTTAATATTAATTTACTTCTCATGTGACTTGTGTGACTGGGATTGGGTCCTTTGATGTCTCATAGGATGTACCTTCACCAGGGTCGTATTCTGAGAAGAAATCCATGGATGTAGCAGCGGCGGTTGTAGTAGTGATATCTATTTGAATTCTGAGTGCGTTAATGGCAAGGTTCAGAAAATACACACATGAAACACACAATGTTCTGTTCAAAAGCAGCCAACACATATCTTTATTTTCATACCAATTCTGTGCGTTTCTAAATTTTCTACGGTGCCTAACACAATCATGACTGTGTTCGTTTTAATATTTCGTTATTTACACGAACATTTTTGTATTACATACTTTTTGTTTCAATCACACATAAAGCACACATTTTTGAGTGTTGCTTTATTTGAAGTTCATGTTCTGGTACGTGTACTGAAAAAAAAAACGCAGAACATGTACAATAAACAGGTTCGAGTTCAGTTATATTTTAAGTCGTGTTGTGGCTCGTGTAGTGAGAAAAAAACAGAACATGTATAATAAACAGGTTCGAGTTCAGTTATACTTTAAACACGACTTAAAATATAATTGAACTCGAACCTGTTTTTTGTACATGTTCTGTGTTTTTTTCAGTACACGTACCAGAACATGAACTTCAAATAAAGCAACACTCAAAAATGTGTGTTTTATGTGTGATTGAAACAAAAAGTATGTGATACAAAAATGTTCGTGTAAATAACGAAATATTAAAACGAACACTGTCATGGTTGTGTTGGGCACCGAAGAAAATTTAAAAACAAACATAAATAGTATGAAAATAAAAATATGTGTGTGTTGGTCTAAGTTATGTTTGTTTACATATATGTACGAGTTTTTTATTCAGTGTGTGTTTTTTTCTGAACTCTGGGTAATGGTAATTGGACACCTGGCACTGCTACATAAGTTTTATTCTTTGCTTTACTTCTATTCAAAGTTTAATGGTAGTTGATACATCCATAGCAATTTTTTTCTTGATGCGGGCTGTTGTCTAACCACATCATTGGTATACCAAAAGGCATAGCCTTCTTCTTTTCACTTTTCCATTGCATAAGATTTGAATAGCAATTAAAGCAAACTTTTTAGGGGCACAGTTTACGTCAGTGATAAACTCTTGCGAGAAATATTGTTTATAGGGTTCCAAAAAAAAAATCACTCGCATTGCCATATTTTTCATCGCTTGCTCTGAAACGTCCACAAACATTACAAAAATGATCCATTTTACATTTTGGTTCCAACATTTTTAATACAATATATATTATACAATGTTTTTTTTTTTTTTTTGTTATTTTTATGAAACCGATGCACTTAAATCAAATCACTCACAAAATGAAATAAGTTTCAAAAAAATTTATAGCGAATTTTATCACGACCGAGCGAAAATTAAAAGACATCAGCTTCGGCTGAGTTTCGAGTCTTAACTGAATCTTCATTTTTGCAATTAATTCGCTTGTATGAAAAAAAAAAAAATCGCTACCTGTACGGTGGTTGAAAACATAAAAGTTGTTTTACTAATTCCTAATTCTTGGAACTTCCCTTTTTAATTACTTCTACCTAAATCGCTATTTATTTAATGGTTTTGGGATTTTTAACGCAAATTATCGACTAAGACCATTTTCTTTCAAAATGAAATTTATTGAAGAAACTGAGAAGCATATTATAGAACAAACGAAAGCAAAAAAGACTTAGTTTTGTGGAAAATATTTTCAAAAAGCATGAAAAAAAAAAAAATTTTTCCAACATTTTGCTACATAAGTACCACAAAAATTTTCTAAATCAATTTTTTTTAAAAATTTTAATTGTTGCACTGGTCTCTAGCAATAATTTGGCTTTTACAGATTGAAACAATATAAATTAGTCAACGAGTTATAGCCAAAAAACCATATAAACAATATGCTGAAAATCGGCATTTGACTGCAAAGTTCGAATGTCGATTTAAAAAAAAAATCGAAATAACATAAACAAACGCCGCGATACGGGTCTTCTAATTTAGCCTCTATTTTCACCCCTCACTCTCAGAATCGACTTAACTTTTGCTAACCTGAATTTGTTCCACAATGTAATCATACACCCCCCATTTTTTCCACAGTATAATTCAGTGTGCTTGTTGAACTAATTTGATATTAAGGTCATCAATTCTTCACTTTTCCAAACATTTTATTTACACTTGTTATAAAAAGTGCAATAAAGCCTGATGTTAATGTGTACGTAAAATCCACGTGGAGAATATCAAAGATTCGACATAGCCAAATTTAATACTCTCACTTGTTTTATTTATTTATTTATTTATTTATTTTTTGATGTTTCATACACAACACTTATGGCTCATATTACAGTATGAAACTAATAAAAGGCTCATACAATATTACTTAAAATACATAATTTTAATTTTAATTTTAACTAGAGGACCCCTGCTGCTCCGCAGCATTATATTATATTATATTATATTTTTATAATATAATACCAAAATTTGTCAAGAGAAGTTAACGTACAGTAATGCCAAAAATATGCCAAGAGAAGTTAACGTACAGTAAAAGTAAAGTTGATTGTCCACGCATAACTTTCCTCAAACCCAACGAATTTGCCAAGAGAAGTTAACGTACAGTAATGCCAAAATATGCCAAGATAAGTTAACGTACAGTAAAAGTAAAGTTGATTCTCCACGCATAACTTTTCTCAAACCCAACGCATTTAAGCAGTTAATAGCCTAAAAAGAAGGAGCTTGATCCACTGAGTGTTCTTAGACCTATGTCAACAGCCTACGTTAATTAGAACTCTAGTTATAGAGGTTTGAGAGAAGAAAAATATTGAAAAAAATCTTGAATGCAAAGTTTATTCATAAATTCTTTTAATATATAAGAAGATTTTAATTACTTACATTTAACAATTTCAATTTATTATTTCTCAATTCGAAAGGTTCTAAATTAGGTTTTTTAAATATGGCCCTTAATCGATCACCGTACGTTAACAGTTTTAATAGTCTTAGAATTAACTTTTTATAATTTAAGCTAAAACAAAGTACTTTAGCGTGTTTTTAACTGATTCTCTTATTCAGTTATGAAGTAAATTTAAAGTAGAAAAGTTAATGTAGCATTAAATTAAATATCTACTTTGCTTCAAGCATTTAAATGGAATTTTCTGCATTGCAGTCGTTTTTATTTTCATCAACAAGAAGAAAAAACAAAATTAAAATTAAAATAAAACCATGTGCCAACTAATTTGCATTGTCAAATATATAACATTTAAGTTAACGACATTAATAACCATCTTGTTAAGAAATTTGTATGGCAGAAAACATCAGAAATATACAAACCTAATAAAATATGTACAACTTGAGTGAACGCATTTCAGTGTGTCTCCTATTTTGTGAAATGGTTAAATGCTTTTATTTCAAAAAAACAATTTTTAAAATTTTTTGGCAAAATTGTTTTGAATAACATATAAAATTCTTTGTATGTAAAATAATTTTTGTTATCTTATTTTTATACAAATTATAAACTATGTTATATTTTCATTAAATAGTGTATCACATTATACCGATCCTGTACTTTAATTATAAGCATCTTAGTCTTGTTGTGCATGAAACCAAATGAATAAATAAATAAATAAATAAATAAATAAATAAATAAATAAATAACATATAAAATTCTTTTTCATTGTTTCTTCTTTCGAAAATCTTACAAAATTAAAAATATCTGTGTTCAGCGCTGAATGATGGTCGGATGGTCACCTTAAAGTATTGGACCTTTGACGGCGATAATTCAATAATTGGTTTGAATACTTCACACCTAGGTGGCGCTAATGTCATTATTAAGATAATTTTTAATGACATTCTTAAACGCAAAAGAGCGGTCTCGACATTGTTATACCCTGTACCACTATGTGGCCAGGGTATAATGACTTTGTGCCGGTGTCTGTAACTACCCAAAATATTTTACCCATTAACCCATTGTTTATTATACCGATCGACTCATAATCACTTTTTGAGTCGAGATAGCGATGTCCGTCTGCCAGTGTGTCCTTGTAAACCTTGTAATCAAACTACAGGTCTCAAATATGAACATATTTTAATGAAAAATGGCATATATGCTCTTATCGGCCATAATATGACCGCTATTGAAATTGGTAAAAAGCGGTTCATGTTTAAACCTAGTCAACATACAAATAACCCCTATGAAATCGACTTAAATTGTCATAAAATCCAAATTATCCTATAGACTTTAGTCAAATTGGGTTTGTGTATGTTTATTACTCCCGTTAATCAGTAGTCCAAAAATTAACCCTGTAGGACAATTCTTAGTCATAACCCCCCGCTTCCCGATCTTGACTTAGATGTACCAAATAATAAAAATATTGTACAGAATTTTCTCCAATTTGGTTTGTATATATTTTTGCAAAAAATAGGTGGCCTTGCCAAATATGGTCATGTGGCAAGGTGCATTGATATCAAAGCTTATTGCATTTGAGGTCGGTATAAACTTCTCTCAATTTATATCGAGTTTTCTCGGAGACCGCGCAATACGTGTTGTTGTTGATGCGGTCTCATCCAATGAGTTTCCGCTTAATTTAAGGGCACCCCAAGGTTCTGTCCTTTCTCCTTCTCTTTTGATTATCTTTCTTTACGATCTTCTTGGTTAAACTTTCAATTATATATACTCTATCATAGATGTCTCCAAAATTTCTCATTCATTTTCCTTCAATTGTAGACCAAGTCTTTTGGAGGTTGGGCGCAAAAGGTGGACAATGAATGACACACTCAATCAAGACCTGTTAACAATCTCCGAGTGGGGTAAGAAGACTCAATGTTGTTTGTTGACCTATATGTTCGTATATATTGATAGTATAGGTATTAAGGAATCGGATAGCATTGATATTCTGGGCACGAGAATTCAATGTGATGTTCGTTGGTTTTCTAAAACAGTGCAAAAATTATTTCACTGCTTTTGGTCTCCTTAAAATTTATACCAATTACATTCAACCAGTGGAAAATATGTGTGCAGAAGCTCTAAATTATATTTTAGAGCTTCCGGAATGTTTGCAAAGTAGGGCGTTGATTTTGATTAATGACAGTGCGGTATCCAACTCTATTGACTCGTGGGTTGTGTAGCACTGTTCAATAGATACCACTATGGGAGTAGTATGTGGATGAAATTCCCCGCACAGATCTTTCCTGACACTTACAATCTAAAAAAATTTAAGTCAAATAACCACAAACACTACTCCTCTTTCCGCCTTCCCATAACCTGTTTTCTTGAGAGCAACACAATGCACTGCATCTGTAGGGGCATCCCCTGAATGCTAATCAATTATAAAAAAAAAATATTTTGTGTATTTTCTTAACCGTTTCTGGCGTGACCACTTCAATTTTTCGACCACTATGGCCAACCAATACAATAGAATTTAATATCACTTGTTTAATATCTTAGCACATATATTTATGAAATCAATAATCAAAATTTTGTTAGCTGAAGCCCTTCGCTGCCATAGCCTTTCTTAGTTAACATATAATTTGTAATTATATATTAATATAAATAAATAAAGAAATAAATAAAATAAAATATAAAATATTATAGAATTAATTTTTGAGTCGATTTAGCGATGTCCGCCCGTCCGTCCGTCCGTCCGTCTGTCCATCCGTCTGTATGTCCACGTAAACTTTGTTATCAAAGTACAGATCGCAAATGTGAACATATTTCGATCAAATTTGGTACATAGGATGAACGTTGTTGAAATTTGTGGAATTCGGTCCATGTTCAGACCTCGTCCCAATACAAATGACCCCTATGAAATCGACTTAAATTGCCATAAGATCCAAATTATCATATAGATCTCGGTCTAATTGGGTTTGTGTGTGTTTATTACATCCACTTATCAGTTGTCCAAAAATAAACCCCATATGGCAATTGTTTGTAATAGCCCCCATATAAAGATGCTTCCCGATTTTCTCTTAAATCTATCAAAATCAAAAATATTTCACAGTTTTTTCTCAAATTTGGTTTGTAAATATATCTTTTTGGGAAATATAAGTGACTTTACCAAATATGGTCAGGATTGTCCATTTTTCGACCTAGTCCCCATACAGATTTAGCATCCGATATGAAAATTTTCATATCTGGTATAGGGTATCGTATCGTCGGTCTAGACCGACTATAATTTTCTTACTTGTTTATACTTAAGGTGTGTACAAAATACGCAACATTTTTATAATTTTATAAAAGAGTTCTTTTTTTAAGATTTTTTACAAATTGGTTTTGTAGATAGCCAAATGTCATTCCTTTTATAATGTGGATTAGTGACCAAATAAAGTACATAAATTACTGATTGTAATAACAACTCGAGTCGATATAGCGATGTCCGTCTCTCCATCTGACCATATGGCAGTCTTTTGTACAAAATAGAGTCTTTTGTTGGTTACATTTAGGAGAATACTGTTCGTCATTATTTAGAGCCAGTTTTAATATTGTACCGAGATATGCCATTATTTGTTAAAAATTGGACATAGCGTCGTTTACCTCTCCGTCTCTCATCCATCCATCTCTATCCATCTGTAGCTCCATTGCCAAACGCAGGATTTTCTGTAAGAATTGATTTTGATGATCAACACTTTTTAGAAATTTTTCAGAAGACTTCTACTTGTGAAATTAGTAAATACGTTTCAGGAAAAAATTAATATATTATGAGTTATTCAGATTTAAGAATTGTCTAAGAAGTAGATCTACAAGGGCCAACCCAAAACAACTCGACTTGATGTGCAGATGTCCAGAGTAGTTTGAAAAAATTACGATTTTAATTTTTAGTAGTTTTTGGAGCCATCAAATGAAAACGATTTCAGTGAATTTGTAAAATTCATCACTGTTATATAATTAAAAATATTCATTTCAAAAGTCTCAGTCCAACCATATTAAGCCAAGCTAGATTCTACTCCCTCCTTTTCGACTATAAAATATTACATGGCAGAGTTTCAACTGGCTCTAAATAATGACGAACAGTATTCTCCTAAATGTAACCAACAAAAGACTCTATTTTGTACAAAAGACTGCCATATGGTCAGATGGAGAGACGGACATCGCTATATCGACTCGAGTTGTTATTACAACCAGTAATTTATGTACTTTATTTGGTCACTAATCCACATTATAAAAGGAATGACATTTGGCTATCTACAAAACCAATTTGTAAAAAATCTTAAAAAAAGAACTCTTTTATAAAATTATAAAAATGTTGCGTATTTTGTACACACCTTAAGTATAAACAAGTAAGAAAATTATAGTCGGTCTAGACCGACGATACGATACCCTATACCAGATATGAAAATTTTCATATCGCATGCTAAATCTGTGTGGGGACTAGGTCGAAAAATGGACAATCCTGATCATATTTGGTAAAGTCACTTATATTTCCCAAAAACATATATTTACAAACCAAATTTGAGAAAAAACTGTGAAATATTTTTGATTTTGATAGATTTAAGAGAAAATCGGGGAGCATCTTTATATGGGGGCTATTACAAACAATTGCCATATGGGGTTTATTTTTGGACAACTGATAAGTGGATGTAATAAACACACACAAACCCAATTAGACCGAGATCTATATGATAATTTGGATCTTATGGCAATTTAAGTCGATTTCATAGGGGTCATTTGTATTGGGACGAGGTCTGAACATGGACCGAATTCCACAAATTTCAACAGCGTTCATCCTATGGCTGACAAAAGTTTATGTACCAAATTTGATCGAAATATGTTCACATTTGCGATCTGTACTTTGATAACAAAGTTTACGTGGACATACAGACGGATGGACAGACGACTCAAAAATTAATTCTATTATATTTTATATTTTATTTTATTTATTTCTTTATTTATTTATATTAATATATAATTACAAATTATATGTTAACTAAGAAAGGCTATGGCAGCGAAGGCCTTCAGCTAACAAAATTTTGATTATTGATTTCATAAATATATGTGCTAAGATATTAAATTCTATTGTATTGGTTGGCTTTTTTAAGGAATTTTGATATTGTTATGATATTGCTTGGGGAGGGATTTGAAAGAAATGATTTGGGATCTTCATTTTTAAATATGTGTAAACGAATTGTGTTGAATTT
Source organism: Cordilura impudica (assembly GCA_963682025.1). Lineage (NCBI taxonomy): Eukaryota > Metazoa > Arthropoda > Insecta > Diptera > Scathophagidae > Cordilura > Cordilura impudica. The sequence continues at coordinate 135,674,848 of OY821517.1, forward strand.
GGGACATTCTGGAAGGATGCGTAGTGGATTATTTGCGTTATCAATACAGTTGTAGTAAAGTGAACCCTGGATCTTTATTAACTGTCCATGGGTTAACATGGTATGCCCTAGTCTAAGTCTTGTATATTTTATGAAGTCGGATTAATTTACATTTGGTGGTAATATATTACGGATGGACCTGTGGTCGGTATTGAATGTTTTGTACCAGTCAGATGTACTTTAAATATCCGCTCTCCATCAAGAGTGCGGTAGTGATTGCATATGAATTTATTGAGGTCTTTGTGGTCAAAATATGCAATGCATAGATAGGCGCAGTGGCTGCGTATTTGGCGGTTAGATCTGCATATTCATTACCGGTAATATTGCAGTGACCGGGAAGCCATAGAAGTAGTTCGGATGCCTTTCTATTAATATCGTCCTTATGTGTGATGTGTAAAAATTGTTATTACCTGTGCTGATGATCGATTGCTATAGCAATTACTTCTGCAGAATAAATGGAACTGTATCTGACCCATCGGTATAAATAAATGTGTGATCCCTTGATTTATATTTTATCTCGTTGAAGAGAGATTCATATTTGCGACCTGTAGTTCGCATGGGCACACAGACGGACGGAGGGATGGACAAACGGACGGACGGCCATCACTAAATCGAAAAAATGATTCTGAGTCGATCGGTATAAGAAAAAATGGATCCAGGTCAAATATTTTTGGTAGTTACAAACATCAGCATAAAATCATTATACCCTGACCACATAGTGGCCACATAGTGGTCAGGGTATACAGATGACAGATTAATATATGTATATATATATATATATATATTTTTCTTAAAGCTCATTAAAAATTTTGAAAGAAAATATATTTATAAAACGGAAAAGAATTTGTATACACAGTTTAAAAGGAAAATTAATTTGAAAATACATTATTTGTTCAACTCAAATACCATTCACCAATTCGAATTATATATATGTACATAAGTATATACATTCTGAGTGTGAGTAAAATTGCACTGAATATTCGTAATAACTCCACTCTAGCTTCACCTATCGGATCAACATTTTATACTACAAGTTTTCCGATAATGAATAATTATACGAACATTGTTAATTGCAGACAAGTCGCAATGAAAAAAATTATTTTTATACCCTCCACGCCAGTGTGCAGAGGGTATATATAAGTTTGTCATTCCGTTTGTAATAATTAGAAAAAAAATGTTGGACCCCATCAAATATATATATTTGTGATCCTTATGACAACCGGAGTTGATATAGCGATGTCCGTCTATCCGTCTGTCCGTCTGTGGAAATGACGATGACGGCATCAATCCGGCAGCTAGGGTGCTCGTTGACATAAAAAATGATTCATTGACATCCTGAGAAGTTTGCTATTTAAAATCGTCCAAATCGGTCGATTATCAGTAAAATTTTTAAACGATATTCGCTATTGTTAAAGTCAGCTGTTGTTGTTATCTAAACGACAACCATTCTTGTGTTGTTTATTCAATCGATAAAAACTTAAATTTTTAGGTTGAAATGTCGTCATACATAAATAAAAATCATAAAATAGTGAAAATATTTTACTTTAATTAAAAAAAACTTTTTTGTATAAATAAAAAAATTAAATAGCATATTCAATTCACTATTTTATTTTCAAATAAATACACAGAAATATTAGTAAAAAAATAAAGATATTAAACATAAACATAAAATCATCCTGTCAAAAACGAAGTAATTTGTTATTTTCTATTCTTTTTTGAGTTTCTCGCTTATTCTTACAGAGATGCCACTCGTTTACAATTTAAATAAATAGAAAAATAGATTTGTCGACTGTCGTTAAGATGTATGTACTTAGTGAATCACTTAATCTTTGGTGCAAACAACAATAGCTCTCGATATATTTTGCGATTGTCGGATCGTTGAAATTTACAGAATCGGACTACAGAAAACATTAATTTAAATTCAATGAATTTTAGAAAACGTCAAATGATATTTAAGAATTGCGAACATAAAAATTGTTACATAAAGAAACGCAATTTGAGGAGAATGTTATTTTTATACCCTCCACTCCAGTGTGCAGAGGGTATATATAAGTTTGTCATTCCGTTTGTAATAATTAGAAAAAAAATCTGGACCATATCAAATATATATATTTGTGATCCTTATAACAAGCGGAGTTGATATAGCGATGTCCGTCTGTCCGTCTGTCCGGCTGTCCGTCTGTCCGTTGTCCGTCTGTGGAAATCACGATGACGGCTTCAATCGGGCAACTAGGTTGCTCGTTGGTACAAAAAATGATTCATTGGCATCCTGAAAAGTTTGCTATTTAAAATCGTCCAAATCGGTTTATCTGGTCCCGAGAATTGAACGACGGAGTAAAAAAAGTCTTGAAAAATATGATTTGACTATGTTTTTCTTGTCACGATAACGTTCTCAATAGGACAGCTAAGGCGCTGGTTGTTAGTGAGAATGATACAGCGACATCATGAGAAGGTTTCTGTTTTTTAAATCGTGACAATAGGTCTTATAGGTGCCGAGAAATCACTGAAAAGTTAAAAAAATATGATGTTTTCCTATAGTTGTTATTCTAAATTTTGTATTTTGTCACAGCTGTACTTGTTGTTTTTATGGTCGTTGTGGTAATAATATAAAAATTCACCAATATCATCATTTTATGGTGTAATATTTAAGTTAGTTAATCAATAAAAGAAACTATATAAAATCAATATCAATATTCTGCGATTTTTATAAGATCACAAAATATTACAAATTGATACATACTACTGTTGCAAATATCAAAATACTATAAAAAATATTCATACATTCTGTATATGTATGTATATCGATAATAAGCGCATATTAAAAATAATATAAATATAAATTATTTTATTTATACAAAATACTGCAATTTTTAGGGTTGCAAAAAATAGTATGATTTTAAGGGTTCTACTTTTAGTACATACTTGCATTCAAAAGTAGTAGTGAAACCATAAAACTCTACCCTGTAAAAAATTGGTGTTTAAAAAAAAATTTTTTTGTCAGATGATAATATAATATAGATGTCAATAATATTTAATTATAATACATTTTTAAAATTTATTATTTAATGTTTGGGCACAGCCAAACGCCATTCCCAGACTACCGAGAATTTAATGCACGAGTTATTCCGCATAGGAATAATCGCGGAGCTCAGCTCAATCAAAGTGCAATGATTAAGACTCGCCCTGGGAAACATGCGTTCATGCTTCCCTTTGCAGAGACGCCATTCCCAACTACCAAAAATTTAGACGCGAGCTATCCACACCAGGAATAGTCGCGGGCTCAACTCAATCAAAGTGCAATGACTAAGCTTCGCCCTGGGAAACATGTATCCATTCATTTCTTAGCACAAACCGAACTTCTTATGGCACATTAAAAATAAACTAATTGAGAAGTACAATTCATCATGACGCTGTATTATAATACTACTTTCTTATTTTACTACTAGCTAGTAAACAAAGTGATCGTATCATTCATTGTAAACGAAATAGAATTGAAATTGTGTGCAGATTTGTTTTACTTAAAAAACTGTTTCTACAGATAGTGAATAAAATCCCAGTAAACATTTTATGCAATAAGTGATAATGTGGAGTCTTTTTTGACTCCTCTGTGCTATTAAAGCAGTCATAAATGCGCTCTTTTGCTGATCACAAAATATTCTTGTGTTGGGAGGAAATATTACCTTACCCCCGACTCTTCTTGAGAACCTTTTTTATCCAATTTTTTTATTGATTTCGACTTATATTTGAGTCATATTTAATTTCATTTTCTATAAATCACTTTTTAAGCGTAAGCAAAAATCATTTCTTAGTCTTTTTCTAATACCGCATGTGATTAATCAGTTTTTAATCATCAAAAGTGCTCGAAGAAGACACAGTAAGATGATTTTTGTTAAAACAATCTTCGAAATGATTACTGGGATATCGTATATTTTTGTTTACACACACATATACATAATGGCACCAGTAAGCCGAACTCTCTCACGAAACACATAGACGACAGCGGCTACACGACTACAGCCTGTCAAAAATAAAATACACACGTTTATATGAAAACGATTATTTTGACACCAACACAGCTACACGACTACATGACCACTTTTGCTGCTGTAGTCAACTTAGGCTAATTTCTATTTTTGTTGGCTACAAATTAAAAATAGTGTTGACAATATAACAAAATATGTAAAAGATATTAGTGCTATCAAATATTTTATTTTGTTGAAAAAAGTAATCGCAAAATGAAATGCTATAATAATTCTATTAATAAGTAAATTTATTTATATATTTTTACGTTATAATAATGCATTATAAATAAGTAATATATTTAAGACAATTTAATATAGAATCATACATGTTTTTCTATTTTAATAAAGTAAAAAAACAATATATTATTGGCACTACTGAAATAAAAATGATTTTGTATAAAAACAGCTGTTTATATTGTTGTTATATGTTGCTGTCGTTTTCTAAAAAATTAAGTAGTTGACTACACGACTACAATTGCAGCCAGCAGCATTTGTAGCCATGTGTTTGTGTAGCCTCTGTCATCTATGTGTTTCATGCATAATTAACAATTTCATTTAGTCTTATGAAAGCTTTTGAACAGAGCAGATATACGTCGCATTGTTTTGTGAAATCATACATTGTTTTTTAATAGGTACCAGTGATGACAGGAGATTTTTACAGAAATCTCTAAATTTTTCCCTACACTACTTTTTTCAATTTTTCAAAAAAAAATTATTTTTAATTTGTTAATTTTCAATTTCAATAATCAAAGATAACATAAAAACTAAGAAAAATATCATAAAAAATAAGATAAGAATATCATTAGAATTACATAAAAACAACATAAAAAACCAACAGATATTAAATATAAACAAAATATTTTTACTATTCTGTATAATTCATCTTTTATATGGCTAGATGAGCATTGAAAATTTACACAATTAATTAAAATGGCTTGCCAAATGGGATCTTATAACGTAAACAGAATTTTGGTTGTTGGTTTTAAAAGATATCTTTTTAAGACCTTGGTTATTAGCATGTATACTTAGATCTGATTTATCGCAATTTAATATTTTTTCACAACCCTTGCATCTGTATTTAAAGTCGTCATCTTTGACCTGTTCCATCCCATTAGCTTCTCGTCTCTCAACTAACTTGTGTAAAACCTTTGTTTTCTGTATTTCTTTGATGTGTTTTCAGCATCATCGAAAAACGAATCGGACATTTTTTTAAAATCAATTATGTTTACATTTTAATATTCTTTTTATTTACAAACTTACTTAATATAATCGAAGAGATCTACAAAGATGGAGTACTTATGTATGTATTAAAAAAAATGCACAAAACATGTAAACTGCACAAAAGTGTTTCTTACTTGTCATTCTTATTAAAGAAGCCACGTATTTACTTTCTCCATATTATAGAGTTATTACCAGATTTAAAAAAGATAGATATTTTTAATTTTAAAGTTTAAAATTGAAATGTATATAATATTAAGTTGTTAAAAAAATTTTTCAAAAAATCCCTACAATTCGACAAAAGTAAGAAATCTTTTGCATTCAATACATAGACGCAAATCCATTTATCGATGCGTTACAAATGGAATGACAAACTGATGTAATAAGATCGAAAAAAAAAAAATAAAACTGATTAACGCTAGTGCTTTTAAAATATAAGACATGGTCAAGTATTCCGAAAAAGATCCGAAATTTAAAAATATATTTTGTTTACTATCTTCTATTGACCTTAAAATTGTTAAACGTAAATGCTGAAAATTCAGAGTATTTGTTGTAATAAATTACTAAATTGATCAAATTGTTTACATTTTCAAATATTTTATCTAAATTTGTTACAAATAGTGCAAGAAAACCTAGGTGGAGGGTATCAAAGATTCGGCATAGCCGAATTTAACACTCTTACTTGTTTATATATAAATTGTCACAATTTTTTTTTGGATGAATATTTGGATGAATAGTTAAAAGAAACTATACAGCCATCTCCAATAAGCACGATTTAATGCATATAGCCACTCTACACAACCATTACCTTTGCAATGGAGGTTAGGGCGAGCTATTTAATTAGCAAAAACTAAATTAAACGAGAAGTTATGTCATATAACCGGAAACGCATGCATATAGAAAACGCATGCATATTTTTCCAATATTTTGTTTACATTTATTATCAATACTCAAACAGAGGTGGAGGGTATCAAAGATTCGGCACAGCCGAATTTAACACTCTTACTTGTTTTTAATAATACGGTCCCATCGCCATCTATCAACTATAAAACATAAAAGAAAAACTGAAGTACTCGAACCGAACCAAAACGTGTTATGAAAATCTTACGTCGCCAACTGTTCCGATTCCACAGAATATAGATTTCCTTAAATACACACACACCACTATTCGATCGGCCAACACCATATCGTGGATTTTTTCGACATTTTCGGGTGCATTGACCTCAATTGGCCGTCCAGAACGTTCATCATTATTTGTATATGTGCGACCACAACGTAAGTCAGTGAACCAATTTTTTACCATTGAAATCGATGGTGCAGAGTCCCCATAGTATTTGTCAAGCTTTTATTTGGTTTGAATGACGGGTTTTTTCGTAAAAAATAATGTTTAGTAACCACTCGAAATTCACTTTTTTCCATTTTAAAAAAAAACACGAAGTTGTATGTTTTGGACAGCTGTTAAACGCATGGTAAATGGCAGCAGTGTTGCATTTAATATAACTACGAGGGAAGTTCGAATAGTCACGGACTTATTGATCCACCCTCGTATATTCGTAATAATAGTACATCCCAAAACTGACATCAAATGAAATCATTTGAAATACGTGGAGTAACAATATGAAGTGAATATGGAATATGGTTACATACATACTTGTACGCGCACTCGATTTTAAATAAATATAGACAATATGTTTTCCATAACGAAAATTTGTAAAATAAGGGACTTACTATTTTCTATGTTTTTATTTATATTTTTTAAATTTGCGTGCGGTTTTTTAGACATTTTAAATTTTCATGAATTTTTATTATACAGCTTATGTATGAGTGTTTTCCCTTTGCTTTCTTTTATTTTGTTTTATTTATTTCTAAATGTATTGTAGCATAAATACGAGTACCACGCTTCCTTGAACTGACCCAGTTATCAAAGAAAAATGGTTTTGAATACAAAAACTATTGGCGAATCATAGTTTTTACTCCTTGACAAAAAATTATTAATTGTTTTTAAAATATTTAGTTATGTTAAAATAATTTATTAAACAGATTTGGTAGGTATGAGTAACAAAATTTATGAAATTATTATTGATGATACGCCATGGCGTTAAATTATACTGTTTCAAGACAGTTGTGAGAGAGCAAGAAAAAAACAATAATAGCGTATATAATAGCGTAAATTTTAAAGATTAATATTGAAAAAAAAAATAAATTGTTTAATATTAATTAACAATTCAAAAATATATAACTTTTTTTTTAACAATAAATTTTTGTAAATTCACAAATTAAATCAGCTGTTGTTTACATTTAGAGGTTATGTCATACGGAAATACATATGCACGTGTGATAGCAAAAATTATGAATCGTATGTAAAAGACAACTTTGACAGACATGAGGAATTTCATATGGATAAAAAAAGTGACAGTACATATGTAAAAAACACTTCGTGTAATAGCACCTTAAGACACGTTATCTAATTACAATAACAAATATCACCCTACACAGCATTTAATTAAAAACAAATTAAATGATTTAAAATTTTTTTAAACCATTAATTTCTAAATTAAAAAAATACGTTTTGGTGTGCACTTATTTTAAAAAGTAGGAAAATGTGGTGACTTTGAAATAAGTTTGCCTTAAAACGCATAATCCTCACTTTTTGTATGAAAAGCAAAACTTACAAAAGCCAGATGATCGAAAGACCACATTACTTGTATGATAGCAACTAGATAAAATTTGTTTTCAGAATAAGTTTACTCATATAAAATTTTGAATAGAATAAAATAAAAATAGTTTAAAAAAAGCTCAAATATGCTATTTTTTAAATGTAGGGCCTAAACACGACACACGATATCAAGTGATTGTACAACCAAGATCGAAGCACATACCACACCAGCATGCTGGTACAATCATCATTTCTTTGCAAATAGCGTGTTGGTTTTATTTTTTACATTTTTTAACTTAATACACAGCTTATTATATATTTAAATTATACAATATTAGTTACTAAGCCTAAAAATAAATTTTTTATGTTCATAAAATTCATCCATGCGCGATGTTTGCTCCTCAAAAATTCTATTGTAACGAAACACCACATGATTGTGCAATCACAAAAATATCAAACTCATTTTGATTTCGCACAATCGGTAGGCACAATCAAACTACAGGCCCATACACGGTCAATCAGCTGACGCAATCACTTGATTGCGCATGCATGCTGGACATAATTTACCACGAGCAATTGCTGAACTTTATTCTTTGCTTCACTAAAAGATTTGCTGTTATGCCAATTATCCGGATCCGTTTGCAACAAATCAACAGATATGTTGCAGGCTTCAAAAAAGGCTAGGCTGGTTTCGGATATTAAATCTTGAATTTGCATTTGGTGGGAACTTCAGAAACAGCGAATGATTGTCGCGAAGTCTATTAAGAAATCATTTGAGGCGTCCAATTTCATTACAGTACATTGGGATGGAAAGATAATGCCCGATTTACAAAAAAAAAAAAGGCAAAAAATTTATCGACTTTCAATTAGTGCAACCAGAAAGTTCGACACGAAGCTTCCGGGATCAGTGCCACTTCCATCCGGAAGGAGAGAATATCAAGCCGAGGCAGTGTTTCAAATGCTAATAAGCTGTTACTTAACTGAGACTATTACATTTATGTGGGCAGACAAAACAAGATCCAGTACAGGAATATCGAATTGGGGCATGTGTTTTACTTTACTGAATCAGCGTTTAACGCACTTGATAATGAAGAACAGACAACATCACCACAAATCAATGTCTTCGCCACTCTTCAATGTTTCCGACTGCATCAGCCTCAAAACTGTTGAAAAAATAATGCCGAAATAGATAAGTGAAGATTTAAAAAATTTTATAAAAACGCGGCTAGAGGAAATGCAACCAAGAAAAGATTGCAAAGAACTGCTTCAACTGAGCCTTATATTTTTGGGTGATAAATCTGTGCCCCATCCGACAATAAAACCCCCTGAAGCCATTAACCGGGCACACTGTATGATGAAAACTATACACTCATTATAAATATGCATTTTTCAAAACCAGCTGCAATCGTTCATAAACGTCTCAAAAATTGACGCCTTGCTTGAATTTAATGCTTTTTTTTGAGAATATACATCAATGCCAATGCCCTAGATACGCTCCTCTCAATGATTTAAGTTTATTGAAGCAATGGGATAACTTTAGCTTTAGCTTTAACGAATCAATCGCACGTGCCAAGCTGAAAAATTTTCTTGGGAACCAATGGTACCTATCCGCAAAGTTGGCTGTCTTAGCTTTTTTGATGAACGTATCGATACCAAAACTTTGCGTTTCATGGTCCGAAATCTACACATACCAAGTCAGGGCAAAGAATTAGTAAATTCAGTATTATCCGAAAATATGCCTAAAAACAAAGATTTAATATCCGAAGACAGCCTAGCCTTTTTTTAGGCCTGCAACGTATCTGTTGATTTTTTACAAATAGATCCGGAAAAATGGCATAACAACAAATCCTTTAGTGGAGCAAAGAATAAAGTTCAGTAATTGCACGTGTTAAATGATGTCGAAGAACGCGGTGTGCTCTTGACTAATTCTTATATAAATGTAGCAACTTCTAAAACAGACTTTCAGATTTTATTGCAGGGCATAGAACGTAAAATCTGTAATAAATAATTGCAAAGAAAAAAAAAATAATTTTTTAACTTATTTCGGGTATGAGAAGTAAGCTGCGCAGAGCTTTTGGGGAAGGGGGAGGGTTTCAAAAAATTTCAGCATCAACCATATTGACTCTCATTGCAAGAGAACAGAAAACCACACATATTTAATATTAGCTGTTTTTACCTGTTCTTGCCCGGTATCCAAAGGCCTTTGACTTGAAAAATGGTTCACTATGAACAAAATTCCCCAAAAAATGAACTTTCTCCCCAAAAATTTTTATGGGATTGGGAATATGTTCATGATTAAAAAATTCCACAATGTTTAGGCCTTTTGGGGAGTAAATTCTTTTTTTATTCAATTTAAAATTTTTCATTTTTTTATTTAGAAGTTTTTTTAAGACATCTAATAAAGGGTGATTTTTTAAGAGCTATAGGAAAGTTTTCCAAAAAAAAAAACACATAAAATTCAGAAAAATGCATAAAATCTTTATTTAAATCGATAGTACGGTCCATATAATTTAATGTTTGAAGATTATTTCATGCAAATGTTGACCGTGACTGCGCCTCAAATGCTCCATCCGCTTAGTCCAATTTTGGCATACTCTTTCCAACATTTCGGCCGGTATCTCACGAATAAATGCTTCAATGTTGTCTTCCAATGCGTCAATTGAAGCGAGATTGTCTGTATAGAAATGAGCTTTAACATAGCCCCACAAAAAATAATCTAAAGGCGTTAAATCGCACGATCTAGGCGGCCAATTGACTGGTCCCGAACATGAAATAAAATGTTCACCGAACTCGCCTCTCAATAAGTCCATTGTTGCGCGTGCTGTGTGGCATGTACCACCGTCTTGTTGAATCCACATGTCATGCAAGTCAAGCTCTTGCATTTTGGGCAAAAAAAAGTTGGGTATCTTTTCTCGGTAGCGCTCACCATTCACAGTTACGTTACGATTCTCATCATCTTTGAAGAAGTACGGTCCAATGATGCCTTGCCGAAACAGCTGCGATATTTTCTTCAGTTCGCACTCTACGTAAGCGTGTTGGTGGTTTAATGTCCAGCAATGTAAATTTGGTGCGAAATTTAGTCACAATAGCCCGAATTACCGCTTCAGTGGGTCGATTAAACTGGCCATAAAATGGAAGAAGCGCGCGATGAACTTTCTTAACAGAGCACGCATTTTGATAATAAAATTCAATAACTTGCAAGCGTTGTTCGTTCGTAAGACGATTCATGGTTAAATTATAGACCAAACTGAAGATGTCTGTCAATGAAACAAAACACGAAACGTGCGTCAGCTGTTTAAACCAGTGTTGCCAAAAAGATAATAGCTAAAAAATCACCCTTTATAGCGAAATATTTTGCAAATTAAAGGGATTAGAACTTTTAACAATTGAATTACTTCATTCAATAAGTGATCGTAATTGAGCAGAGATGTAAAATTTATAGAAGTATCAAAAATGGAAAATGAATGGGACGTTTAAAATTGTGCCGCAAGGTTGCTCTAAGCAACTACTTATAGTATATGTACAGTAATTATTGAATATACGCAGATAAAATTTATCATAAGACTTTTCACTGAGCTGTGTTCCGCGAGCGCGTCGCGTCTGCGTTCGCGCGTTTGGCAGCCACACCCGTGCCAAAATATATTTTTCAGATCATTCCGACATTTTAGCTGAGCTGTGTTCGTTTGGCAGCCACAGCAGTGCTGCCGCGCAGTTATTGTCACCGCACACCGAAATGATGCTATTGAAAGGAATACAGATTTTAAATACGTTTATTGCAGGACAGATATTCAGGTGATCTTTTTTTAATTTTGGGGAATTTGTTCATCGTGAAGTTATTCCCTAATTTTTCGGGGAATAAGTTCATTTTTTCGGGGAATTTGTTCATTGGGGATTAAGGACTCAGCGCCTGCTTACCATTACCACCACCTATGTTTATGCGTGGATGATTTTGAGTGTATGATGCCTAAAAGTTATGAATTTTAGTTATTCTAGAGCTTTGGGATATACAACATTTCTAGTTTTTCCTTCTGGTCCATATACGAAAAGATTGTGCTGGCTCCCAACTCTGGAGCAGGCGACACATAATTATCTATGCGAAAAATATGGAGATTCTAAGTTGATACCTGCCACCATAAGAGACTTCCTCTTGCGTACGTTATGTTAGGAAAAATTTTTTTTACCATCTCTTGCAATGAAGGAACCAACTTAAAAAAGTCCTCTGGTAGGGATATTACAGTCGTTTCAGAAGTTTCACATTCCCCTGACTCAGATTGTCTTAGCCGCTAGATTTCTAGATGCACTTGAGTAGATTCAGGCATTTCTGCTTTTTTTAACAAAGCTGGTCTTTATCTTTGGGCTTCAATAGGTTATTGGGTTTGGTCAGGTGTTTCAGCGTTTCTCGACTCAGATTGTCTAACTCGTTGAGACTCGATACGAATTTGGATCTGATCGGGTTCGCTAGAGTTCTGTTTAGTCTAAAACTTTTTACATATACGAAGTACGGCCTATATGGTATGGTTTCATGTGCAAGTCACAATTGCAAATAGTTCTTTTTCCACCTTTGCAACTCATTTATATAGTGAAAAAAATTAAATGGAAATATTTGTAATAGGCTGCTTTCCAGCATAGCCAAAAGGCGAGATGGTAATAAATGTAATATTTTGTCTTCCAATGCAGTTAAAAAGGCGGGATGGAAATATTTGTATAAATTAACCTCATCGGAGTAATCCTGCAGTGGTTGTCAAACATGAAATAAATCTGCTCATATAGTAAAAAAGGCAAGACGTGAATATTTGTAATACGTTGATTTATAATATTTATTTTATAATGATGTAAACTCAAGAGCAGCAAGTAAATAGATTCATGCACAAAGTTTTAGGGAAGTCCATTGAAAAATTAAAATATGTTAACAAAAGCGTGGCCGATAAAAATACACGACGTCCTTGCCTGGAATTTCAGAATATTGTACAGTTATTCGAGCGATGAAAAAAATTAATAAAGGGGGCGAAAAAGTAGGCGTGGCTGGTAAGAAGCATATTGCGACCTTCTCCGGGGTATAGTGATCGTGCGCGCGTGTCAAATTTCAGAGAAATCCGTTGAAAATAAAAATCTGTATAGCGAACAAATATACCAAAAAACAGAAAATTAATTTTACACAAAAAGTGGACATAAAAGTAGGCGTGGCCGGTAAGAGGCTTACGGTGACAGAGATCGTGCGTACCAAGTTTTAGAGCAATCCGTTGAAAAACAAAAATTTTTATAGCGAACAAATATACCAAAAAACATAAAATGAATTTTATATAAAACATGGGCGTAAAAGTAGGCGTGGCCGCTAAGAGGAATATGGCGACCTTTCCTGGGGTACAGACATCATGTGTACCAAATTTCAGAGAAATCCATTGAAAAATACAAATTTCTATAGCAGTCAAACAAACAAACAAACAGAAAATGAATTTTATATATGTGACCTTCTCCGAGAAAAGGAACCTAGTGTGTGAAAATTAAGTTTTGAGAAAAAAAATGCATTTAAAGTTTCTACACCCTTTTAGGTACTAGATTACACCGTTTTTGACACAACCCGTTTTTTGACACACTAGGTCCCTTTTCTCGGAGAAGGTCACATATAATACGTCCTTGACGCCTGCAACTGCTATTCCACCATCTTTAACTAATGAAGTGGCGTTATCGAAACAACTAAAAGTAATACCGCTAAAAAAATCTATTTTTATTTCGCGTCTTTCTTCGGATACCTCCACTAAACTAAGTTATAAAGCTGATGTTATGATATATAAATTTTCCTATTCCGTACCAAGAAGGATTACATCTTTTAAAATAACCGTTCCGTTCGATCTTTATGAGCAAATCGTTAACCCCGGTTTCTGGCCTGTGAATACTTTAGTTCGTGAATATGAATTTAAAGAAAATCCACGGAGAAACAACATTGCTGAGCTTCCGCCCCGACATCGAATAAATGAAAATACGAATTTCAACATTAATTCAAAAACTAGATTCTTTACCCGTTGAACGACTAATCATTATGTATCAGAATGTTCGTGGTTTAAATACTAAAATGTCTAATCTACTAGTTAACAGTTATGATTTTTTTCATGTTATCATCTTTACTGAGACATGGCTGAAAGATAATGTTTTTGATGTGTAAACATCTATACGCGCAGGGGGGTAAATTTCTATTTCACAATACAATCACAAAAACAGCGTAACTTATATCGGTGTGAGCTGAAGGAGATAACGCTGTGTGACTTATGATTGTATTGGTGAAAAAATATTTTCAAGAGAAACTGTTCATGGGCAATTACCCAATACATTCGAAATTGGAATTGTGGTAGGAGAGACAAACCTAAGTAACTCGTGTTTTTAACACTTTTTTTTATTGTTTGTAACATTCTATTTTAATAAATTTCACTTTTATTATTTTTATATTTAATTAATAAACACAATAACTATTGCTTGCTACCACTCAAAAAATCTCACAAATCTCACAAAATCATACAAATTTATACAAACATCTGATTTCGAGTTGCCAACTTCAAAAAATAAAACAGATGTTAACTTTGTAGCCAGATTGTTAAACCAGGGATACCAGAGCTTTCAAATGAAGTGAACTGCTGAAAATAGTATAGAACAATTCGTAAATTTAAATTAAATTTTTTTTATAATATTTTAGATTCTGGTTAATGTTTGCAAAAATTAATTATGCCTATATGATTATATTGTGTTTTATTTAAAAACTATTTTTTCTTCATATAGAAAATTGAATAGTTTAATTTCTTCTAATAATTTAAACAAGCAGATTCCAGCCCTCGAAATTCGAATGCAAATTCTAGGAAATTTTATTTTTTCATTAAATGAAGACCCTAAAGGTATGCTAATCAATTAAGGCCAATTCACAAATCAACACAAAAAAAAAAACAAACTCATTTTTATTACAAACACATTAACAAATTTAATAAACACACACATAGCATTGTATAATTTTATGTATGTGTTAGTAGCAAATATAAATGCAATTTACTCAAAATAAAGGAAAAAATTTAAAAATCTGTAAATCTGCAAAACGGCTAAAAAGAAATACCTTTCAAATAATTTAGTTTGATCAAAATCGGGCTAAAACGGTGGAAGAAAATATCGGTCACAAGAAATCGCCTAGCCTATTAATATTATAGATGAGTTCATCATTTAATAAGAATTCTAGCCTTTGAATATTTTTGATGTGTAAACATCTATACGCACAGGGGGATAAATTTGTATTTCACAATACAATCGCAAAAACAGCGTAACACATCGGTGTGAGCTGAAGTGTAAATCGGTGTGACTTTATCTGATTATATTTGTGAAAAAATTATGATATGTTCTTTTCTAAACATTTTCCAATTGTCTTTCAAAAAACATCAATTCTATTTCAGAAAACATCGATTGTATTTCAGAAACCATCAATATAATTTCAGAAAACATCAATTGAATTTCAGAAAACATCAATAGAATTTCAGAAAACATCAATATAATTTCAGAAAACATCATTTGAGTTTCAGAAAACATCAATTGAATTTCAGAAAGCATCAATAGAATTTCAGAAAACATCAATTGTATTTCAGAAACTATCAATATAATTTCAGAAAACATCATTTGAATTTCAGAAAACATTAATTGAATTTCAGAAAACATCAATATAATTTCAGAAAACATCATTCGATCAATTGTATTTCAGAAACCATCAATATAATTTCAGAAAACATCATTTGAATGTAGAAAACATAAATAGAATTTCAGAAAACATCTAACATTTCAGAAAACATCAATTGAATTTCAGAAAACATAAATAGAATTTCAGAAAACATCATTTCAGAAAACATAAATAGAATTTCAGAAAACATCAATATAATTTCAGAAAACATCATTCGAGTTTCAGAAAACATCGATTGAATTTCAGAAAACATCAATAGAATTTCAGAAAACATCAAAATAATTTCAGAAAACATCATTCGAGTTTCAGAAAACGTCAATTGAATATCAGAAAACATCAATAGAATTTCAGAAAACATCAATTGTATTTCAGAAAACATCAATTGTATTTCAGAAAACATCATTTGAATTTCAGAAAACATAAATAGAATTTCAGAAAACATCAATAGGATTTCAGAAAAAATCAATTGTATTTCAGAAAACATCAATTGTATTTCAGAAAACATCAATTGAATTTCAGAAAACATAAATAGAATTTCAGAAAACATCATTCGAGTTTCAGAAAACATAATTTGAATTTCAGAAAACATAAATAGAATTTCAGAAAACATCAATATAATTTCAAAAAACATCATTCGAGTTTCAGAAAACATCAATTAAATTTCAGAAAACATCAATAGAATTTCAGAAAACATCAATTGTATTTCAGAAAACAGCAATTGTATTTCAGAAAACATCATTTGAATTTCAGAAAACATAAATAGAATTTCAGAAAACATCAATTGAATTTCAAAAAGCATTATTTGAATTGCTGAGAACATTAATTGTGTATCAGAAAACATCAATTGAATTTCAGAAAACATCGATTGCATTTCAGTAAACATCAATTGAATTTCAGAAAACAGCATAATCGACTTATTTTTTATGCACTGGAAAATATGATGTTGATGTTTTCTTTAATTATTAGATGTTTACACATCTCCCTTGTGATCGGACTCACATGATTTTTTAATTCTGAGTTACTATGTAACAATTATCAAATATATAGATATAACAGAAACTATCGTAATGGTGGTGGTGTTTTAATTGCTGTATCATGCCTGTTTGCTTCCGAATCTCTTCAATCTGAATCTTCTCCAAATATTGAGTTTGTCAGTGTAATGATAAAGCTTAATTATAAAACCATTTTCATAACCTGTTCGTATATACCTCCTAATTCTCCCGAAGAAATATACCTTGAACACGTTCAGGCCATCAAATCAGTTTCTCAACGTGCTAAACCTGAGGATTTAATTTTTGTTGTTGGAGATTTTAATTTGCCATCTATAATATGGAAAAATTCGCCTGATGCTCCGGATTTTATTCCAATTAAATCTAATAACTGTGATGATTTAATATTGAATGAGATAGTTGATTTTAGTCTTTACCAGATGAATGGCATATTTAATGAATACGGTAAACTGCTAGATCTGGTATTTACAAATAATCCGGATGATTCTATAATAACTCGCTCTGATCCTATCACCTTGCCGGAAGATCGCTTTCATCCAACTATTGAAATTAGCTGTGTTTTGCCTACTTTTGGTGGATCCAATATTCGTATTAATAAAGATAAAGTTTCTTGTTTTAAACAAACCAACTATAGCAAATTGATTGGTCTAATTTCTAACACAGCTGAAATGGTTTGTTGTGCCATACTTCTATTGATTTAATGGTGGAGGTCTTTTATAGAACTATGCATTCTTTTATGGATGAATGCATCCCAAAGCGTTTTGTTTACAAACGAACTGGCCCGCCTTGGAACTCAAAACAACTATCAAGATTAAAAAATTTGAAGAACAAGTATTATAAAAAGTATAAAATTTTTGGTTCTCCATTCATCGTGCCGATTATAATATTCTTAACAATTATTTATACAAAAACTATCTAAACAAAATGAAGGAAGATTTCAATCGTGATCCTAAAGCATTTTACAACTTTGTTAATTCAAAAAGAACAAGTAAGAAAATTATAGTCGGTCTAGACCGACTATATGATACCCTATACCATGGTTTAGAGACCCTATCTTTCGGTCCAACTACTTCGATATAGAAAATAAGCATAAACCAAATTTGAGTGCGATTTTTATTAACTTTTTTGGCTGCAGATATGAAAAAGTTCATATCGGATGCTATATCTATAAAGGGACTAGGTCCAAAAATGGACCGATCCTGATCATGTTTGGTAAAGTCTCTTGTATTTTGCAAAAATATGTACAAACAAAATTTGAGAAGAATCAGTGCAATATTTTTGTTTTTTAATAGATTTAAGTGAAGATCGGGAAGCAGCTCTATATGGGGTCAAAGGGATCATTTTTGGACTACTCATTAGTGGATGTAATGAACGCATACAAACCCAATTTGAGTAAGATCTATATGACAATTTGGATCTTATGCCAATTTATGTCGATTTCATATGGGTAATTTGTATGGGGGCTAGGTCTGAACATGGACCGATTCTCACCAATTTCAATAGCGTTCATCCCATGGCCGATAAAAGCTTATATACCAAATTTCATCAAAATATATTCATATTTGCGACCTCTAGTTTGATTACAAGCTTTACATGGACACACAGACGGACGGACGGACGGACGGACGGACGGACGGATATTGTTAAATCAACTCAGAAAGTGATTCTGATTCGATCGGTATAATTAAAGATGGGTCTAGGTCAAATATTTTTGGTTGTTACAAACAGCAGCACAAAGTCATTATACCCAAACCACATAGTGGTATAGGGTATAAAAACTACTGGTTATCCATCTGTAATGAAATTTAACGATATCGAATCTAGTGATGATACTATAATAAGTAACATGTTTGCAGACATATTCTGTTGCTCAATATTGTTCCAAAAGCTATTCATATCCAATAAACACAAATCAAGCTATATCTTTTCCCCTAATCGATAAGACAGAACTTGTTAATAGCCTGAAGAAACTTAAAGTTTCATTTACTCATGGACCTGATGGAGTGCCTAGTTCTATACTCAATTATTGTGCTACTTCATTGGCAACACCACTGACTATCTTGTTTAATGCGTCAATAAAAAACGGTTATTTTCCAAAATTTTGGAGAGCTTCTTACATCATTCCATTATTTAAATCTGGAAATAGATCGGATGTTTCTAATTACCGTGGTATTGCTAAACTTAGTGCAATCCCTAAGTTTTTCGAGAAATTTATTACAGATTTTTTGTGCTATCACTCATCGTCAATTTTGTCACCATTTCAACACGGATTTCGAAAAGGATGCTCTACCGTTACAAACGTGCTTCATTTTACGACAATAATTGATGATGGTTTTGTCAAGAAAAAACAAACAGATGCAGTATACACCGATTTTAGTAAGGCTTTCGATAAAGTAAACCATAACCTTCTACTGATCAAATTGGATTTATTATGTTTAACACCATTAAGCCTTAAATGGATAAAATCATATCTTTCTGAGAGAACACAACGTGTAGTGTATAATAATATGTCATCCAAGGATATTGCTGTGACTTCTGGTGTTCCTCAAGGCAGCCATCTTGGACCAATTCTTTTCTCCTTTTTCATCAATGATCTTCCAAAAGTGATAAATTTTTGCAACGTTTTAATGTACGCTGATGATGTTAAAATTTTTTTAAGTTACTGTTAACATAATGAACATATTCATCTTCAATCAGATCTCAACAATTTCTTTTCGTGGTGTAACCGTAACCTAATGGAACGAAATTTGAAAAAAATGTAAATGTATGCGTTTTTCTAGAAATAATATTTTTCCTGCTAACTACTTTTTGGGCGGATATCAGCTTGAACTTGTTGATACTTTTCTGGATTTAGAGATTCTACTTGATCCTAAATTAAACTTTGTATCTCACGTCACCATGACAGTTAATAAAGCTAGAGGTACACTCGCCTTTATTAAAAGATGGGCAAAAGAATTTATTGATTCTTACATAACCAAACAACTTTTTACATCTCTTGTAAGACCTATTTTAGAATATGGGTCAATAATATGGGATCCCTTCTATAACATTCATATTCAACGAATCGAGTCTGTACAGAAACAATTTCTACTCTTTTGCTTACGTGGCCTACCATGGAATTCTGCAATTAATCTACCTTCATACGTTGATCGACTTAAACTAATAAAATTACCTACTTTGGAAAGCCGTAGGACTATGCTAAAAGTAACATTTATGATCAACCTAATTAATGGTGAAATCTGTTCTGACTTTCTTGTCAACAATATAACTTTTAATGTTCCTCAACGAGTATCACGCCAATTCCAACCACTCTTTGTTAAATCTTTTCAAACCAACTATGCTCTAGCTGATCCTTTTAGAAGAATTTGTTGTGTTTATAACAGAGTTCAGAAAAAAACACACACTGAATAAAAAACTCGTACATATATGTAAACAAACATAACTTAGACCAACACACACATATTTTTATTTTCATATCAATTATGTTTGTTTTTAAATTTTCTTCGGTGCCCAACACAACCACGACTGTGTTCGTTTTAATATTTCGTTATTTACACGAACATTTTTCTATCACGTACTTTTTTTTTCAATCACACATAAAGCACACATTTTTGAGTGTTGCTTTATTTGAAGTTGATGTTCTGGTACGTGTAGTGAAAAAAAAACACAGAACATGTAAAATAAACAGGTTCGAGTTCAGTTATATTTTAAGTCGTGTTGTGGCTCGTGTAGTAAGAAAAAACACAACATGTACAATAAACAGGTTCGAGTTCAGTTATATTTTAAACACGACTTAAAATATAACTGAACTCGAACCTGTTTACTGTACATGTTCTGTTGTTTCTTACTACACGAGCCACAACACGACTTAAAATATAACTGAACTCGAACCTGTTTATTTTACATGTTCTGTGTTTTTTTTCACTACACGAACCAGAACATCAACTTCAAATAAAGCAACACTCAAAAATGTGTGCTTTATGTGTGATTGAAGCAAAAAGTATGTGATACAAAAATGTTCGTGTAAATAACGAAATATTAAAACGAACACAGTCATGGTTGTGTTGGGTACCGTAGAAAATTTTGAAACGCACATAATTGATATGAAAATAAAGATATGTGTTGGCTGCTTTTGAACAGAACATTGTGTGTTTCGTGTGTGTATTTTCTGAACCTTGGTTTATAATAATCTTTATCAATTAATTGATTTTTCGTTGAACACTGATGTAATTAAGCATAATATCATTATTTTCTTAAATTCCTAACTATTTGTTTTTATTTTTAAATCATTTAATTGTTTCAATATATGTACATATGTAATTAAATCATTTATACAGGTCTGTAAGGATTTATTCCATTGACCTAATAAATAAATAAATAAAAAAATAAATAATTAAATTTTTCTTGAACTCAGACAAAGTCCCAAGCCTTTTTGTATTGTAGTACTCCAGTGTTATGATATTATATATTTACTTTGTATTAGGTGTGCCATGGCCATTAGTCCGATCCCGCCCAGTTTTTGTTCGAGTAATCACATTAATAACTTATGAACTCAGACGAAGTCACAAGGCTTTTTCTATTGCAGTACTCCACATATATGAGAATAAATATTTACTTTTTATGGTTGGTGCAACATCCACTTATTTGATCCCGCCCTTTTTCCCGAGTATTAACATTAACAACTTCTGAACTCACATAAAGCCCCAAGACTTTAACTATTATAGTACTCCAGTTATATGAAGTTAAATTCTTACTTTGTATGGGGGGTGCCACGCCCACCTACTTTATGCCTTCAATTATTGCAAAAGATAATTTTTATCGTCGCAACCAGTCTCCACATAAACTTTCAGTTCTATTGGATCACGGGAAAAGGGCTAAAAGTCAATCCAAATTTTTTCGACAGACAAACAGACACTACGAGTTAAAATAAAGGGAGCATTAAACGATAAATTACTTTAGTTTAGTCCAAATGAAAACTAATTTTACTTGATAGGTAAATGCACTTATAATATAAAAAGAATTTATCTAAATACATTTTTATTTTTCATTAGTGATACTAAGTCTCAAGCCCTAACTTTATATGGATTTTTAAGAAGAGTTTTTGAGTGATGATGTTCAATACCGAACGGATACTTTAATTATTTAAAATACATTTATGTTCTAATTCTCCTACAAATTTTATGGAATACCAGGTTACCTATCTGGCGAACAAAAAAAGTTTACTTAAAAAATTGTATCTGTTACACATTTTTTGCATTAAATAAAATGAAAATGTTGCCTTAACCGCTTTCTATTCTGCATTTGAAAATGTTGTGGCATTGTGTAAAAAAATCTGCCAAAACAGTAAAACCCACAAAAAAAAAAAAAAAAAATTAAATAAAATAAAATAAATACAAAAACAATCACATTATTTAAAACACAAAAATACACACAAAGGGAACTATAAGAAAAATTAAATTGTATCTAACTAAAATATTATAATTCAAAGCTCATGTAATTTTCTTTAATTGAGTACTTTAGTTAATTTAGTTTTATTTAATTAAAATGTATAGTGTTTGAAGCCAAACAACACTAAGGTTAATGGTGATACTCCTCATGATGAGCATAATGGTAATGTAGGCACTGGTGGTGGCATCATAGATTTGACAGAGTATAATTACGTGACTGGCATTTATACAAATTAATTGGTCAAGGTAAGTTGAGTTTGTTGATGTTAGAATAATAAAAATGTATGTTTTTCCTTAATCAACTGTTTGTATGTTCTTTTCAACTAAACAACAACATGCTACGAACCGGTCATTGAGGTTTAAATATCTGTATATATATATACTTTTTTATATTTAGAAAATATTATAAAGAAAAAAAAAAAAAAATAATAATTGAAGACCTTGGGCGGCTTATAAAAAAAAAGGGATTAAATTTAAAATTTGTTTTTTTTTTAATTTTATTCATAGAAGGCGGTAGGAGTATACAAGATAATTAATAGGCCAAATAAAAAAGTTTATTTAAAATTTAATTTGTGGTAGCACGTTAAACACAAATATTTTGATTTTATTTAAATGTTACACTAAATACATTTGTATGTGACATTGTTTTAAATTGTTTTTTTGAAATGAAGGCGTATACGATTTATTTCCTTTCCATACAAAAAATAATGTTAACCATATTTTATGTTGTGAAATAAACATTTGATCATTTGTGTCAATTATGTATCGCTTGGATCAGTGATGGCCACTCTACGGTAAGCGTGCCACCCGAGTTTTTGTAAATTTTAAATATCCCAATCTTTGTTTTGTTTCCGATTTGATTATAATTTTTAGAAATGTCTGCAATATTAAATGAAACAAAATTAGAGTATTAATTGGAGTTGGGCAATCAGGATGTGCACATGTACATTAGGGTGACCCTTCATTATATGGAGGGGAAAAAAGTGTTTGAATTTACAAGTCTCACCCCCTAGGAATATGCGAATTCCAAAAAAAAAAAAAAATTTTGGGTCAATCAAAAAAAAAAAAAAAAAAAAATTTAGAGATGCGTCAACGCGACTGAAAATTTCAAGTGTGTTTATATTGGGAAAATATGACTTTTTTCAGACTTTACGAAAATTTCGGCCTATAGTTTAATTTATCCAAAAAATTGTTATGTAATTGGGGATTAATATTAAATTATCTCTTCAAAAAGTTGTATAACTTCAAAATCGAATAAAAATTCGAAAGGAAATAACAAATGCCCCAGACCACTTTTGTGCCAAAAAACTCTAGGTCATGAAAAGCGATGAAAATTTTTCAACTCTAACAAACTGATTAAAGCCATATTTTTTTTTGGTCTCTCAGGTATGAAGCAATATTTTATTATCACGTTGCTAACCTATTGCGAACTGACACCAAAAATGGAAATGTTTTTTTGATAAAATTGTGAAAACTCCTTTCTATACCCTATACCACTATGTGGTTTGGGTATAATGACTTTGTGCTGCTGTTTGTAACAACCAAAAATATTTGACCTACACCCATCTTTAATTATACCGATCGAATCAGAATCACTATCTGATTCGATTTAACGATGTCCGTCCGTCCGTCCGTCTGTGTGTCCATGTAAAGCTTGTAATCAAACTGCAGGTCGCAAATATGAATATATTTTGATGAAATTTGGTATTTGATCTTTTATCGGCAATGGGATGAAGGCTATTGAAATTGGTGAGAATCGGTCCATGTTCAGACCTAGCCCCCATACAAATGACCCCTATGAAATCAACATATATTGCCATAAGATCCAAATTATCAATCAAATCTTAGTCAAATTGGGTTTCTATGTATACATTACATCCATTAATCAGCAGTCCAAAAATTATCCCTATTGGACAACTCTTAGTCATAGGGCCCATATAGAGCTGCTTCCCGATCTTCACTTCAATCTATCAAAAAACAAAAATATTGCACTTATTCTTCCCAAATTTTGTCTGTGTATATTTTTGCAAAATACAAAAGACTTTACCAAACATGGTCAGGATCGGTCCATTTTTGGGCCTAGTCCCCATATAGATGTAGCATCCGATATGAACTTTTTCATACCTGCAGCCGAAAAAATTAATAAAAATCCCACTCAAATTTGGTTTATGCTTATTTTCTATATCCAGTTAATTGTGCCTGAGAGATACGGTCTCTAAACGCATGGTATAGGGTATCGTATAGTCGGTCTAGACCGACTATAATTTTCTTACTTGTTATACCCTATACCACTATGTGGTTTGGGTATAATGACTTTGTGCTGCTGTTTGTAACAACCAAAAATATTTGACCTACACACATCTTTAATTATACCGATCGAATCAGAATCACTATCTGATTCGATTTAACGATGTCCGTCCGTCCGTCCGTCCGTCTGTGTGTCCATGTAAAGCTTGTAATCAAACTGCAGGTCGCAAATATGAATAAATTTTGACGACATTTGGTATTTGATCTTTCATCGGCCATGGGATAAACACTGTTGAAATTGGTGAGAATCGGTCCATGTTCAGACCTAGCCCCCATACAAATGACCCGTATGAAATCAACGTATATTGCCATAAGATCCAAATTATCATACAAATCTTAGTCAAATTGGGTTTACATGTACATATTACATCCATTAATCAGTAGTCCATAAATGATCCCTATGGGACAACTCTTAGTCATAGGCCCCATATAGAGCTGCTTCCCGATCTTCACTTAAATCTATCAAAAAACAAAAATATTGCATTGATTCTTCTCAAATTTTGTTTGTATATATTTTTTCAAAGTGTAAGTGACTTTACCAAATATGGTCAGGATTGGTCCATTTTTTGGCCTAGTCCCCATACAAGTATAGCACCCGATATGAACTTTTTCATATCTGTAGCCAAAAAAATTAATAAAAATGCCACTCAAATTTGGTTTATGCTTATTTGCTATATCCAATTAGTTGGACCGAAGAGATAGGGTCTCTAAACCATGGTATAGGGTATCGTATAGTCGGGCTAGACCGACTATAATTTTCTTACTTGTTTTTATTTCAGTTATGTATCTGTTTGCATCATAACTTATAGCAGCAGAACTGTTGTGCCATCTAATTGGGAAAATAATTCAAGTTGTTTTTTTTTCAAGTTTACGTACTAAGGGTGAGCTACTGTTTATAGTCTTTTACGGAACTTATCATTTGAAATATTGTTTTATCCTTGCCTTGCAATTCAAGGTTTAAATCGTTTAGTTTGGATGTGATGTCTGTCAAAAAAGCTAGATCAAATAGCAATTTTTCATCCTCCAATTGTTATTATTCTTCACCTTTAGAAATTAAAAAACCTTAATATCATTAATCAAGTCTCCGAATCGTTGAAGAAATTTTCCCCTGCATAACCACCTGACATCTGTGTGCATAAGTGGTTCAGTATACCCATCGTGATCACTTTCTTCGACTTGTAATTTAAAAAGTCTCCTTTCCAAACTTCTTGCTCGAATTGAGTTTGCAATTTTAAAGGTTGTGGTCATAATATTAGCCATATTGAGAACTTTAGCATATAAGGTTTGTTGATGAATGATGCAATGGTATGACAGAAAATCAGGAAAATCCTCATCAGCTCGACAAAGATTAATAAAACCGTTATACCGGCCTACCATTGCAGGTGCTCCATCTCAGGTTATTGATACTAATTTAAAAAAATGGTATTTGAATGCTATTTAAGAATGTCTTAAAACTGGAAAATATGTCCTCTCCTCGGGTTTTTCCTTTGAGAGGTATAATTGCTAATAATTCTTCTTTGGTTGAAAAATCTATAAAAATCATTCTAATGAATATAATTAGCTGTGAAATGTCAACTATTTACATCGGTAGATTCATCTACTTGTAAGGAAAAAGCTGAACAATCTTCAAGATCTTATTTTAACTGTTGTTTTAAATCTGAGCTAATTTCCTCTACTCTCCGTGTAACACTATTTCGCGATAATTTCAAATCATTAATAGCAGAAAGAAAATCACTAAACAACGAATCAGCAGCCTCAAGAATTGCGTTTTTAAAAATTACACCATCACTAAAAGGTTTTTTTGGCTTTAGCTATAATATGACTCACTCGAAGAGATGCAATCGTAGCTGCTTTTGATTTTAATGTTTGTTTTGTAAAAACAGACTGCTGAGCTGCAAGGCCTGTTTTTAATTCCATCATTTTTACTTTTCGCAACTCACTGTTTTGTGGGTAGTCAATTTCATATTTATTGTGCACTGTTCTAAAGTGTCTTTCAACATTTCCTTTTTTTAACAGAGCGATACTAGTGTTACATTAAGCAACAACACTTGTTTTTAGCCATTATAAAGAAATAAACATTTTCCCACTCTTTATGATAATGATACGTTTTAATCTTTTTTGTATTCATTATATCTTGGTTTTCTAGAATATTTTTTAAAATGATGCACTTTTATTTTTAGTAAAATATTCAGAAATTTGTTTAAATCAACTTACCAATAAACTTAATAATTTTAACTTCACAGAAGATAACAAAGTATCAATGAAAAAAATTAAACTGCTTTTTAATTTTAGGCAGCCTTCACTCACAGAACTAGCAAATTAGAAATAATAAATAACTATAACTTCACTGGCGATGTATTTATTAATGAAGGCCACCTACAGAACTTATTTAAAATAAGAAGTTAAGAATATTTGAATAGCTAAAAATAGTTTTTGTTCAGCTTATGATAACAGTCTTTTAGTTTTTAAATATTTCTTATGCTACCCATATTCATTAATTTTTTATCGGTCTTCGACGTGTCAACGCGCAAATTATTCTGAGCGCAAGAAAGAGAAAAAAATAATGAATAATAAAAAAAAATGTGTTGCTATTGTCTTAGCAATTTTTCATAATTCACATGTTTATAAGCATATTCCTTACATTTTGTATCCCACAACGCCGGTAAAGAACGATACAATAAAAAAATAACAATTATAAAATTTCACATAAAAAGAATTATATTTTCGTCATAAGTCGGTTGAAAAATTTGTTTTTCTATACATAATTCCATATTCGTTGCCGATCGACTTTAAATTATTTTGCGATGGACCGGTAGATCGCGATTGACCTTATGGGCACCACTGGTATAGGGTATCATTTAGACCAACTATGATTTTCTTACTTTTTTTCCAAAAGAGACATGCTTGGAATCAACGATTTCACCCTATGTAAAGTCCTAGAAATCGAACTGCATCCTTAGTTTTTCGAGTTAACATGATTGTTTCATACACATTTTTTATTGATATTTACTCATGTTTGACAGCCTCCATCTTGAACGACATCGACTTTTTTGGTAAACTTTCACTATATTTATTTAATTTGTTAATTTTGCAATTTTCAGCACAATATTCTTCTTCAAACGGAATGTAATAATAACAGAAGTGATACCTTAGCTTCGAGACGCTTTATGGTATATTGAAGGGTTTGTAGTTGCTGGCAATACTTAAAAGATTTCTTATATCAATAGATTCTTTATGAAGTGACGAACAAAATGATATATGATACATGTCGCGCATTTTCCCTACAATCTTGATATAGCCCTATGGATGGTATCTGTAAAAATTGATTTCAGAATTTTGTCTCTTTTTTTTAATTGAAATTCAAATTTCGTCCCTTTTCATACCCTATACCACTATGTGGTTTGGGTATAATGACTTTGTGCTGCTGTTTGTAACAACCAAAAATATTTGACCTCAACCCATCTTTAATTATACCGATCGAATCAGAATCACTATCTGATCAGAATCACTATCTGATCAGAATCACTATCTGATTCGATTTAACGATGTCCGTCCGTCCGTCTGTGTGTCCATGTAAAGCTTGTAATCAACCTGCAGGTCGCAAAAATCAATATATTTTGATGAAATTTGGTATTTGATCTTTTATCGGCAATGGGATGAACGCTATTGAAATTGGTGAGAATCGGTCCATGTTCAGACCTAGCCCCCATACAAATGATCCCTATGAAATCAACATATATTGCCATAAGATCCAAATTATCAATCAAATCTTAGTCAAATTGGGTTTCTATGTATACATTACATCCATTAATCAGTAGTCCAAAAATTATCCCTATTGGACAACTCTTAGTCATAGGGCCCATATAGAGCTGCTTCCCGATCTTCACTTCAATCTATCAAAAAACAAAAATATTGCACTGATTCTTCCCAAATTTTGTCTGTGTATATTTTTGCAAAATACAAGAGACTTTACCAAACATGGTCAGGATCGGTCCATTTTTGAGCCTAGTCCCCATATAGATATATCATCCGATATGAACTTTTTCATATATGCAGCCGAAAAAATTTATAAAAATCCCACTCAAATTTGGTTTATGCTTATTTTCTATATCCAGTTAGTTGGGCCTTAGAGATAGGGTCTCTAAACGCACGGTATAGGGTATCGTATAGTCGGTCTAGACCGACTATAATTTTCTTACTTGTTTAAGTTTTAAAAAATCTTCTTAAACAAAATTTCAAAAAATTTGTCTGGCACTTAAATATTTGTAGGAGCTTAAGTGTGCGATTTCTTAAGTAATTTTCTGTACCAGAATATTTTTACAATGAATTTTTTTTTGGAGATTTCGAGAAAAATTAGTTTTTTGTGAAATATACAGTAAATGTACTCTTTCTAAGTACTTTGTATCAAAAAGCATCAGTTTTCAGTTTCTACTTTTAAAGGTTATGTTTTATCTTAATTGCCTAGGGTTTCTGAAAAAAATAATATGACCGGATTACCTCTTTGGATTTGGGGTCGCATATGACCCCAAGCTAATGAAAGACAAATTATCAAAAAAAAAAAAAAAAAAAAAAAAAATCAACTATTTTGCAAATACTGTTGAATTTTTAAAAGCGTTACTTAAAATAATATATCCAAATATGTACATTATCCGTTCCTAAAATTTGGAATAAATCGAACAAAGCTAACCCAAGCGTTGCCGAGGCCAAACTTTGAATTTTGGCATATTTAAAAAAAACTAAATACCTATAAATAGTGCATTGTTCTAGAAAACTAGATGAAACACTTATTATTGTTTGGGAAATAAAATTCTGCTATATTTTGCGAAAACTTACCTTTATGTGCTCCTAGAAGATTCATTCGCTCAGAAAATTTGATATATATATTGATTAAAGCGATTTCGGGTCCCAGAAAACTAAAAATTGTTTCAGCCATTTAAGAGTTTCTGCAGAATTTTTATTATTTCCTCCATCGACATATGAATCTAATCGTCCTATCACACATCACACTGCAAGTTCGAAAAACCCAATACACTCACATTTTTTTTCTAATACACACACATTTTCCGCAGTGGTCACACTAATGGCACCAAATTTTTCGTGCGAGTAATGGCTGCCACTAACGATGATTAATGTTACCCTGTTATAAATTTAATGCAAATTTACTGGATTCTGCAAAATTGTAATTAAAGTTTTAACTTGTTAAATCTATTATTATGATTTATTTCTTGAAATGCGCATATAAAAACGCAAATTTGTTAACTATAGAGCATAAATATTATTAACATTTATTAAAATAATACTAATAATAATAAATGTGAACATTTTCCCTCTAACATGTGCCTATATAATAAACTCGGTAACTCTATTCAAAAAAAAAAAAAACAAAAAGTGAATATGGACGCCAAACTCAGCCAAGAAAATATTTTAAAATTAATTAATTTATATCATTCCTACCCTCTTTTGTGGGATATGAGAAGTAATTCATACAGGCGCAATGATTTAAAGAACAAGGCCTATGAAAATATAGCAAAAGAAATGGGTATGATGGTGGAACAGGTGAAAAAAATTTTTTCTGCAACAATTTTTTTCAATTCGAGAAGTAAACAAATTTTTTCAAGTTTACGCTTCGACAACATTTTAAAAATGGTATTGCAGTCAGATGTGTGAACACAAATTTTAATGGTGATGGTTCGACTAATTCGAACAATTTTTCGTTGATAATACGTACACAACGATTTCACAGTTGCAGTGTGATGTGATATAGCAGGGTAATGAAGATTTTAAAAAGAGTTACAATTTCTGCACGCAATTTTTTGTACTAAACGATACTGCCGAAAGAAGCGTTAAATTCATAAAACATTTACATACTGTTAACAAATAATGAAGAAGAAAAGCAGTTTTTACTCCAGATAGTAGACTCATATAAAAAACAACATCCCTCCTGTACAAAGTCAAGTTTAATTCAATAATGTGGAGTTATACATAGTTCAACAATGTTCTTATTTTATTAAGAAACGTATAAATAGTTTTTAAAAATAATATAATTTTATAATAAAATTGGTCATAAGTTGTTTTAATTTATATTCGGGAGCAATAAGCAGAAAATTGCACCAACGATATATCACAATTGATAATTTTGATCCCAGGAGCACTGAAGCGTTAACCGAATTATATTTCTTAAATTGTATATTGTGGATTCATCGCGCTTAATAGAAAAACTCGTTTTCGGTAATCTGTATTTAAGAATATCTAAAAAACCAAAGCTAGGCTTGGCAAATAATGGGTTAACGTTCTCGGATTTATCCCAAATTTTAGAAACGGATAATATACGTATTTGGTTATAATATTTTAAGGAACGCTTTTAAAAATACAACAGTCTTTGCAAAATATTTAAATTTTTTGAATAAATTGTCTGTTATTAGCTTGGGGTCGTATGTGACCCCAATTCCAAAATGGTTAAGGGGGTCATATTATTTTTTTCAGAAACCTTAGGCTATTAAGATAAAATATAGTATTTAAAAGTAAGAACTGATTAATTTTTGATCTAAAGAATTTAGAAGGATTACATATACTGAATATTTAAAAAAAAATCCCATTTTTCTCGAAATCCGCAACAATAAAATCCTTGTCAAAAAAAATTTGGCACAGGGCTTTACATATATTTAACAAAGCCTTACAGTGCCAGTTTCATTTTTTTGAATTTTGTTTAAGAAAATTTTTTAAACTTGAAAAAGGGGGTTTTAAAAATTAGAAAAAAATTTCACATTTTCGGTTTCAATCCGTAATAGGTTAGCAATGTGATAATAAAACAATACTTCATATCTGAGTACTTATAAGAATAGAGACTAAAAAAAATTTTTGGCTTTTATCAATTTCTCAAAGTTGAAAAAAATGCCGTCAAATTTTATGACCTAGTTTTTTGTTTGGCACAAAAGTGGTCTGGGCATTTGCTATTTCTTGGCGACTTTTTATACGATTTTGAAGTTTTATAGGTTCTT
Source organism: Cordilura impudica (assembly GCA_963682025.1). Classification (NCBI taxonomy): domain Eukaryota; kingdom Metazoa; phylum Arthropoda; class Insecta; order Diptera; family Scathophagidae; genus Cordilura; species Cordilura impudica. The sequence goes on from OY821517.1 coordinate 135,706,247, forward strand.
GAAAAGATAATTTAATACTGATCTCGATTCATATAACAACTTGTCAGAAAAATTAAACTATAGGACGAAATTTTCGTAAAATCTGAAAAAAAGTCATATTTTCCCCATATAAACAGACTTGAAATTTTCAATCGATTTCCGGCGCAGAGTGGCTGAAAATCGTTTTTCATTGGCCAAAATTCTGTAACTTTTGAACTGATCAAAATATTAAAGTATTTTTTTTTTAATGGATAGATATTTAGTTCAGCTTGACTCAGTTTTAATTACATTAAAATTGATCGAGGAATTTTTAAGGAATTCTAGGTTAAAGTTGAATTTTTGATTTTTTTTAAATTTTAGAGTGAAATATGTGTTTTTTTATTTATTAAAAAATGTAATATTTGAATTTTAATAATAATTATAAACATTTTTTGTAATAATGGGATTTTTTAAGGTTACACTCAAAAAAATTTTTACACTCAAAAAAAAAAAAAAAAATAGTAAAATCAACTGGATATTTTGCTATTATTACTGAGAAATTAAAACGTTAATAATATTATCTAAAAAGCTTACTATTACTACAGAAAAAGTTATTATTTTTTGCTGTCAAATTTTTATTTTATTTTTATAAACGTTTATTTACACAAATTCTTTATTAATTCTTAACTATAATAAACAATAGTGAACAATAATAATATTAATTAGATATATACATAGTCCCTAACCCGAGCTCTCTAGTATTATTAGTATTAATAATATATTTTCTTTTAAAAAATAATTTATGTTTTCCGTACTTTAAATGAAGACTATTTTATATATTTTTTTCGTAATGAAAAATTTTGATAAAAACATTACATAAATAGCAAAAGGGTATAAAAAGTCAAGGGTTAAAAAGATGTAGAAGTTACTAACATAGCCACCAATACTTTTTGGTTTTTGATCTTTGCGATATGTAAAGATCTTTATTAGATGTACTGGTGCTGTATCTGAAATCAATATTTGCTGTATTATTGCAATTAACTGCTTTGATATTGGCACGTCTATATATGTGATAGAATACTGGGGTGCCATTTTCATTTTGGATCACCCTCATTTTATCGAGGTATAAAAAAGCCTCAGGTGAAACGTATCCTTTTTGTAAGGAATTAATTCTATAATCTTTATTTGTGTAGTACGGTGCCAATATTAAATTATTTTCTTTACAGGATGTACATCTTACAATGTTATTTCTTATTAAATGTATTATAAAATTATCTATTCTTATTATGTTTGTAACACTGTAGAGGTACGTGTTTTACCAATTCACTTTGTGACGTTCTATAAAGTTTAGTACATGCCCTTAAGCATTTTCTTTCAAATACCCTTATCTTTTCCATGTAGGAAGGTGAAATATTAAACTATATTGGGCACGCATATGTTATAATAGGCCTGATTAAGGATTGATACATAATAATTTTTATTCTTGTTTTTATGTATCTGGAATAAAATATATTTTTATACGTAAAAAATGCATTTCTTGCTTTTAATATTATTTCATTTACATGATTATTAAAATATAATATAATATTTAACAATTTCTTTATTTGGTATTGAACAATTATTAAGATTAGATTTAATCCCAAACGATTTCCAATTTCTTTTTATATTATTATTACATCTATCCACTGGAGGTCTAAATAAAATTGTTTCACATTTTTGTATGTTTATTATACTATGTATACTTTTCTACAATATCAAAAGAAGTTTGTAGATTTTGATTTATTTTTTCCACTGTATCATCCGCGTGATGTATTATAATATCGTCAGCAAATGATATTATATTATCTAATTTGCTGAATAAGTCTAAAATAAACAGGTTAAAAAGAATGGGCGCGTTAACAGTCCCCTGTTGAAGACCATTTGTTACTTTGAAAGTTGCTTTGCTCTTATGGTTGTGGTGAAACAATCTAAAAGTTTTATCACTTATCATGTTATAAATTTGAATGATTTGGTGGAAAGGAAATTTATATTCATTTAATTTGAATATCAAACCTGGAATCCATATGGTATCGAAAGTTTTTTCCATATCTATGAGACACGCTCCTGTACAGAGTTTGCTCATCCAATTCCAGTTGATGTTGGAAGTAAGTAAATGTAATGCATCAATTGTTGAATGTTTGTATTTAAACCCAAACTGTTTATCGCTTATCAAGTTTTTGTCTTTACAAAATTTATATATATTGTTATTTATAGCAATTTCAAAAATTTTGCTTATATTCGGGAGCAAGCTTATAGCTCGAAGGTTTTTTGGGTCACTCGTATCTTTAGCCTTTTTTGGTAATATCACAACTTCGGCTCTCTTCCAAGATACAAACATTAAAAAACATTTTAAAAATAACAAGTAAGGTCTAGACCGACTATACGATACCCTATACCATGCGTTTGGAAACCCTATCTCTTAGGCCCAACTAACTGGACATAGAAAATAAGCAAAAACCAAATTTGAGTGGGATTTTTATTAATTTTTTTGGCTGCAGATATGAAAAAGTTCATATCAGATGCTATATCTATATGGGGACTAGGTCCAAAAATGGACCGATCCTGACCATGGTTGGTAACGTCTCTTGTATTTTGCAAAAACATATACAAACAAAATTTGAGAAGAATCACTGCAATATTTTTGTTTTTTAATAGATTTAAGTGAATATTGGGAAGCAGTTCTGTATGGGGCCAAAGGGATCATTTTTGGACTACGCGTTAATGGATGTAATGAACGCATACAAACCCAATTTGAGTAAGATCTATATGACAATTTTGATCTTATGGCAATTTATGTCGATTTCATAGGGGTAATTTGTATGGGGGCTAGGTCTGAACATGGACCGAATTTCACCAGTTTCAACAGCGTTCATCCCATGGCCGATAGAAGCTTATATACCAAATTTCGTCAAAATATATTCATATTTGCGACCTGCAGTTTGATTACAAGCTTTACATGGACACACAGACGGACGGACATTGTTAAATCAACTCAAAAAGTGATTCTGATTCGATCGGTATAATTAAAGATGGGTCTGGGTCAAATATTTTTGGTTGTTACAAACAGCAGCACAAAGTCATTATACCCAAACCACATAGTGGTATAGGGTATAAAAACTGCAATAGATTTTAATTGCATTTGTAACAATGGTACGTTCTGTTTATTATTATTTTTTACTATTGCTATGTTTTTCGTACTTAAATAACAATGAAAGGCAATTATAATTATTATTCATTTGACTTAAATATTCATTGCAAATATTCCATATTTTGTTCCGTGTTATTTCTGTTCTTTAGTAGTTTTTTGACTTCTTCATCTAAATACCGATGTTCCATTTTCCATTGATTTCGAATAGTGGAGATGAAAGGATCAGACGTTGCCAATAACACTAGTCAACAGTCAAAATGTACTCGGGATGCGATAATTTTTTCTGTGTAGATAACCTTGACATGAGCTCGAAAAACGCAATAAAAAATTTTTTTTTCGTTTGGTTTTTTTTTTTTTTTTTTTTTTTAAATTTTAAAAATTTTTTTTTGGTTAATTTGTTTCGTCCGGCATAACTCGGGAACCACTAGCCCGATTTAATTGAATTAAATTGTAAAAAATTTAAAATTACAATTCCCTTAATCTGTTTATATATTGTTTTCCTATACAAGCAACAGTTTCCAAGTTAAAAATGAATATATAAAGGAAAAAACTTATTTTTGCCTAAAAATTTAAATTTTTTTTTTTTTAAAAATCCATAAAAAATCCCAAATGAAAAAAAATGTCAAATCTTATTACTTTTACGTAAAGATACATAACCTATGAGCAAAATAAGAGAAAGATCATGAAAATCGATGCACGCGTTTCGCTTTTATTCGCAATTGAGTAAAGGTATGAATTTAAAAAATTTGCTCGACATATGCACAACTTTGTCTATGGTAAGGTTTTTTCTTTTTTTTTATGATTCTCAGAATTAACAAAACGGAATAAACAAAGGGTTATTTAATTTTTATGATTGCGTAAGCAAAGTAATAAACGGTAATAAATGTGCGTGAACAATTAAAAGGAAAAAAGGAAAGGGGAGTTTTTTACTTATTTGGGTTTTCCGGTGACTACCTGTATGATTTTTTTACATAAATGCAACCCACATTTATTCGGAAAATTTAAGACTCACACATGGTGAAACAGGTATGTAGCCACCGTAAAAAAATATACACCCATTTATAAGTACCTGTCAGTAAAATACTAAACAATACACAGTACAAATAGGTCTTCATTGATCGATTTTACTCATTCAACAAGTGTCGACGAACGCGATAGTTAAAATGAGCAAACGTTCGCGAGTATTTGAATGCAATACCAATCCAAGTAATTTTTGTTACATGTGCGGAGAATACGTTTGTGGAAAAAACAAGCGTTATTTTTCACCTAAATTGAGAGATTCATTTGAAGAGAGCTTCAATTTAAAGGTCTCAAACATAGATGAGCGGTGGACACCAAGTGCTCTATGTCCAAGGTGCTACGTACAGCTAAGTGACTCAAGGTAAGTGTAGATTACGAAATTCAAGAACATATATAACTTATTATTGCAATTCTTTCAGACGACAGCCGAGAATCATCATGCCAATGCTTTGGAGAGCTCCGCTTTGCCATGCAACAGATTGCTACTTCTGTCTTAGCAAAAAAACAGGCGTGGGAAAAAATATACGATGGACTTACGCTGCTGTTTCAACAGTGAATTTTCCAGTGCCATTTTCCAAAGAACCAGTGGACCCGCAACCGCCCGTTTCAAGATGGGCATCTAATAATGAGGCGATACATCCATCATCAGATCCGGAGACAGTAGGAACCACATCAGAATGCGAGTCAACATATACATTGCATGGAGGTCAACGCTTATGTTCCCAAGCAGAACTGAACGATTGGGTTAGAGAATTGAAACTCTCCAAGGAAGATGCAGAGTTGCATGCATCGCGCATGAAACAGTTCGGTTTCTTGGCTCCTGGTGTGGTGACAACAATCTACAGGAAGCGTCATGAACCATACGCAAGGTACTACACAAAAAAAGACAACATCTGTTTTTGTAAGGACATTCCCGGATTATTTGGTGAACTCGGGTACTCTTACGATCCAGGAGAGTGGCGTCTTTTCATCGACAGCAACAAGCAGAGCCTTAAAGCAATTTTACTGCACAACGGCAACAAGAAACCTTCGATTCCAATTGCTCATGCCGTTGACACCAAGGAAACATACGAAGTCATGGACAATCTACTAAAGTGCCTTAACTATGAGAAACACGATTGGAAAGTTTGTGCCGACCTTAAGGTTATCGGTATCCTTTGTGGATTACAAGGTGGATTCACAAAGTACTGTTGTTTTCTCTGCCTTTGGGACAGCCGCGATCGTCAACATCATTACACCAGGAGGAGTTGGACAGAAAGAGTTAACTTCATCCCCGGCAGCGACAACGTGAAATATACACCACTCATAAAAAAGGAAAATGTTTTTCTCCCACCTCTTCACATAAAGCTCGGACTCATAAAAAACTTCGTGAAAGCTATCAACAAAGATGGCGAAGCGTTCGCCTATTTAAAAACCATTTTTCCTCACCTTTCATCGGCAAAGATTAAGGAAGGCGTTTTCGACGGTCCGCAAATTAAAAAGTTGTTGCAAGACCAACAGTTTGAACACATTTTATCACCAAATGAAGCTGCAGCTTGGAACTCATTTCGGCAAATTGTTTCCGGATTTCTTGGAAACAACAAAAGCTCAAATTACAGAGAGATCGTCGAACAACTACTCCAAAATTATAAAAAAATTGGAGCAAATATGTCGCTTAAGATACATTTTCTACACTCGCACTTGGACTTCTTTCCGGACAACCTGGGCGATGTGAGTGACGAGCATGGTGAGCGTTTTCATCAGCAAATGAAAGAAATTGAGCACCGATACCAAGGATTTTGGAACGAAGCTATGATGGGGGACTATATCTGGTTCCTAATAAGAGAAACAGACCCACAACAATATAAAAGAAAGACAAAAGCACATAATTATTTTTAATTTGAAGGTTTTTATTTTTGTGTTTAGATATTTTTTTTTAAAACTTTTTTATAATTAATTATTGTTGATATCCTTAGGATAATTTCTTGTACATATATCGAATTGTTTTTTAATTTAAAGTCATATATTTTTGTCACCCAACAAATTTTAATTTTTTTTGTAATAAAAAAGAAAAAACCTTACCATAGACAAAGTTGTGCATATGTCGAGCAAATTTTTTAAATTCATACCTTTACTCAATTGCGAATAAAAGCGAAACGCGTGCATCGATTTTCATGATCTTTCTCTTATTTTGCTCATAGGTTATGTATCTTTACGTAAAAGTAATAAGATTTGACATTTTTTTTCATTTGGGATTTTTTATGGATTTTTAAAAAAAAAAAAAATTTAAATCTTTAGGCAAAAATAAGTTTTTTCCTTTATATATTCATTTTTAACTTGGAAACTGTTGCTTGTATAGGAAAACAATATATAAACAGATTAAGGGAATTGTAATTTTAAATTTTTTACAATTTAATTCAATTAAATCGGGCTAGTGGTTCCCGAGTTATGCTGGACGAAACAAATTAACCAAAAAAAAATTTTTAAAATTTAAAAAAAAAAAAAAAAAAAAAAAACCAAACGAAAAAAAAATTTTTTATTGCGTTTTTCGAGCTCATGTCAAGGTTATCTACACAGAAAAAATTATCGCATCCGGAGTACATGAAATTTTTTTCATTTTGTTGAGTAGTGTAATATATTAAATAGATCTTCATTTGTGGAATTTCGTGAAATTTTTCTAGTATTGTGCTCTCTATAAAATCTGTAATCCTTATTCCTTTTTTCCTGAGCCTCCTCTGATAGATCTCCAAGTGGCACCAAATGATATTTAATGACATCTTCTTCATGATAAAGGATTTTGTGAACTGTTGCAGACATATTTTTCCATGGGTAGTTGGTTGTATATATTTTTGCAGTTTTCTTAGCATAATCTCCAAATTTTCTAGAGTCAATTTCTTCATTGCACGCAAGTATTTCTAGGATTATATTAAATTTGAAAATAAGGTTTAAATCTACTTCTGTTATTTCAGATGCTATTTCTGGATCTGAAAAGAATCTTCTTGTGGTATTGCCATCATTTGTATTGCCTGACCCTTGTTTTGGCTGTTCTATAATCAATCCAAATTTGCGATATTCATCTTGAACATGTTTCTTTTTTGAACTTCTTAACTCTTTTTGTTTTCGTTGTTTCTTATTGATCCTGAAGACTCAAAATCTAAATCATAACTAATTTTTAGTATGTGTTCCATAAGTCGTATTCTTGCATATAGTGGTGATAATGCAAATTAATATGAATCGATATTATCTAATGATTTTGTCGGGACTTGATTTAATTGGTTTGATGCTGCTTGGCATATAATGCATCTGGATGCAGCCTTCGTATCGTAATTAGAATTTTTTAGAGTAATTTCATTAAAATTAAAAAAGTGTTCTACCCACGGATCGTGACGGGTGCAGGAGTATATATATGGTTAAAGAAGACACTTTTACTTTTCTCCGGGTGGTATACGTTTCTTGTTCCCTTTTGTTCCCTATTAGTTCTATTCCACTAAAGTTGAAATTTGAGAAAAATATAGAAGTTTTATAAATATTTCACAACGCCCCTAATGTTAAACGGTAGAGCTGCGACCACTTACAATAACTAAAGACTATAACATTATAAAAAAGACCGCAGGTCATTATCGATGATACTTTGCGAGTAGTAACAATTTGTTTTTGATAAAAAACAACCAAAAATCACCTTTTTCTGAAATTAAAACAAGTAAGCAAATTATATTCGGTCTAGCCCGGCTATACAATACCCTATACCATGGTTAAGAGACCCTATCTCTTCGGTCCAACTAGTTGGATATAGCAAATAAGCATAAATCAAATTTGAGTGGCATTTTTATTAATTTTTTTCGCTGCTGGAACTTATGGCAATTTATGTCGATTTCATAGGATTTCATAGGTCTGAACATGGACCGATTCTCACCAATTTCAATAGCTTTCATTCCATGGCCGATGGAAGCTTATATTCCAAATTTCATCAAAATATATTCATATTTGCGACCTGTAGTTTGATTACAAGCTTTACATTGACACACAGACGGACGGACGGACGGACGGACGGAAATTGCTATTTCGATTCAAAAAGTGATTCTGAGTCGATCGGTATAATTTAAGATGGGTCCAGAACGAATATTTTTGGTTGTTACAAACAGCAGCACAAAGTCATTATACCCAAACCACATAGTGGTATAGGGTATAAAAACAGTTGTGTTTGACAGCATGCCACGCCCACAATTAGCAATAGTTTAACCTAATTTTTTGGCTACCTTAATCTGGACATATTAGCTACAAAAAGGCGTTAAAATTGTAAAAATTGGTGACAAAAAAATAGACTTTTGGCCAATGAAATCAAAATTTCAGCCACAGTGCGGCGCAAATTTTCTTTATCCGACTGTCCCCAAACTTCACATTTAATAGTTTTATATAGAAAGGAAACAAACTGAATCCCGCCTCTCCCCAAAATCGCTATTTGAAAAATGTCCATATAACACATTAATATTTGTTAATTAATACAGTTCTGAATTATTTGCATTTTTTTTTATTTATTTTACTATCATGGCACTCATCACTTTATTATATGAAAGAATGGCAAATTAATGGCACGAAATTTCGATAAGGGTGACTGTCACTGGTTGAGAGTATTATGATGTTTAATCGAAAACTTTCAAACTTAATTATATGTTTGCCAACTTATGTCTATTATGTCCCCATGTACAATATCAATTGGCATTGATGGTACAATTTCCTTAATCAGATTGATTGTGTTTGCATGCAGTCACAAGTAACAAATTGATTTTAAGTTGATAAAATGTTATTGTTGTTCTTGTCAAATTGTGACAAATTTATTTATTCACTTTGATTAGGACAAGATAAATGTATTCAAATGTGTTTGCTAAGACTGGAATATTTAATACAAATAAACTGATAAATACGAAAATATTGTGAATAATAATATTAATATCAGTGATATATTTTCATACATCAAAGTAATATGTAAAGTAATTAAAACACAGAGCTTGCAAATTATAAGATTGTAAAATACAAGATTGTATAAACACAAATTTCAGTTGGATATTCTTTGATCGATTGATATCTAAAATAGCGAAATTCCCTACTGATATTTTCTTAATATCCATTTGCCTTCAAAATCAGTAAATTTATTACAAAACATATAACTTATAACGGGACAGTAATTTCATAACCCCCATTTTTCTGAGTGTACCTAAGCTCCCATAGTAAATTGCAACAAAACATGACATTATGTCTCTATTGAGTTTCGTCATTTAAAATTACACAAAATTTGAAAAAGAACTATAAAGGACTAAAAGTTTAATTAAAATAACGAAAGTTTGTATAGATACACTAGCTGGACCCGGCAAACGTTGTTCTGCCCTCAATGAATTTTTTATTTTATAAAAAAAAGTTTTAGCATTTGTTAATATTAATTGAAAACTGTTAAAGAAACAACATGTTTTATTTATGAAAATGAAAATAAATATTTATTGTTAGATACATATAAGAATGACCAATATATTTCTATTATTGTAATTCTAAAAAGCATGAACAATATTTTTAGCTTCATCATTTTGGCAGTAAATGAAAAAATTTGCTGGCTTTACGACACGGGAACATACCACATATAGTTGTTCGGAAAAACAACTGTTTTCGAGGTCCAAACTACATATTTGCAATGATTGTCCTTGAGATTTATTAATGGTCATGGCAAAGCCCAATCTGATCGGAAATTGAAATCTTTTGAATATTATCGGTGTGTCGGTAGGAATCATAGGAATTCTTGGCAGCAAAACATGTTCTCCTTAAAATTTTCCTTTGATAATTGTGGCTTCAATAACATTGGGCATTAATCTTTCAACAATTAACCTGGTTCCATTACATAGTCTCGGAGAGTTGAGGTTACGTAGCAAAATTATTGGAGAACCAACTTTAAATTTTAATAAATGTGGCGGTAGACCGAGCACATCAAGTGAATTCAAAAATTCTGTTGGAGATTTGACTGCTTCATTTTCTTCAGCAACACTATCCATAGATTTGAAAGAAAACGTTTCGGAATCAATCATGTCCTGAATAACAACATTAATATTATCGACATCAACATTTTTTGCGGCTAAAATAGCACTTTCACTTAACGAATCATGGTTATGTCGGGCAACACATCTTCAATAAATTCATCGCGTGAAGATATAAATTGACAAAAATCTTGTGGATATTTTAATAGTTTGACCGGTTAGGTTAATATTGATTTTACCATTGCCAAGATCGAGTAGTTTTTTTGAAAATTGGGCAGCCGTTGGATCGTTTTGTAATCGTACTTGCATGTTTGTTGTTAATAGTTCGAACGTTACTCCATAATGTTGATGATTTTCAGCAGGTATTTATTTCGTCAGCATAAGTCGATTTTGGTATGACTGGCAATGTTTGACGAAAATCTCCAGATAATAAAATGAGAGTTCCACCAAAAAGTCTTTCATCATTTCAAATCTTTTAAAGTTGTATGTAGTGCTTCTAAGGAATATTTGTGAGCCATGGTACATTCATCCCAAATAATAATACTGCATTTTTGCAGAACTTTTGCCATACCGAATGGTTTTAGATATTACATACAGCAAACTCATTCGATTGTACGTTTAACGGTGATTTGAGTGCTGCATGAGTTGTACGACCACCATGCAATAATGTTGCGTCTATTCCGGACGAAGCAATATCCAATGCAATTTTTCCTTACTTTTTGATTAAAATGTTTATATATAAAAACTTTTCTGAATTTTGTAACTTATAAAATTTAAATAAATTAACTCATTATTTTTTGAGCGCCAGCGCCATCTACCGGGTCCAACAAAAAAATTTTTGGCACCATCTAACATACATATATGTATATTCTTAGTTTCAGTAAAATCGCAACGTAAATAAGAATATTCGAATAAACTTTACCCCAGCGCCACCTATGGGGTCCATTTATACGTAGAAAAATTTCTTATGATGAAACATACATACATTCTGAATTGCAGTCAAATCGCACTGAAAATAAGAATTTTGTTTATAACTTGACCCCAACGTCAACTAGAGGGTTAAAACTAATAAAAAAAACATAGAAGAGCTCGAACCGAACTTATGGTTCCGGAGATCATTCGTTACAAACAAATGCACCAACGTTTTTATATATATACATATGCAAGTCGATGCCCTAGTGTACAAATGATTTAATTGAAATATTTATTCATTTACATGAAAATGAAAAAACTACTAATATCTAATAAATGAAGTCATATTTTGAAACAGGTGTATGTGATCTTGAGCCCGATTAATTTACTCAATTAAATTAAATGTCGTTTTATTTATTTAAAAATCGAAAAATAAATAACTACAAGTATAAAATACGAGTATATTGAAAACATATCCGCATTGAATATGATTTAAAGCATTTCGGAACTTTGTAAATTGTTTCCTTCTCATGTAAATAAACTAAAATTTTACAAATTTCTTTGAATTGACAAAACTTATTCTTTATTGGAATCAAAACATCCCTGAACAATGCCATCGAATAGTGGCTTTGATAAGGGATACTTTAGAAAGGGGAAATATTGTTCTGAAGTGTTTTTAGATATACAACAAGCATTCGACAAAGTATGGCACATTGGTTTATACTACAAACTTAACAAGTAAGAAAATTATAGTCGGTCTAGACCGACTATATGATACCCTATACCATGCGTTTAGAGACCCTATCTCTCAGACCCAACTAACTGGATATAGAAAATAGGCATAAACCAAATTTGAGTGGGATTTTTATTAATTTTTTCGGCTGCAGATATGAAAAAGTTCATATCGGATGCTCTATCTATATGGGGACTAGGCCCAAAAATGGACCGATCCTGACCGTGTCTGGTAAAGTCTCTTGTATTTTGCAAAAATATATGCAAACAAAATTTGAGAGAAATCAGTGCAATATTTTTTTTTTTTTGATAGATTTAAGTGAAGCTCGGGAAGCAGCTCTATATGGGGCCTATTGCTAAGAGTGTTCCAATAGGGATCATTTTTGGACTACTGATTAATGGATGTAATATATACATACAAACCCAATTTGACTGAGATCTATATGATAATTTGGATCTTATGGCAATATATGTTGATTTCATAGGGGTCATTTGTATGGGGGCTAGGTCTGAACATGGACCGATTCTTACCAATTTCAACAGCGTTCATCTCATGGCCGATAAAAGATCAAATACCAAATTTCATCAAAATATATTCATATTTGCGACCTGCAGTTTGATTACAAGCTTTACATGGACATACAGACGGACGGACGGACGGACGGACGGACGGACGGACATCGTTAAATCGAATCAGATAGTGATTCTGATTCGATCGGTATAATTAAAGATGGGTATAGCTCAAATATTTTTGATTGTTACAAACAGCAGCACAAAGCCATTATACCCAAACCACATAGTGGTATCTATATATATAAAATTCATTTTCTGTTTGTTTGTTTGTTTGTTTGTTTGTTTGACCGCTATACAAATTTTTATTTTTCAACGGATTTTTCTGAAATTTAGTACACACGATCTCTATACCCCAGGAAAGGTCGCCATATACTTTTTACGGGCCACGCCTACTTTTACGCCCACTTTTTATGTAAAATTCATTTTCTGTTTTATTCATATTTGTTCACTATACAAATTTTTATTTGTTAACAGATTTCTCCGAAATTCGGTACACACGATCCCCGTACTCCAGCTAAGGTCGCCATATACTTTTTATCGACCACGCCTACTTTTACGCCCACTTTTTATTTACAATTCATTTTCTGCTTTTTGGTATATTTGTTCGCTATACAAATTATTATTTTTTAACGGATTTCTCTGAATTTTGCTACACACGATCTCCATACCCCAGGAATTGTCGCCATATGATTCTTACCGGCCACGCCTACTTCTGCGCCCATTTTTTGTATACAATTCGTTTTCTGTTTTTTGGTATATTTGTTCGCTACACAAATTTTTATTTTTCAACGGAATTCTCTGAAATTTGGTACACACGATCTCTGTACTCCAGGAAAGGTCGCCATATGCTCTGTACCGGCCACGCCTACTTTAACGCCCACTTTTTGTACACAATTCATTTTGTTTTTTGGTATATTTGTTCGCTATACAAATTTTTATTTTTCAACCGATTTCTCTGAAATTTGCTACACACGATCTCTGTACTCCAGATAGGTCGCCATATAATTCTTGCCGGCCACGCTTACTTCTACGCCCACTTTTTATTCAAAATTAATTTTCTGTTTTTTAGTATATTTGTTCACTATAGAAATTTTTATTTTTCAAGGGATGGCTAAAATTTGGTCACACGATCTCTATACTACAGGGAAGGTCACCATATGCTTCTTACAGGCCTACGCCTACTTTGCGCCAACTTCTATGTATATAAAACTTATTTTTATCCTTTTATTTGTTTCTTTATTTGATTGCTATACAAACTTTTATTTTTCAATGGCTTTCTCCGAAATTTACTACATGTTCCAGGGAAGGTCGCCATATAATTTTTACCGACCACGCCTACTTTTACGCCCAATTTTCATATAAAATTCACATTTTGTTGTGTGGTATATTTCTTCCCTATACAAATTTGTACTTTTCAACGGATTTCTCTGATATTTGGTTTACACGGAAATAACTACACGGTGAACAAATTTCCCAAACTTAAAAAAAAGGCACCCAAAAGAGATGAACAAATTCCCCATTTTTTTTTTTAATCGAAAGAAAAAATTAACTTATCCCCAAATTCTTAAATTTTTACATATTTTTATTTAATGAATTTTGTTAAATATTTATTTTAGTAAACACTTGCATACTGCTCTCGATATATGTCCTACAATAAATGCATTTAAAATGAGTATTCTTTTCAATAGCATCATTTCGTTGCGCGGAAGCTACGCGCACGGGGAATACAGCTTAGCTAGAATATCGGAATGATCTGAAAAATATATTTTGACAATTAAAATAAGTTGGAAACAGCTGCGCGGCAGCACTGGTGTGGTTGCCAAATACGCGGAAGCGGCGCGCGGCGCGCGACCGCGGACTCGGTCGCGACGGATGCGGACGCGACGCGCTCTCGGAACACAGCTCAGCTAAAATATCACAATGCTCTAAAAAATATGTTTTAGGAATTAAAATAAGTTAACGAGAACTTAGCGCCAGAATGGGTAGTAGCTGCGAGGAAACGGCGCGAGGCGCGCGGACGCGGACGCGGACGCGACGGATGTGGACGCGACACGCTCGCGGAACACAGCTCAGCTAAAATATCGCAATGATCTGAAAAATATATTTTGGCGATTAAAATAAGTTGACAACAACTGCGCGGCAGCACGGATGTGGCTGCCAAATGCGCGGAAGCGGCGCGCGGTGCGCGACCGCGGACGCGACGCGCTCGCGGAAGACAGCTCAGCAAAAATATCGCAATGATCTGAAAAATATATTTTGGCGATTAAAATAATTTGACACAACTGCACGGCAGCATGGGTCTGGCTGCCAAACGCGCGGAATCGTGCGCGACTCGCTCGCGGAACACAGTTTAGTGAAATGTCGTATGATAAATTTTATCTACGTATGTGAAATAATTACCTGTTGATCAAAATAGGCCACACATATACTATAAGCAGTTGCTTAAAGAAACCTTGCGACACAATATTAAACGTCGCATTAGTCTTTCATTTCTGAAACTTGAATTTGACGTCTCAGCCCAATGATGATCACTTATTGAATGAAGTATTTCAATTTTTAGAAGTTGTGATTCCTTTAATTTGCGAACCATTCCGTTATATTTGATGTTTATAAATAAACTGAAAAAAAAAACTTAAGCGGTTTCGCAACTTATTTTTGAAGCATTTTTGCTGCAGCATCTTAAAAAACTTCTAAATTAAAAAATCTAAAAATTTTTAATTGAAATAAAAAATGAATTTACTGCCCATACAAATTTTTGGGGAGAAAGTTCATTTTATTGAGGAATTTGTTAATTGGGGACTAAGTACTCAGCGCCTGGTAAGCATAGTGAACCATTTTTCAAGTCAAAGGCCTTTGTATCCCGGGCAAGACCGGGTAAAAACAGCTAGTAGGATATAAAAAGCTACTTCCTTCACCAATTTACTTGGTATTGAAGTCTTATTTAAGTGAACGCCATTTCTATGTAAAAGTAAACAAAGAATCATCAGATTTATACAAAGCAGGTGTACCGCAAGGCAGTATTTTGGGCCCAATCCTGTATACAATTATTACGTCAGATATGCCACATTAAAATTAAAAAAGAACATCTAAACATAAAATCCAAACGCCTTTATTGGTTGTTGAGACCTAATTCTCAATTCTGTGGTTTTCTGGAATAACCGCGTATGTCAATTTTTGTCAGTTTTGAGTTAACGATGCCAAATATATTAATTTTTAACCCTCTTCACATGTGTTAATTTTTTTTTAAATAACGACGTAACTTAAATGTTTATTAAATTAATTTGCAGCACCAACGATGTATGTCAACCTACGTTTGATCGCTGACAAATTATTTTCTCAGGAAACGACACATGGCGACATACGTTGTTATTAATGAAAAAAATGCAAAATAATTTTGGATTATTTTTCAGTTATAACCACTTGTAAAAACTTGTGAGTTTTTTTCTGTTATTTTTTGTCACTATTATTCTTGATACGATGTTATATTCTCATCCTAAGTCCCGTTAGCTTTCTGTTGACGAACAAAAAAAATCCATTTTTCAAGCAACAACAACTTATATCTACATGGGTGATTGCACTGGTAGTTTCCTTTTTCAAAGAAAACGACGTTTGTCGACATAAGTTGTTTTATCTGCACACACTTAAGTGTTATTTACATATTGTTTTTTTCGTCCTTCTCTAGGATCTATTCCTCTGAAGATTTTTGACTCAAAATTTTATATAAAGTATTTATTGCCCATATCTACAGGACTGTTAAATAAAAAGCTCTAAAAACTTTATATCGAGCCCATAATTTCAAATATAACGTTTTTTGGCTCCCCTGAACATTTTGATTTTAAGACATATGCGTTTATTCTAGAAAACCACAGAATTAAGGCTTGAAAATAAAATAATAGTATACAAAACTCAAACCAGTTTGGACGTTTGGAATACTAGCTGTTCCCCGCTAGCAATTCCAATATTGAAATACTACAACGATATCAATCAAAAATTTTAAGGTCAATTGTTAACGCACCATGGTTCGTATCAAATAAAACTATTTGTTCCCATGGTTAAACTCTTTACACAGATTAAGTAATCACTCCAATTTGGTGGCTATATCCTTGCTAGATGACACGAATGTGGTCTGAAGACTTAAAACATCATGTTCTTGATTAGCCTTTCGAAAATAATTATTCACTCATATATTTTATAATTTTTCTTTTTGCTTAAAATATATTCTATTTGTAAATACTTGTAAATACTTTTATAAAAATAAGTTAACCAATATAACTAATGTAGAATATTGTTGTTCTCATTGGAGTTCAATAATTGATGTTAATATTCTTCTATCGAATTTGCTATTACCCTTAAATGGGGATTGTAAATAAAGTTGTATATTAAAACAAGTAAGAAAATTATAGTCGGTCTAGACCGACTATACGATACCCTATACCATGCGTTTAGAGACCCTATCTCTCAGGCCCAACTAACTGGATATAGAAAATAAGCATAAACCAAATTCGAGTGGGATTTTTATTAATTTTTTCGGCTGCAGATATGAAAAAGTTCATATCGGATCTTATATGTGGACTAGGCCCAAAATGGACCGAATCTGACCATGTTTGGTGAAGTCTCTTGTATTTTGCAACAATATATATGTTTGCCGTAAATGCGGGGTCCGATGCAAATAAAAAATAAACAAGATTTTGTAATGTTTTATTATTAATGAGAAAATTCTCAATATTTTATTTTAAAAAAATAAATTACCTGTAGAGATAAATGGACTGTATTATGTACGTTGGGGATCCGTGTGAACAATGTGTTCGTTAAAACGTTCAAACGAAGATTAAAAAAAATAGTTACATCTAACTAGGATAGAAAGAGGCAACAAGCAATGTTTTTAGATACCGTTAACGGTTTACTCGCTAGAATCTATGTAAATACTCCCTACAAAGATGTTTACAAAAAGGAGTAAAACTTAGATTCTAACTAGTAATTAACCCTTAAGGAGGGTGGGGGTTTGCAAAAGGGCAAACTAAATTAATAAGCAAAATAAAAGAATTTGTGCTTAAACATTGCCGGCCACCTTGCAACACTAGAGGAGGTTGCAACAAAGTCTTAGCTAGGTAAAAGAGAGAGGTTACAAAAACAAGGAAAGGTAAAAGTATAATAAATATTTTTTCATAATTTTAAATATTTCATGTATATATATATATTTTTTTTTTTTTTTTTTTTTACATTTTTTCAAAAAACACTTAAAACTAATGGTCAAGGGACCAAACCAGTGTGGACTGGGTTCTTTGATCAAGGGATCAGCTGATCAAGGGATCAGACCAGTATAAACTGGATTTTCGTCGAGCGGTCAAGGGACCGCGTTGATCCAAAGGGATCGGATTTGACCCAAGGGGGTCGTTGATCCAAGGGGATCATAGGTCCAAGGGGACCTGCCCTCTAAAGAGGGGATTGGCCAGAAATGACCCAACCAAATATGGTATATTGTGCCATTGGAAGACCCGGGCTCGAATATATTTTTCCCTTTAAAATTTGTGGGTTAACTTCTGGTCCTAAGACCAAAACTACGCGACCAGATATATTGAAACGTGGGTCCGCCAACTGGAACCCAGCAAAATGTTCCCGTATTGCATCTGGAACAGACTCGGCAGGAGTTTTAACACCACGCATCTTTGTCACTTTAACCGTGAGCGATATCCTTTGTGTGGGATCAAACGAAGAGCCGACCGTCAATCGACAATATCCAATGTTGTCCATTTTAGATACGGGCAGCCGAAGTTGATGGACCAAAGATTCGCAGATATAGCTAATGCTACAACATGGATCCAAAGCTGCTCGTACCGGAATGGAATTAGTCGGTAATATTAATTTGATCACCAAAGTGGGGGAAAAATTGACAATGTGGCGAACGGGTAAGGGGCAAGTCTTTGAAACGGAGGACGACGGAGGGTGCATGGTTTTACAAGGCCGTGGTACGAGCGGGCCAGAAGGAGGCTTTTTCGAGGAAGAAGCCGCAGAGCGAGGCAATTGTTTCTTCTTCGAACCAGACTGCATGGAGCGATCGGAATGTAACAGGGTGTTGTGATCACCTTTACATTGACCACATTTAAAAGTACTCGTGCAATCTTTTGCGGAGTGCGAATGCGCTAAACAACGCGAACAATATCGGTGAAGGATCACCATTCGCAACTTCCTCTCATGGCTCAATCGCAGAAATTTTCGACAATTCCTCAATGGATGTCTACCACTACATACCCTGCACTGACGATTAATGATGTCGGGACTAATATTCGAGCTCGAGGTTCCTCTGGATTTCGGCAAAGGTGCGGAAATCGACGGCATTACTGGTGCTGGAGTATCAGCAGACGGAGGCGGTACACCAACAGGAGCCGGTGTATCCTCCTTATCAGCAACGGATGCAGCCAAAGGGGTTGCGGCAGAAACCGGTTCCACAATTTCCATTGCTTCCTCGTAGTCATCTAAGAGAGCATCATCAAAGAAGGTGGGTAATGCGTCCATAGTGCTAGGAAACAACAAATATTAGTGAAAATAATAAAGTAAGACTTAATTGATTAGATTAGTCAAAATGACCAGTTTTGCGATATGTCGTCGTACAACCCCATTCACAGTGCGTATATCAACGACCCTCACATGACCGTCACTACCCGGGTAGGTTTTAACGACGCGACCTAATCTCCACGAAGTTGGAGGTAATTGTTCGTGCCGTATAACAACTAAATCATTAACCTGAATTTCACGTGCCGGATTTTGCCATTTGTATCTTTTGTGTAAATTAATTAAGTATTCCTCTTTCCACCGTCGGCAAAAATGTTGAGAAATAGCTTTCATTCTTCTAAATCGATTAACTAAACTTATAGGCATTTCACTAATTTCAGGCTCAGGAGGAGCAAGAATTGGAGTGCCAATTAAAAAATGACCAGGTGTTAGAGCAACCGGGTCTTGAGGGTTTTCTGTCATAGGACAAATAGGGCGCGAATTAAGGCACGCTTCTATTCTCGCAAGCAGAGTCGCGAATTCCTCAAATGTAAATTTAAAAGATTGAGCTTCTTTTCGAAAATGAAGTTTGAAGCTCTTTACACCGGCTTCCCATAGGCCACCCATATGAGGAGCACCTGCGGGGATAAAACGCCAAGTGAGACCCTGAATTGCATACGTAGAACACGTAGCGGTCTGACTATCTTTAAGAAAAGTGTATATGCGTGAAGTGTGTGATATTTTATCCCAAAAGCAAAGAATAAAAACAAATTATTTAGTTTGATTAATTCAATGAGTCTTTATTCCGGGTACTATACCGACCTTACTATTGCTTCGTCGCTTAACAACTGAATTTACATAAACTTTTGGTTTTCAATCAAAGTGATAAGAGATTGAAATTAGAAGTAACGAGTAACTAAAAACTCTCAATTTCTTTCAATACACCATAAGATATTGTAATAAGGCTATAAAAAGCGAAAATACTTCTGGGGCATAAACATCCCGGCCCCCTTGCAGTACTGCAAATACACAAGGAGCTGGGATTTGTAATGTATTTTACAGAGTCGGATTTTAAGTTAATCTACCTATATAATTCATTAGTAAGCAATGTTTACAAATATATAATATAAAATCGTACATTTCATAGTTACAAAATTTCAAAATATAATTCTTTTCATTTGAAGATTATGTATCAAATAATGGTATACAAAAAAACTTTTGTTTAAAAAAAATATTGTATATAAAAGGTAATATTGGAAATATACAAAAAAAAACGGAAAATATTATTTTTCCTTAAACACCAAATTTTCCAATTATGGTCCATCCCAAGACGGTGTCTTGAGCCATTGGAGAACCAACTGAATCTGGTTGAATGCCGGATTTAATAAGGCGTGGGTAAATATCCGCACCAAGTATAATATTAATGTCTGCACAGTGGTAAAATTTTGGGTCAGCAAGACGAAGATTTGTATATAGATCAGCTACTCTCTCTTCAATGGTGTTCTTAGGTTGTTTTGTAGGCAAATCACTTGTGATCCTGACCATTAGGGAAAATGTTGGACTTTCTTCAAATCGGGGTCGTATACGTATCTTGCACCAACGGTCCTTGCCAATTTTCTCGACAGGCATTTTATACCTTTCTGGCAAAAAATTTGCAATTGAACTAGTCTCGACGCATGGATTGAGAATCCCTCGTAAGTTTCCCCATTCTTCACTCAGCTGGATTTTAACAATGATGGTTGGAAGAAGAGTAACGGTACATAAGCGGGATGTGGGATTAATAGCAGCATCGTTGTTGGTATCGGAAAGACGTTTGTGACGGTGCAAGAGAGTGTGATGTTTGCCCCCACATAGGCGACAACGTTCGATATTACGACAACGTCGAACTAAGTGGGAATGAGCTAGACAATTCTCACAATATCGGTGACGTTTAACAACCTTGATCTTCTCGATAACGTTCATTTTTTTGAATGTGAGACATCTACGGAGAGGGTGGTCCTTGCGGCATAATCGGCAATCATAATGGTTGGTGCGACCAGTATTGGGTTTTTGTGTTTTTTCTTCTAAGGGTGATAGGCTTCTCCGGGTTTGACTGCGCATTATATTGCTACAAAATTAAAGAAGAAGAGAAAAAAAATATTATTAGTTTTGTTCAGGGAGGGGGAGCAAAACCAATTTTACGATAGGCCTAGTAACTAAACCATTAGCTGTTCGTATTTCGGCGACTCTAATCCTATTATCTGCACCATGGATAACCCTCTCAATGCGGCCTAGTCGCCATTGATTAGGAGGTAAGTTATCTTTTCTTATAACTACGAGATCACCGATAGCGTAATCGCGCTGGGGGTATTTCCATTTAAAACGTTTATGGAGCTCCTTAAGATATTCCTCTTTCCATCGCCGGGCAAAATAGTGATGGAGAATTTTTAATTTCTGCCAGCGATTTGCATAGCTCAAAGAATGATTAGAAAAATCAGGTTCTGGGGGTGATAATAGCGGGGCTCCAATTAGGAAATGGCCGGGAGTAAGAGCGCAAAGATCTGCGGGGTTTTCACTCATAGGACTAAGAGGTCGTGAGTTCAGACATGCTTCAATTCGAGTTAACATAGTGCTCAATTCCTCGAAAGTAAACTTTTGTGAATGAGATATTTTCTTAAAGTGCGATTTGAAGCTCTTGACTCCAGCTTCCCAGAGTCCTCCCATATGTGGCGCACCTGGTGGTATAAAATGCCATTCAAGGCCAGCGAAGGAATAATGAGCAGTGAGATTGTTTTTTAAAAGTAAAAGAAATTTATCTTTATCACTATTTAGTATATTTGCGGCACCAACAAAAGCAGTTCCATTGTCTGAATATAGGGCATTTGGAGATCCTCGTCGGGAGAAGAACCGGGCAAAAGCTGCCATAAAAGCCTGTGTAGAAATTTCACTGGTAGCCTCTAAGTGGATAGCTTTCGTTGCGAAGCATACAAACACCAGCACGTAACCTTTCGTTACTTTGCAACCTCGACCCACATATGACTTAACGTCAAAGGGTCCAGCAAAATCTACACCCGTGTTAGTAAAAGGGCGAGACAAATTTGTCCTTTCTGGGGGAAGGGCAGCCATGATTTGTTGACTTCTTGATCGTTTTTGTATAACACATATGTTACACTGAGAGATAATTTTTTTAATCAAGGTTTTAAGCTTTGGAACATAATAGTGCATTCTCATTAGTCTATACAAAAGGGCATTTTGGCCATGTAGCGAGAATTTATGGAGGTATGAAATATAAAGTTTCGTGTAATATGCATTGTAGGGTAATATTATTGGAAACTTTTCGTTATAGCTGAGCATGGGAGAATTGGACAACCTGCCATTGATCCTCATAATGCCATCAGAGTCAATGAATGGATTAAAAATCAGAAGGTTACTTTTTCGTGGTACTCCCAAACCTTGTGAGAGCAACGAATATTCTTTACCGAAATAAAATTTTTGACATCCGATGATCATTCGATATCTGACGAAATTCATTTCCGAACATTGTAGTTCGTTATCTAATATCAATTTATGTCGATGTCTATGGTTAGTGCGGTAATAGAAACGAAAAACATGAGCGATAGCACGCATAGCCCGGGGGAGATCAGAGAAGTCCTTTAAAATATCGATATGATTAGTTTGTGTGATGTAGACATTAACGGGCTTCGCCTCTTCGTTTGTTAAGAAACTGAGGGATTTGGCCGATTTTGTTGGCCATTCGCTGCGGCGGTTTCTTAGCCATGACGGCCCGTACCACCACAGATCATTGGATACGAGTTCTGCCACTGTGAGGCCACGAGATGCCAGATCGGCGGGGTTAAATTTCGATTCAACATGATACCAGCATTCACTTCCAACTTTTTCAATTATTGAAGTAACTCTGTTTTCAACGAAAGTTTTCCACCTATTAATTGGTTGCTGTAACCATGCCAATACGATGGTTGAATCTGTCCATAAAAAGAGTTTATAATGGCTGAGATTTAGTTGAGATCGAACAGAATCAATCATATTAGCCATAAGTAATGCACCACACAGTTCTTTTCTTGGTATCGATACAAATTTTATGGGTGCAACCTTTGTTTTAGCGAGCAAAAGGTGAGTAGATACCATGCCTTCAGTTTCTGCTCGAAGATACAAAGTTGCCGCATAAGCTCTTTCTGAGGCGTCGCAAAAACCATGTAGCTCAATGGAGAAGGAAGGGTCAAAATCGACAAAACGAGGAATTTTTATTTGTTGTATATTGGAATAATCATCTAGAAAGTAGTGCCATTGTTGTAAAGTTGAAGATTTAAGATTTTCATCCCAGTTTGTACCATCCTTCCAAATTTGTTGCATAATTATTTTTGCTACGATTATTTTAGGAGCAAGCCATCCGGCGGGGTCGAATAACTTTGCGATTTCTGACAGAACTGATCTTTTAGTGGCTAGATTTCGATCGGGCATATTTTTAATTTTAAAATAGAAATGGTCGCTTCCAGCATTCCATCGGAGACCCAGTGTTTTTGTAGTGCTAGAGTCTGAAAGCTTTAGGAACTCGGCATCCAATAAATGGTTCGGGGGGAGATTTTTAAGTAAAAAATCGTTATTCGCCGTCCACTTACGCAAAGAGAAACCGGCTGATTTTAAAACATCTATGAGCTCATCTCGTAATTTTAAAGCCGTTGACAGAGTATGACCACCAGCTAAAACATCGTCGACATACATAAAATTTTTGAGAATATGAGATACTGTGGGGTTTTTCGATTCACACTCTTTGGCCAACTCAAGTAATGTGCGTATTGCCAGATAGGGTGCACAGTTTACACCAAAAGTTACGGTATTTAGCTCGTAATCTTGGGGTTCTTCATTAGGGGTATTACGGAAAATTATTCTCTGAAATGGGGTGTGCGAAGGATTTACCAAAATCTGGCGATACATCTTCTCAATATCTGCATTGAAAACATATCTGAACAATCGCCATCGTAAAATGAGAGTAGTTAAATCCGCTTGTAAAACAGGACCGGGGTGGAGGATGTCGTTGAGACTAGTACCATTGGATGAAGGACTAGAAGCGTTAAACACCACACGTAGTTTGGTGGTAGTGCTGTCAGGTTTAAAAACCGCATGGTGGGGTAAATAATACGTGGTATTTGAAAAAGACGGGGTTACCTTGGTCATCTGATGTAAGGTTGAGTACTCGTTGATAACACGATCATACTCTAGTTTAAGTTCGGGGTTTTTAATTAGTCTAGTCTCATTTCTAACGAATTGAGAAAGAGCTATATTTCGTGAGGGGCCAATGGTTGTGGTGTCAGGGTATTCACGTTTGAAAGGTAATGAAACAACATACCGTCCATTCGCATTTCTATATGTTGTAGACTGGTAGATATCTTCGCAATGTTTATCGTCATCAGAAAGCCTGGGTTTATTGGGAACTTCTTCTAGTTCCCAGAATTTTTTAAGTTGGTTGTTCAAGACAAGTTCATTATAAAAAGTAGAAACGGAGTGAAAAGAGGGGTTTGGGGTAACCTTGCCGGTTATTATCCATCCGAAAACGGTTTGCTGTGCGACTAGCGATTGATTGTGATCCCACCGTAAACCATTTCTTATAATTTTTGGATAAACGTCTCCACCAATGAGTAAGTCAATCTCAGCACACTTTTGACCATACGTGTCTGCTAGTTGTAGGTCTGAAAAATTATTACTTTCGAGTAAGGAGTGGAAGGGATAGGAAAGCTGCCCAGTTAGCTTCTTAATAACGAACGCATCAGCATACGCTTCAAAAGATTTTTCAATAGGGGAACCTATTCGGATATGACATAATTGGGTAGAGGTAGCGGTTAAAGCCTCATTTAGGCCATGAATTTCAATGTGAGATGAATGTGCTTTTAAGGAGAGTTTCCTTTGTAGTTGCTTGGAAACGAAGGTAGCTTCTGACGCAGAGTCGATTAATGCCCGAACTGTAAATCTTACGTCATCAGAGTAAACATCAACAAGAGCAGTACCAAGTATAACTGAGGAGTGTATAGTGGACTGTATTTGGGATGAGTATGATTGTCGTATTCGTTCTTCAGTTGCGCCAGAGTTTGACATTTGAGGAGAAATAAAGGCATGACCGTTATTGTTCGTAAGATTTCGTGGAACTCCTACAGTAGGAGAAGCTGACGGTTCAACTTTATTTTGTTTCATATTTGTATTGCAGACGACACGATGGAGTAAGGAGTGATGTTTTTGGCGACACATATTGCAGACATACTGACTTTTGCACTGCTTATAATCGTGTGAGGTAGCAAGGCAATTTGTGCATCGTTTTTGTCGCTTCACAGTGGCTAAACGTTCTTCAATCGACATTTTAAGGAACAAAGGGCAAAGTTTAAGTGGATGAAAATCCTGGCAAAGTGAGCATTTTCCAGGTTTGAAAGTTTTAATATTCGTTTGATAGCTGCGAAGTTTATTATGCTCTGAAGGGTTTGATTTGTTTAAATTAGTTTTACGATGATCTGATACATTAGAAGTAGAAAACGTAGTGCGAATGTCTGCCACAGACTCTAGCGTCTGATATCTTGTCGTTAGAAAAGCGTCCATTTCTTTCCAGGAAGGTAAATCTGTGTTACTATTGAAGGATTGTTCCCACAAATTAAGTGTGATATCTGGTAGACAAGTGGAGCAAATATATACAAAAATGACGTCCCAATTGTTAGTATCAATTTGAAGAAGAGTAAGGTTTGTAACGCAGTCGTTGATGGTACGTTGAATACGTTTAATATTGGGGCCAGTTTCTTTGAGAAGGCAAGATATGTTGAAAAGCGACTTAAGTTGAGCATTTACAAGTACACGTTTATTTTCGTAGCGGTCGACGAGATTCTGCCAAGCCATGTCAAAACCTTCATTTGTTAAAGGACATGTTCTAAGAATATCACGCGCTTCCCCTTGAGTTTTCTTCAATAAATGGCATAACTTTTCTACTGGTGATAAACGTTTATTATTTCGATATAGGGCTGTGAACATGTCACGAAATGTCGGCCAGGAAACATAGTCTCCATAAAATACTTCTGTGTCACATGGTGGCAATGAAATATTGGGTGCTACATCAGGTTGAGAATTAGAGGATGCTGGAGGGGTAATCTTTTGGCGAATATTATCAAGTAATTCGTTCGATTTTGATAGAACTTTAACGTGAGCTTCAAATGTTGAGAAAAAACGTTGTCTTAATGATTCAAGCGTAATATCCTTTGCTATCTTTTCAAATATATTTAAAACTGCATCATAAGATGACCTAAATTCATTCCACAGACGTACAATCTCATCTTTTTGTATTTCCAATGTATGAACCGAATGGCCATCAGCGGGAAGAGACTCAAAATAAGTTTGAAACTCGACTAGACGGTCAGAAGAACGAATGAATGAATCTAATTCAGACATGTTGTAAAAAAAAAACGAGTGTAAAAACTTAAAAATTGCAGTTGTAGTTTTTGAATCTCACTTATAAGTATGGATCTTAGATGAACGAATCCTTTGGAACGGCCGATGAATGTACAAACATTCGACAATTAAATTTGTAGGTAACGAATCAACGAGTTAGTTAAAGATTTTATAAGATAAAAAATCTATAAACAGAGCATATATAATATTATCCAGTTATATTGGAAAAGAACCTCAATGATTTTTATATAAATATGTATGTAAATTATTACGTTTGACACTTTTATAATTTAATTACCACCAGAAATGATCTCGAGTGTAACACACTGAATACGATCGATAAAAGAAGATAGTGTTATCGGCTTTGTATGCAATACAAATTGTGTATGAATAAAATATGTAACTTTTTTGTTTTATTCTCTTAAATTGAAATTGGTATACATATAGAAATAATACACGTTGGTAATTTTCTATAACTATATTCTCATTTAATGACGTGCGTTTGAAACAAAAAAAAAAAACGAAAGAGTAAATTCGATGCGTTACATTAAATTCATAATTGCAATGTTCTGTTGTTTGCTTATACACTGTAATGGACCGTATTAAATTCTCATAGTTTCAAAGAGATTGTATTAAGAAAAGTAAAAAAAAACTACACTTTTCGGTATAAGAGAATATATATTTTTTTTTTTTTTAATGCTTAGTGCATATCTCACACATTTGGGTACATTTGAGTTTGTGGATTTCGTTTTAAATAGTTGAGGGATATTTTGATTTCACAAGAAAAGACAAGATATAAAAACCGTTACTCTCCAGTACTTGTATAATGATCATTAATTTGTTATTGTATATATTTTTTATGCGATTGAGTTTTATATACATATGTAAGTCGTTAGGTTTATTAAAACTTGTGTTATCTAAAATTTAACACTTACTTTTTTAATTTCTTCACTTTTATATACAGATTTTTCTCAGCTTTTTCCTTATACATATATATATGTATATACGGGGTGTTTTGACTTCAATCCGATAAGGTTTTTGAAAATAGGGGGTATGATGTGATATTCTTCACGGGGTTTGGTACTGCTGAATACTTTCTGTAATTAAAGTGTTTTGGGGTAAAAAATATTACACTTTTACAGATCCGGTTCGAAGGACCAAAAAATGTATATGCGTGAAGTGTGTGATATTTTATCCCAAAAGCAAAGAATAAAAACAAATTATTTAGTTTGATTAATTCAATGAGTCTTTATTCCGGGTACTATACCGACCTTACTATTGCTTCGTCGCTTAACAACTGAATTTACATAAACTTTTGGTTTTCAATCAAAGTGATAAGAGATTGAAATTAGAAGTAACGAGTAACTAAAAACTCTCAATTTCTTTCAATACACCATAAGATATTGTAATAAGGCTATAAAAAGCGAAAATACTTCTGGGGCATAAACAAAAAGTTTTAAAGTCTTTCTCCAATTCACGAGACGCGCCTACAAAGTTTGTACCGTTATCCGAAAATATTGTGATTGGACAACCTCGGCGTGAGATAAATCTCTGAAATGCTGCTAAGAAGGTAGCCGTAGACAAATCAGAAGTGGCCTCCAGATGTATAGCTTTTGTAGAAAAGCATACAAAAACACAAACATAACCTTTTGTTATCTTACAAGCCCTACCAGTGAAACTTTTAATATCGAAAGGACCTGCGAAATCAACACCAGTTGTAGTAAACGGTCTATCAAGTAAAGTCCTCTCAGGCGGTAGAGCGGCCATAATTTGACTACAAGAACGTTTTCTTTCAAGTATACAACGTTTGCAGCGACCGATGACTCCACGAATTTTAGATTTTAAGCGAGGGACCCAATATTCAATACGAAGTATTCGCAACATGAGCTGATTTCCACCGTGAATGGAAATCAAATGAACAAACTCCGTTAAAAGTAGCGTAAATCTACTCGAATAAGGTAAAATAATTGGATGCTGTTCACTATAAGAAAGAGATGGGGATTTAACTAAACGACCATTTAGTCTCATCACACCATCTTTGTCCAGAAATGGATTCAAAGGAATCAAAAAACTTTTCGAATTTAAAGGTTTCCTCTCCAAAAGACATTTATATTCATCTGCAAAATGACACTTCTGCGAGATCATGGCTAAACGTAATTTAGTCCTTTTCATCTCGATACTAGAAAGAATAGTGTCTTCATACAAATTACGGTTTGATTTATGGGAAGGATGACAATTATAGAAAAATCGCAAAATATAAGAAATGACGCGAAGCGCTTTATCAAGACGCGAATAATTATCAAGAATGTCGATAAAACCGTCATCTCCTTGCGTGTTCGTAAAGAACGAAGCATGAGTTTTAACTTTATGGCACTCAATATCAGTGTCAAGACGAGAAATATCAGAGATATTCCATTGCGTTTTTTCTTGGCGTAGCCATTTTGGTCCATGCCACCATAGGTCATTATCTGCCAGCTCCGACGGAGAAATACCACGACTGCCCAAATCGGCAGGATTATCCTCAGATCTTACGTGATACCAATTATGCTGACCGACATTTTCCTGAATTCTGCACACCCTGTTTGCAACAAATGTGGTCCAAGAACAAGCATCCTTTTTTAACCAAGCAAGGACGATCGTAGAGTCAGTCCAACAATAAACTTGATTAAGTCGTATATCGATTTCGCTCAGTATTGTCTTCAAAAGTTCTGAAGCCAAAACTGCTCCGCAAAGTTCAAGTCGCGGAATCGAAATTGATTTTATAGGTGCCACTTTAGTTTTGCAAGATAATAAGTGGGTATATATATCGCCTTTGGGGGTTTCGATGCGGATATAAATTACCCCCGCGTATGCCTTTTCCGAGGCATCAGAAAAGACGTGAAGTTCGACGGACGAATCAGGGGTGTAATGAACCCAGCGTGGAATTCGTATATTGTTGACTTCATGATATGAAGTAACGAACTTTTGCCACTCGTTTTCCGTTGAAAGTGGTAGAGAATCATCCCAATTAATGTTATCTAACCAGACCTTCTGCATAATCATTTTCGCGACTACAACAACTGGACCTAGCCAACCCACAGGGTCAAATAACTTTGCAATCGTAGATAAAACTTCTCTTTTAGTGTGACTCGATTTATGTGCAATAGGATTTACACTAAAGTAAAAAGAGTCCAGTTGAGCGTTCCATTGAATACCCAAAGTTTTAGAGCTACTTGATTCCACAAAGGTCAAAACCTTAGCATCAACTAAATGTTCAGAAGGAAATCTGTCCAAAATTGTTCGGTCGTTAGATGTCCATTTTCGCAGTTCAAATTTAGCAGAAGACAAAGCTGCAATAAGTTGATCACGAGCGATCAAAGCAGTTGAAATGTCGTGAGTCCCTGTCAAAACGTCGTCAACGTACATACACTTCCGTAAAATGTGTGATGCTAAAGGGTACTCAGCTTCAGAATCGTCTGCTAATTGTAACAATGTCCGAATGGCAAGATAAGGAGCGCAGTTAACGCCAAAAGTCACTGTTTGCAACTCATAGTCCTTAACGTCCTCCGTCGGAGAATCTCGAAATAAGATACGTCGAAATGGAGTATGCGCTGCATCAACTCTAATTTGTCGGTACATTTGTGTAATGTCACAATTAAAAACAAATTTAAAAAGTCGCCACCTTAAAATTAATAGGACTAAGTCAGACTGTAAAGTAGGCCCAACATAGAGACAGTCGTTAAGACTATTCCCGTTCGAAGTTTTATTAGAGGCATTGAAAACGACTCTTAACTTTGTGGTCTTTCGTTCAGGTTTAACGACTGGATGATGTGGCAAGTAACAAGCAAAAGTTGTTGCCGATGAAGGAGAAGAAACAAGTTTCATATGGTCTAGGTCCAAATATTCACTAACGACGCTATCATACAATTTCTTAATCTCAGGTCTTCGTAAAAGAGAGGATTCTGTGCGATGATATTGTTTGAGAACACTTGGTCGAGATAAACCTAGATTTAAGTGTTGAGGGAATTCAGGTTTGAATGGAAGGGTCACAATGTATCGACCATCAGAAGCTCGACGTGTAGTCTTCCTATAATTTTCTTCACAAATTTTATCGAAAGTTGAAAAAATTTTCCTTTTCGGATTTTCCTCAAGTTCCCAAAATCTGAGAAGATTTCTATTCAGGCAATCTTCTTCAGAAAAATCAACTTTAGTTGAATAGACTTGAACTTGGGAATGACAAATTGGACCAGTAATAATCCAACCGAAAATAGTATTTTGAGCTAATAAGGAGCCCAAAATATCTCGACGAATTTCACCTAAAAGTATTTTAGGGTAAAGATCAGCGCCAAGCAAAAGATCGACAGGTCTGCTATCGAAAAAGTTTTTATCTGCTAACCGAAGGTTGGGCAAATTATTCCTAAGATGAGAAGGAAGTACAAATGAAGGCAAATTGCCCGATATTTTAGATAAAACAAGAGCATTAGTTTCCACTACAATGGATGAATCAATAGGAGAGCCAATTTGAAGAGAACAAAGTTTTCTAGAGGTAGCAGAGACAGCTTGATTAACACCTGAAATTTGAGCATTCGTAGAATGCGTCGAAAGTTTCAAGCGATTTTGCAATCGTTCACAAATGAACGAAGCTTCAGAAGCCGGGTCAATAAGGGCCCGAGCTGGATACGTCGTACCCTGGTGAATAATATTCACCATTGCTGTCCCCAAAAGCACAGTCCTATCTTGTGAGGTATGAAATACCTGTCGATTTAAAGGAGCTGTGGCATTGTTGCTATTTGACGAAGAGGGGAAAGAATTCATGGGTATGGAGTTGGTAAGTCGAGAGGCTATAACCGGACTCGCACCCGAATTAGAATTATGAGTTTCCCTAACTAAACTATCAGATTTCGGCAACTCCCGATGCAGCATCGTATGATGACGCTTATTGCAGATGGAACAATTATAACTGCTATTACAATTTTTAGCTTCATGTGTTCTTGAAAGACAATTGACACAACAATGAAACTTTTTAATGGTAGAATATCTGTCCGCAATCGATAAACTTTTAAAACGATGACAAGATCGTAAAAAGTGGACTTGATGTTTACATAAAATGCAAGAGGCATTTGAAGAGGAAGCAGCATTAGAATGATGCGCTTTTATTTTATGTTCAGAAGCCTTTTTGGCAGGTTCTGAACTTCTTAAATCACGAAGACAATCTAAAGTTTGGGTCCTTTCCGTCAGAAAGTGGTCCAAATCTTTCCAGAGAGACAAGGCCGATTTGTCTTTTACACTCTGTTCCCAAATATTAACAGTATTTACAGGTAACCGCTGAATGCACATAAAAACTAATATTGGATCCCAGCTTTGAGTAGAAATGTCATAAGTAGACATGGCTGTAAGGCAACCGTTTATACCGCGTTGTAAAGCTTTTAAATTCGCACTAGTCTCCTTATCATAAAAGGGAAGACTGAAAAGCGTTTTGAGTTGGTTGTTAACCAACATACGAGGATTATCGTACGCTTCTCTCAAATTTCGCCAAGCTATATCAAAGCCAGCATTAGTAAGTGGACATTTTGAAACAATTTCACGCGCCTCACCACTCGTTTTTCGAACCAAATGGCACAAACGCTCAATATTGCTTAAGCGAGAATTATTTATGTATACCGCGGTAAAAATATCCCTAAAAGTGGGCCAAGAAAGATAGTCACCCTCGAAAACGTCTGTATCGCACGGCGGCAGAGTCAAATTATGGCAGAAGTTATCAGAAGAATTTAAGTCTACAGGCGAAGACTGATCCTTCGATTTTGCCTTGGTTTCGAAATTGTGTAATTTCTCGTTGATCATTGCTAAACAATTAACGTACGCGTTAAATGTTGTCTCGTATTTTGACTCAGCAGCGTCAACATCTTCGGGTTCCGCGTCTTCAGAATTTTCGAGATAACTAAGACAAGTACGGTATGAAGATTTAGCTTGTTCCCATAACAAGTTAAATTCCTTACCGCGTATTTCTAAATTAAAACTCGAATGAAGTTCCTCACGAATGTCGTTAAATTTAGCTTCGTATTTTATAAGAGCATCAGAATCTCTAATAAAAACATCAAGGGCTGTTTCAGGCATTTTGTCAAAATTTTATTTAAAAAAAAAATTAATAAAAACGAATATTTCCGAAAAAACACGATAAATGCACTAAAATTTTGAATTTATAAATTAATTTTATTAAAAAATGCCAATTGAGAATACAAAAAATAAATCTCAATAAAAAAACACAAGCTAAATATGTCGCGACTATACCGGACAGTAGGGTGACAATATGTTGTAAATGAAAAAACAACAACAACACGGTACGTATGCAGGTCGATATGAAGCTAGTGTAAGTTGTAAACAAACACAGCTTGTAAAATATTCAAATATAAAAAAATCGTATACGCGAATAAAACACAAAAGAAATTATAAACACTTCGATAATATATATACACGTATGTATATATAGCTGTCAACAGTATTAAGGGTTAGTTTTATAAAATAATAAACCAATATATGTATGTAAAAACACAAGATCACTAATCGCAAACCCGACGGCACTTTGCAAATAAATAAAGGAACCGATTTTAAAATTTATTATTAAAAAATAATTAAACACTTTTAAGTCCGTATATTATTTATTAAACGAACAAAAATTTTTTTAAAGAAATTTAACACGAAAAAAAATTTAATTTGTCCGTCCACGTAAACAAAACGCACTGTTGTAAAAAAAGAGTACCCAAAAGAAGTGTAATGACAAAGTGTCAAAACAAAGGTACTGTTTAAAAAAAATATTACGACGAAGGGTTGTAACGCGATCAATCACAATAATATAAAAAAGTATTAAGGAACAAATACTTTTTTATTATAGGCAACAATTAATCTTAATAAAAAAAAATGTATTTTCACTTTTTCTTTTAATTTTATATACACGATTTTTTATTAGCACTTGCACTATTTAAAAAATAATGTACGCACCTTTTAAAATTGAAGATTTAAAAAAATTAAAGCTGAGGTGTGTGTGAGGAGTGTGTTGTGATGCAGCAAGATGGCTGAATTTCTGCAAATTAAATGAAATCTTTAATTCCCAATTTAAACTCGAATAAAAGATCCGGTTCGAAGGACCAAATGTTTGCCGTAAATGCGGGGTCCGATGCAAATAAAAAATAAACAAGATTTTGTAATGTTTTATTATTAATGAGAAAATTCTCAATATTTTATTTAAAAAAAATAAATTACCTGTAGAGATAAATGGACTGTATTATGTACGTTGGGGATCCGTGTGAACAATGTGTTCGTTAAAACGTTCAAACGAAGATTAAAAAAAATAGTTACATCTAACTAGGATAGAAAGAGGCAACAAGCAATGTTTTTAGATACCGTTAACGGTTTACTCGCTAGAATCTATGTAAATACTCCCTACAAAGATGTTTACAAAAAGGAGTAAAACTTAGATTCTAACTAGTAATTAACCCTTAAGGAGGGTGGGGGTTTGCAAAAGGGCAAACTAAATTAATAAGCAAAATAAAAGAATTTGTGCTTAAACAATATACAAGCAAAATTTGAGAAGAATCAGTGCAACATTTTTGTTTTTTGATAGATTTAAGTGAAGATCGGGAAGAAGCTCTATATGGGACCTATGACTAAGAGTTGTCCAATAGGGATCATTTTTGGACTACTGATTAATGGATATAACATATACATACAAACCCAATTTGACTAAGATTTGTATGATAATTTGGATCTTATGGCAATATATGTTGCTTTCATAAGGGTCATTTGTATGGGGGCTAGGTCTGAACATGGACCGATTCTCACCAATTTCAATAGCGTTCATCCCATGGCCGATATAGGATCAAATACCAAATTTCATCAAAATATATTCATATTTGCGACCTGCAGTTTGATTACAAGCTTTACATGGACACACAGACGGACGGACGGACGGACGGACGGACATCGTTAAATCGAATCAGATGGTTATTCTGATTCGATCGGTATAATTAAAGATGGGTGTAGGTCAAATATTTTTGGTTGTTACAAACAGCAGCACAAAGTCATTATACCCAAACCACATAGTGGTATAGGGTATAAAAATAAATAAATTGCTGTCAACTGTCTACTCATTGCAGTCATAGAATTGCATACAGTGAAGAGATAAAGTATTCGTCGAAATATATTTATTTTAAAAATAACTCATATCTAGCAAGCTTTTGTGTTATTAAATATTTTTTTTTTAGTATGATCTCAATATTAATTTCAGTTATACAAATCGTTTTATTTTCTTTGAAAGAAATACAAAAAATATTCTATTTTCAATAGTAACAAGTCGATTTGTTGAAGAAATGAAATTTACACTCATCGTAACGAGATAGAAAACGGGATACATTTTTTTTGGAAAACTAATTTATTTACACTAGCAGATTCCCGTGCTCGAAATTCGAGTGCAATTTCTAGACAGCTTTATATTTCAACTTAGCCAATTCACAATGAAGATAACAAACTCATTAGCAAACACATTAACAAGTTTAATAAAACACATATGGGTAATTCCATGTCAAATCAACCAATGGGTGTACACTACCCTCTCCAAATTGTATGTTTTTTCGTAGGAAGACAGAGTATTACAGAACTAAAATAAGGCACTGGCACTTCTGTATCCGGAAATATGTGGTCTTGAAAATCGTAAAAAAAGGTCAAAATTTACAAAGTTGTACTTACTTAATTATAATTTTCGTGAAAAGTATTATAGTTACGCAACTCATCAAGGTTGCATTTGAAAGGTTAATTAATTACCTTTAATTTGGAAAGGTCCAAGGTCACATCTCTTGACCTATAATTCGGGAGGCTATAGCTGTAAAAACAACAATTTTAAAAATCTGAAAAAAATATATGTTTAAGATTGGTTCCTTCCCTAAAGTTCCAAAAAATTTCAGACTGGCGGTATGCTTGGATCCAGAAATATTTATCATAGAGTAAAGGTAGATATTTAAAAAGTCGGTGCTGTTACTGTTACTGTTTTTATGAATGTGGTTGGTTGTGCTCGTGAGCGTCGACTGGTTCTTTAGCTCTGTACTGTACTCAGTACAGACCTGTGTTAGGGTTGGTTTGACAGGTAATTTGGTTTTGGTTTGACAGGTAGAGCGAGACAACAGTATAAATGTTGTCGGGCGTGGTTCGTAGTGTCAAATAACTTGGATATAGAGAAATTATTGAAAAACGAGAAGTCAAAGGAAGCACCACGAAAAAAAAAACCATTCTAAGCACGTTGCTTTAAAAAACCACATGTGTTGCTATAAAATCAATATTTTTAAATAAAACCAAAAGTGTTCAAAGTGATTGTTTTTTGCCTCTGTAAACAATATGTCATTTAATATAATATATTGTTGTAATCCATTTAAAAAAGTTGCTCATGTCCGGAATGCAAGAGGACTTCGAAAAGTTCAGCAATGGATGACTGGAATTAGTAATAACATTTCAATATCCAATAAAATATGTGATATATGCAGAAGAGAACTTTATAAATTAAAAGGAAGTGTAAACAATAATATTCAATCTATGAACGAGCCAGAAAACGAGACTTCAGACTCGGAAAGTAAAGCATCAGTTTCGGGAGATGTTCGAATTTCTAAGTTAAACGAAAGTTTAACATATTTACAAGAATCTCCAATATGTTCGAGAAAAATTCCATGAAAAGGGTATACAACTAGAAAGTTAGAAAAAATAACAACATCAATTAAAACCAACATTTTCCCAAATTCAGCACCTTCAACCTCTCACGTATGCCCAGAATCGGAAATAATCGAACAACTAAAAGAAAAGTTTAAATCAATAACTAAAAACAGTGATAAAATTCAACTTTTAACTATTTTACCTAAAAGCTGGACATTGAAAAGAATGGAGGAGGAATTTCAAATAACAAATTTCATGGCACGAAAGGTAAAAAACTTGGTTGAGACAGAAGGCGTATTGAGTACACCGAATCCAAAACTTGGGAAACGATTGCCATTAGAAATTGTTGATGTGGTGAAAATCTTTTATGAAACTGATGATGTCAGCAGATGTCTACCAAGATGTAAAGACTACGAGTCAATAACAGAAAATGGTGTAAAAGTAAAAAAAAAATAAAAGACTTTTACTCGGAAATCTTCGAGAAGTTTATGCTTTATTTAAAGAAAAACATGAAGGGATAACTATTGGAATTTCTAAATTTTGTGAACTTCGGCCAAAAAATGTGGTTCTAGCAGATGCGTCAGGAAGCCATAATGTATGTGTTTGTAAAATACATCAAAATACAAAACTAATGCTCCACGCAATAAACCTGAAAAAATTGACAGAAAATGTGCAGGATTTTGTGCTGGAAACTTATAAAGATTGTTTAAAAAGACTTATATGCAATCCCCCATCACCAAATTGTTACCTAGGCAGATGTAGCATGTGTCCAGATATACAAAATTTTAAAGAGAAACTTGGTGAATTATTATTAGAAAATGAAATTGATGAAATCTATATATATAAAATTCATTTTCTGTTTGTTTGTTTGTTTGTTTGTTTGTTTGTTTGACCGCTATACAAATTTTTATTTTTCAACGGATTTTTCTGAAATTTAGTACACACGATCTCTATACCCCAGGAAAGGTCGCCATATACTTTTTACGGGCCACGCCTACTTTTACGCCCACTTTTTATGTAAAATTCATTTTCTGTTTTATTCATATTTGTTCACTATACAAATTTTTATTTGTTAACAGATTTCTCCGAAATTCGGTACACACGATCCCTGTACTCCAGCTAAGGTCGCCATATACTTTTTATCGACCACGCCTACTTTTACGCCCACTTTTTATTTACAATTCATTTTCTGCTTTTTGGTATATTTGTTCGCTATACAAATTATTATTTTTTAACGGATTTCTCTGAATTTTGCTACACACGATCTCCATACCCCAGGAATTGTCGCCATATGATTCTTACCGGCCACGCCTACTTCTGCGCCCATTTTTTGTATACAATTCGTTTTCTGTTTTTTGGTATATTTGTTCGCTACACAAATTTTTATTTTTCAACGGAATTCTCTGAAATTTGGTACACACGATCTCTGTACTCCAGGAAAGGTCGCCATACGCTCTGTACCGGCCACGCCTACTTTAACGCCCACTTTTTGTACACAATTCATTTTGTTTTTTGGTATATTTGTTCGCTATACAAATTTTTATTTTTCAACCGATTTCTCTGAAATTTGCTACACACGATCTCTGTACTCCAGATAGGTCGCCATATAATTCTTGCCGGCCACGCTTACTTCTACGCCCACTTTTTATTCAAAATTAATTTTCTGTTTTTTAGTATATTTGTTCACTATAGAAATTTTTATTTTTCAAGGGATGGCTAAAATTTGGTCACACGATCTCTATACTACAGGGAAGGTCACCATATGCTTCTTACAGGCCTACGCCTACTTTGCGCCAACTTCTATGTATATAAAACTTATTTTTATCCTTTTATTTGTTTCTTTATTTGATTGCTATACAAACTTTTATTTTTCAATGGCTTTCTCCGAAATTTACTACATGTTCCAGGGAAGGTCGCCATATAATTTTTACCGACCACGCCTACTTTTACGCCCAATTTTCATATAAAATTCACATTTTGTTGTGTGGTATATTTCTTCCCTATACAAATTTGTACTTTTCAACGGATTTCTCTGATATTTGGTTTACACGGAAATAACTACACGGTGAACAAATTTCCCAAACTTAAAAAAAAGGCACCCAAAAGAGATGAACAAATTCCCCATTTTTTTTTTTAATCGAAAGAAAAAATTAACTTATCCCCAAATTCTTAAATTTTTACATATTTTTATTTAATGAATTTTGTTAAATATTTATTTTAGTAAACACTTGCATACTGCTCTCGATATATGTCCTACAATAAATGCATTTAAAATGAGTATTCTTTTCAATAGCATCATTTCGTTGCGCGGAAGCTACGCGCACGGGGAATACAGCTTAGCTAGAATATCGGAATGATCTGAAAAATATATTTTGACAATTAAAATAAGTTGGAAACAGCTGCGCGGCAGCACTGGTGTGGTTTCCAAATACGCGGAAGCGGCGCGCGGCGCGCGACCGCGGACTCGGTCGCGACTGATGCGGACGCGACGCGCTCTCGGAACACAGCTCAGCTAAAATATCACAATGCTCTAAAAAATATGTTTTAGGAATTAAAATAAGTTAACGAGAACTTAGCGCCAGAATGGGTAGTAGCTGCGAGGAAACGGCGCGAGGCGCGCGGACGCGGACGCGGACGCGACGGATGTGGACGCGACACGCTCGCGGAACACAGCTCAGCTAAAATATCGCAATGATCTGAAAAATATATTTTGGCGATTAAAATAAGTTGACAACAACTGCGCGGCAGCACGGATGTGGCTGCCAAATGCGCGGAAGCGGCGCGCGGTGCGCGACCGCGGACGCGACGCGCTCGCGGAAGACAGCTCAGCAAAAATATCGCAATGATCTGAAAAATATATTTTGGCGATTAAAATAATTTGACACAACTGCACGGCAGCATGGGTCTGGCTGCCAAACGCGCGGAATCGTGCGCGACTCGCTCGCGGAACACAGTTTAGTGAAATGTCGTATGATAAATTTTATCTACGTATGTGAAATAATTACCTGTTGATCAAAATAGGCCACACATATACTATAAGCAGTTGCTTAAAGAAACCTTGCGACACAATATTAAACGTCGCATTAGTCTTTCATTTCTGAAACTTGAATTTGACGTCTCAGCCCAATGATGATCACTTATTGAATGAAGTATTTCAATTTTTAGAAGTTGTGATTCCTTTAATTTGCGAACCATTCCGTTATATTTGATGTTTATAAATAAACTGAAAAAAAAAACTTAAGCGGTTTCGCAACTTATTTTTGAAGCATTTTTGCTGCAGCATCTTAAAAAACTTCTAAATTAAAAAATCTAAAAATTTTTAATTGAAATAAAAAATGAATTTACTGCCCATACAAATTTTTGGGGAGAAAGTTCATTTTATTGAGGAATTTGTTAATTGGGGACTAAGTACTCAGCGCCTGGTAAGCATAGTGAACCATTTTTCAAGTCAAAGGCCTTTGTATCCCGGGCAAGACCGGGTAAAAACAGCTAGTCATATATAAACAGTGGATAAGTGTAGATAGAGACTCTTTGGAAACTATTATTAAAGAAACTGATTCTTTTCTGGATTCTTTATGCGAAAAACTGCAAACTCTTCTACCCCATTCATTCGTATCTAAAGAGCAGGGTGCATTTATGGCTCACAAAAAGTCTGCGTTGGAAGAAAATGAGTATTTAGTAATTTGCGACTTCTCCGAAAATGCAACTTTTGTGGTTCAGATTTATAGGATAGATTTATAGGATTACGTACAATTCCGGGAACTCAAAAGCAGCACAGCTTCATACCAATTTCAAAAACACAATTACAAGCTAAAATTTATTCCGCTGATAGCAAATTTGTAATTGAAAACATTTATAATAAAACTAAACAACAACAACAACATTCATCATAATAATGTCAACAACAACAACAACAACAACAACAGCATTCATCATAATAATGTCAACAACGCCAACAACAACAACAACAACAGCATTCATCATAATAATGTCAACAACGCCAACAACGCCAACAACAACAGCATTCATAATAATAATAATTCACTTGTTAAATATCTACCTTTACTCTATGATAAATATTTCTGGTTCCAAGCATACCCCCAGTCTGAAATTTTTTGGAACTTTAGGGAAGGAACCAATCTTAAACATATATTTTTTTCAGGTTTTTAAAATTGTCGTTTTTACAGCTATAGCCTCCCGAATTATAGGTCAAGAGATGTGACCTTTGACCTTTCCAAAAAAAAAATCATGTTGTATATCAAATTAAAGGTAATTAATTAACCTTTCAAATGCGACCTTGATAAGTTGCGTCACTATAATATTATTCAAGAAAATGATAATTAAGTAAGTACAACTTTGTACATTTTTATAGTTTTTCCCGATATTCAAGACCTCATATTTCCGTATCCAGCTGTGTCAGTAAACTTAAATTTAGGATTTTTCTTATTTCTCGGATACACTTTAATCCTGCCAAAATTCAGCCAATTTGGAAACTGTGATGTAAAAAACAGCCATATTTTAAGTTGAGTTCAGATGGTTTAACCCATATAGCATATGCATAATTTTATGTATGTGTTAGTAGCAAATTTAAATGCAAATTACTCAAAATAAAGAAAAAACATTCAAAAATCTGTAAATCTGCAAAACTGCTAAAAAGAAATACCTTTCAAATAATATATGTTTGGTCAAAATCGGGATAAAACGGTAAAACAAAACATCGGTCACAAGAAATCGCCTAGCCTATTAATATGATATATTTGCCGATTTTTGATTTTGTCGAGTTATGTTTTTGCGATTTTAGATTTTGACGTTTTATGACTTTGGTGATTGTTGTTTTTTACAATTTTTGATTTTTGGAGATTTTCGTTTTTTACGATTTCAGACTGGCGTTTTTTGATTTTGCCGATTTTTTGTTATTCGCGATTTTCGGTTTTGGCGAGTTTTGATTTTGGCGTTTTTATTTTTTACGATGATTGTTGTTAGCGAATTCCGGTTTTGAGAATTTTTTATTTAGGCGATTTTTGATTTAAGCGATTTTTATTATTCTTGATTTTCGGTTTTGGCAATTTTGGATTTTAGCGATTTGTGTTATTCTTGAATTTCGGTTTTAGCGATTTCTGAAAATGGCGATTCCGCCAATATTTTCTACGACTACTTACATTAGTAATTAATGTAGTTGTCAAAAGTTTCTGGCATTTCATCGCACTTCGTTTTTTTTAGGAGTGTTGCCGCCACTGGCAAAATCTGCTGACATAAGCTATGTTTATTTATTTTGTTATGTTTATTTTATATAACTATGTTTATTATTTAACCAAACTTGTATAATTATTTAACGAAACATACGAATTGTCAAGTAGCGTCCTCAACACTACTCCATTTTATATTGTATTTCATCATTACAAGTTGGCTCACACGCGGTGCTAAGGAAGCTATCAACTTATAAACTTTAAATATAATTAATATATTTTTATAAAGTTCCTAGTGGTTTTCATACCAAAAAGTAGGTCTACTTATTAATATATTTTAATTTATAAATTCCTAATTTTTAATTTTTGTTATTTAGGACTTTTAATATAAATACACTTTGTGAAATAAATCGAATATTTTACTAACTTAGTGTGTTTTATTCAAAATCCTGTGGAAATCGCTAGCGAGGCGAATTCCTCTCCCA
This sequence comes from Cordilura impudica, assembly GCA_963682025.1. NCBI lineage: Eukaryota > Metazoa > Arthropoda > Insecta > Diptera > Scathophagidae > Cordilura > Cordilura impudica. The sequence continues at coordinate 135,747,870 of OY821517.1, forward strand.
ACAAGGAGGTTCCACGTCCATTGGTCCGATTGCGTCCATTTTTCCGCAACTCATCAACTTAGTTAAATATGTACTTGTACATAGTTTCAAAAATCTTGTTGTCATGGTACTCTATATTAAGATTAGATGTTCAAAATTCACTACCTATTACCTGGTGTAAAAATTTCGAGACGATTGGTTCAGTGGTGTAGTCTCTTATAAATCACAAACAAACGTAGAAATAAGCATACAGAAATCCATTTTTAAACTCTTTCTTTTAACTCATACTCTGTCTGTCTGATCATTCAATTGATCTGAAACTTGGCTCGTAGTCTTGTTGTGACTATAGAATAATTTTGGGATAGTCATGCATAGTCACGTTCAGTCACGGAGTGATTTAAATGTCATTTACCCTCATCCGATCGATCTGAAACTGAAAAATGTTCCATACACTTGCTGTGAAAAAAGTTTAACTTTGACTTAGTCACGCACAGTCACGCATGGTCACGCTCAGCCACGGAGAGATTTAAAACGGATTTCCCCTTATCTGATCAATCTAAAACTTGGTCGATAGACTTGCTGTAAAAAAAGATTAACTCTGACTTAGTCACACACAGTCACGGAGTGATTTAAAACCTATTTCCCCTTATCCGATCGATATGAACCTTGCTCGATAGACTTGCCGTGAAAAAAGACTAACTTTGACATAATCACGTACAGTCACGCACAACCACGAAGAGATTAAAACCTCTCTTCCCATCGTCCGAGCAATGGGAAACTTTGTCCACAGACTTGGTGTGGCCAAAGATTAATTTTAAGAAAGTCACACACAGTCACGCATAGTCACGTATAGTCACGTACAGTCACGCGGGGTGATTTAAACCCCATTTCCCCTCATCCAATCAATCTTAAACTTGGTCCACAGACTTGTTGTCACCAAATTTTAACTTAATTTAGTTACGTATAGTCACGCACAGTCAACGGAGTGATTTAAATCCCATTTCCTCTCATCCAATCAATCTGAAACTTGGTCACGCACATTCACGGAGATAATCAAAACTCATATGCATACGGAAAGAAAGAGTTTTAATAAAAACTTTGTTTTTATGGGTTGGGTTATTATATATATAAGATTGGTAAATATATGTTGTAATATTCTATTTTATGTAAGAAACGAAGCAAATTATATGTACAATTTATTTGGGATGTAAATCAAATGAAACTACCCGATAGGGAAATAATAATCAACGTGGTAAAAAAAAGGACATTCCTATAAAGAAAATGCCGAAATAGAAATCTCGTAGTACAATCAAAATTATTACTTACAGATTTGCAATTACGGGTCTGTATGGAAATAAAGCAAGATCTGACCGTCCATCCATACTGACTCAACGTGAAAAATCAATTATCGTATACAGATCAAATTTCAAGGCAATTAAAGTGAAGTCAATTTAGGAAACCTATCTAGTAGATTCAGTGGCACGCCAACGTCACTAAAGTTCCGCTTATACTAAACATTTCAGTAAGCTGAAGTATTTTATCCAGTGTTATTAGGTTAGATTATTCTTTATTCATAAAAATTTTACAAGAATAACAAATTAATATTAAAATTTATAATAATTAAGAATTTGTATGGCTTGGTAGATTTACCGCCAGCGGGAAGATTTCATTTAAATATAAAAGATGAAAAATATATAGAAATTTAAAATTTGTACTTATTTATACCAACTAGCAGATTCCAGCGCTCGAAATTCGATTGCAAGTTCTAGACAACTTTATTTTTCAACTTAGCCAATTCACAAACCAACACTATTTTGGTTTATTGTTACTCATTAAACTCATTAACAAACACATTAACAAATTTAATAAAACACACATGGCATTCTATAATTTTATGTGTGTATAGTGTAGGTGGGACGCCAGCTAGGATCACCAAATAATATAAAAATCGCTGGACCGTTATATAATGTATGCCTTGTAGCAATCTACGTACATAGTGGCATTTAAATTTAATATAGTGTATGTATGGGGGCAGGATCGCCATATAGTGTATGAGGGGGCAGGATCGCCATATAGTGTTAGCTTGGCAGGATCGCCATATAGTGTAAGAGGGGTGTACAAAAGGACACTAAGATTGGGTGAGAAACGGACCAATCTCAGGAGGAATTTTGTCAAGTGCTTTCCTCAAAGCAGTTCCCGCGTGCACGCTAGATGCACTTTTTTTATACAGCACGTAGGCAGATTATGCCAATGTTTGAACCCTTTGGCAGAATATGCCAGTAAAAAAGGAAAATCTCTGTTTGGTTTTAATTATAACCCTTTCAAATCAGAATTATAATTGATTATTTATTTTAAAATGCTGGTCTTTTATATCATTATAATTTAATATATTTTTACTTAATTTAAATAATAGTCTTCTCTTTTCTTTACATTCGCATATTACAAATTCATTGATTTTTGAACGTTGGGCTCAATAGCCAATCAGAAAACGTTCAATAATCAATTTAAATTTTTCCCCTCAATATTTGAGTGACATTCCTATTTGTCATGGGTTATTGACACAATTTGAATTTTCACAAATTTGTCATTTTGCATTCCAGTGATATTTAATTACACAATAATTTATTGTTTTGTAATTCAACCCTTTACCGAAGGTTAGTGTACTTTGTGGTATGTGTTGAATAAAAAGAAAAGATATGCAAAAAAAATAAATAAATGTAAACAACTAATTACAAATAAATATGTGCATGTGCATATAGTAAACAAAAATAAACAAAAAAATATAAACAAATAAAGATGAATAAATGAAATAAATAAAGATAAATGAAGATGTGTGTAACATCATCACATGTGTGTTAGTAGTAATTTTAAATGCAATTTACTCAAAATAAAGGAAAAAAATTTAAAATTTGTAAGTCTGCAAAACGGCTAAAAATAAATACCTTTCAAATAATATACGTTTTGTCAAAATCGGGATAAAACGGTAAAATAAAACATCGGTTACAAGAAATCGCCTAGCGTATTAATATTATAGATATACTGCTTTCCTTAATTCTGATTTAATAATTGTATTCTGTGATTAAACACCGTCCATATTTTAAAGCATTTTGAATATAATTTTATAAGGGATTCCAACCATCAAATGTATCACCGTTTAGAATATCATAGATTTCATTATCTGTTAATCTTGAGTATTGAAGGCATCTGCATCTAATATATTGCTGCACGGGACACCTTCCCAAGGAACGTTGAATTGTTTCCCCTTCTTTTAAGTTGCACATTGAACAAATTCTGGATTGTGCGCTAGGTTATTCGATTTTATATTTGGTTGCGTTTAAACACAAAATATCACTATGGGTTTTTATTATCAATGCCATTTTTGCTGGTTGTAGCTCTTATTACAATAATTAATACCTTTGGAGAAGTCCCAAAATATATAAACTCTTCATTCACTTTGCAATGTCCTTTCATAATTGTTACGATAGGATTGCGTCTTCATTTGTTAGAGTAAACCTCTACATGTATTGTTCCATTCGTCATTGCATTGGCTTATGTTGTCGGAATCTACGGTGCAGTTACTTAGACGATCAATATAGTCTTTATAGCAATAAATATTTTTGGAGATTATTACTTTTGGTAGTTTGTAGGGTAATCTTTCGTGATCATAGTTAAATAGTACATACTTCAAATGTAATCCATAGGTATAAAAATGTGCGTCTTCCAGACCAGTCTCTAAACTTAGAACGTAATTTGGCGTGTTATGTGGCAATATCAGAATACGTTTTGTGAAAAATCTCTGCAACTTATCAACATTTTCAAAACATAGAGTGTCCCAACAGCTGTGCTCCGTAAGATTTAATTGACCTGCAAACGGCCTCGAATAATTTCCATTTAGCTTTTAAGGACAAATCCCTTTTTCTAATAAACTTTTTTCCTGTTATATTCATGAAAACATTTGCTGCATCATTTTTTGCACTCACATGGTTGGCGGAAGACATTCTAGGAGTCAGCAAAATACCTAGATATTTATACTGTGATACAATTTTGACTACTACTCGCTTAAATTTCCGTGTTTCATTTGACCCAATACGACCACCTTTCCGAAAAACCATTATCTTCGACTTTGCTAAATTAACTTCCATTCCCCATATTTGACAATAGAGTTCTAAGTTTTTAAACATTTCTTGTAGCACTTTAACATCTTCTGATAGAATCACGATCATATGAATCAAGAATCATATGAAAATAAAGCACCCGAGAAAAAAACTTAAAAAAAATTTTAAGTTTCATAATGTTATTTTTTAATGAATATCGAAAACCTTTAAAAAAAATCTGAAAAATCTTCTGGGCCATAAGAAATAATTTTTCGGTTTAAGAATTGCAAAGGTGAAAAAAATAATTTTGGTGCAACGCCTCAATGGACATACAAACATACTGACTGTCGGACGGTCATTTCTAAATGGATTCAGAAAGTATTATGAAAGTTCTATGGTTTTCTAGAATAACCGCGTATGTCATAAAATCAAAAATGTTCGATATAAAGATTTTAGAGCTTTTTATTTAACAGCCCTGTAGATATGGGCAATAAATACTTTATATAAAATTTTGAGTCAAAAATCTTCAGAGGAATAGATCCTAGAGAAGGACGAAAGACAATATCTAAATTACGCTTAGTGTGCAGATAAAACAACTTACGTCGACAAACGTCGTTTTCTTTGAAAAATAAAACTACCAATGCAACCCCCCATGTAGACATAAGTTGTTGTTGCTTGAAAAATGGATTTTTTTGTTCGTCAACAAAAAGTTAACGGGACTTAGGATAAGAATATAACAACGTATCAAGAATTATAGTGACAAAAAATAACAGAAATAAGCACACTAGTTTTTACAAGTGGTTATAAACTGAAAACTAATCCAAAATTATTTTGCATTTTTTTTTTTTTTCATTAATAACAACGTATGTCGCTATGTGTCGTTTTCTGAGACAATAATTTGTCAGCGATCAAACGTAGGTTGACATACGTCGTTAGTGCTGCAAACTAATTTAATAAACATTTAAGTTACGTCGTTATTTAAAGAAAAAACTCAGAAATGGTCAATATTTTTTTTTAAATTGAACACATGTAAAGAGCATTAAGAATTAATATATTTGGCATCGTTAATTCAAAACTGACAAAAATGGACATACGCGGTTATTCCAGAAAACCACAGAGTTGGGTTTAGGTCACGTACTATTAATAGTAAAAGCAAACCTTTCTACAACATCGAAAATTTAAAGTTGGCTGAAAAATAAAAACATTTATTTATTATTTTTTTTATGTATTTGTTGTTGTTTCGAGCTTACTGGACGATTTTGAATTTGCAAATAAAACGAAGTTTATTTCATAGGTTTCACAACGTTTCGTCGGTCTATGCCGACTTCTTCAGGGTTAATTTTTTTAATATTTTGAAAATTATTTAACAATTATAATTGACATCGGAAATGGTCGTCCAGTATTAATTAAATAAATATCCAAAAAGGCGGTTGTCAAAGTTGTAAAATTAAACAAGTAAGTCGGTCTAGACCGACTATATGATACCCTATACCATGCGTTTAGAGACCCTATCTCTCAGGCCCAACTAACTGGATATAGAAAATAAGCATAAACCAAATTTGAGTGGGATTTTTATTAGTTTTTTCGGCTGCAGATATGAAAAAGTTCATATCGGATGCAATATCTATATGGGGACTAGGCCCAAAAATGGACCGATCCTGACCATGTTTGGTAAAGTCTCTTGTATTTTGCAACAATATATATAAACGAAATTTGAGAAGAATCAGTGCAATATTTTTGTTTTTTGATAGATTTAAGTGAAGATCGGGAAGCAGCTCTATATGGGGCCTATGACTAAGAGTTTCCAATAGTGATCATTTTTGTACTACTGATTGGGGTATATAATAAACACATACAAACCCAATTTGACTAAGATTTGTATGATAATTTGGATCTTATGGCAATATATGTTGATTTCATAGGGGTCATTTGTATGGGGGCTGGGTCTGAACATGGACCGATCCTCACCAATTTCAATAGCGTTCATCCCATGGCCGATAAAAGATTAAATACAAAATTTCATCAAAATATATTCATATTTGCGACCTGCAGTTTCATTACAAATTTTACATGGACACAGACGGACGGACGGACATCGTTAAATCGAATCAGATAGTGATTCTGATTCGATCGGTATAATTAAAGATGGGTGAAGGTCAAATATTTTTGGTTGTTACAAACAGCAGCACAAAGTCATTATACCCAAACCACATAGTGGTATAGGGTATAAAAAATATAATAATAAATAAAACTTGCACAAATAATTACTACACTAATATCACAGTTGCTACAATACTAAATTATAAATAGAATTTGTGTCGTTTTTATCTTCTTTTGTGTTCATAGAAAACTCTCCTTTCTGTTGTATCCTAAAGCCGATGGCACAATGAATACGTTGCGTCCGATAAGTCGAATTTTTCGACTGACAGAAAAGTTGTTTACATGCATGCGTAATGTCTGATGGCAGAATGAACACGTTACGGCGAATGCGGCGCATACGCCGAATGCGTTCGTACGTCGAAGTTAAAATGTTTTCAACTTTCGACGTATACGTTGTATGTTGGACAGCTGATATTTGTTATTACAAGGTGCAGCAGCTTAACGGCAGAATGGTAAGTAAATATATATCATCTCCATCATGCTGTTAGAATTCCAAAAGCATTTTCGATGGCACGACCTTCGACATACATAAAAAGGCAAATAATAGTAAATCAATAATAATAAAAAAAATTATTATATTATCAGTCGCCATTACCTCTAGATATTTTCGCGCTTCATTAGAACATATAATGATTAACACTATTTTAAGGGTGTCTTCCATTTCCATTTTTATTTCAAAACAAATCCAAACTTTCAAATTCAATTTATATTTGTATAAAAAATGTCAACGTTAACAGCTGATTTCGTTTCTAGCCGTACGGCGTCGACGTACTTTATGTGCCTTGCAATACGGCCAGTACGTTTGATAAGTCGACTTATCGGACACAACGTATTCATTGTGCCATCGGCTTAAGGCTTTCCAACGTCAGTTTTTTATTTTCCCTCCTCTCAATGTCTCCCCGTTTTCTTCTTTCCCCTTACACGAAATTTGATACACAACGCTGCTCTGTTCCATTTTTCGCTGTTTTCCCTTTTGTGTTGGAGAAAGGAGTTCGCAGTGTGGTGTTTGATTTGTGAGCAAATTGTGTGTTTGTATTTGGTATGATCGGTCTCATTGTTTTCGTGTCTGTGAGCGATGACGGAATGAAGTTAACTGAGAAATAATTTTTTAATTCAGGGTTGTCAACTTGTTGATTTTTTGTTTGATTTTTATTTTTCGGGCAGGTTTAATTTTTTATAAGTGTGTTAATTGTTGGTTTTGGAAAACTGTTTTTAGATAAAGTTTCTTTTATGATTTCAATGTTTTTACTTTTAAACTCAGGATCGCTGATTGGTAAAATTTTTCCTATAAAGCTGTTGGCAGTGTTAACAACCATTTTCTTAGGAAATTGATAATTGATAATTGGAATGGAAATTGATAATTCGCCCTGAAGCTAAATTTTTTTTGTACCAGTCAATAGCAATTTTGTTTTCTTTTCGGTGAAATTTTACGTCTAAGAATAGTAATTGTTTATTTTTCTCCATTTCCGAAGTGAATTTATGTTTGTTGTGATATTTGTTGAGAAGTTCTAGAATTTTGGTGTTGTCATCTTATTATGATAAATAAACTAGTAGTTATAAGGTGCCTAAGGTGCGCGATGTGAGTATATTCGTTCAACCATTTTTAACCAATTAAAGGCGCATGTACTACACTACAGAGTCAGTGAATCAGAATCAGTGAGTCAGTGCTGAGTATATAAAAATATAGAATTGTTATTGAATTTAATATTAACCCTTTGCATTCCAAGATGTTTTAGAGAAAAATAATATATGGCCATATATATTCATAGTGGTAATAAATTTAGGGGGTGGTAATACTCCACACTAGCGTGGAGAGTGAGACTCACCACTTGATGGTAATACGTAGTGTGTAATACATAGCGTAAGACTCACAGTTGGAATGGTAAGGAATACATCTATACCACAGTTAACGAAGTCTAAATAGTGTCGATGCGATAAATGAATAATGAAGACTAGCAAATTCCAGCACTCGAAATTCGAGTGGAAATTCTAGGAAATTTTATTTTTTTCATTTAACAAAGACCCTAAAGTTATGCTTCACAATTCAAATCATTTTTAATGAAGAAAACAAACTCAACACATTAACACAAACAAATCAACAAATTTAATAAACACACACATAGCATTGTATAATTTTTTGTATGTGTTAGTAGCGAATTTAAACGATCATAACTCCAAAAAAATATTCCAGACGATGAAAATCTGTAAATCTGTATAACAGCGAAAAAGAAATATCTTTCAAATGATAATTTTTTTGTTCAAATCGGGAAACTTACACCGGTCACAAGAGATCGCCTTGCCTATTAATATTATAGATTTGGCTATTGCAAGCTGTCTTGCCGTAAACTTAAATTCATACTGTTTGTGAATGTGTTTTTTTTTTTTTTTGCTTTAAAATATTTCTGCCAAAACAAATTGGACACCATAACGTTTGAATTATACACAAATAAATAAAAATTTATAATAAAGTTTTTACTACAAAACAATATTGATAGAATTTGAAAACGATGTTGTTCTGCACCAACAACTTCAGCTCTAACAACTGAGTACAATTGTTTACTCGCAAGCGTTCAAAGTTATTACTATAGCACAGCAACAACAACAGTAAAAATTTCATTTTCTAGATTTTAGTAACTGTTGACCCACAAAACAATAATAAGAGTTCAATGACTGAACAAAAAAAAAAAAATAAATAAATAAAAAAGCTTCAAATGCATAACAAAGTTTGAAGAAAAAAATATTTATTTAATTTTAAGCAAATTACAAATTTACAAAACATAAAAAATTTAAAAGAAGCTTTCTTTGTGAAATCTTTTAAACTTGACTTCAAACATTTTGTTTAGCAGCAAAGAAAGAAAGAAAACTAAAGAATCAAATATAAGTATATACATAAATGTTTTTGAAAGGTTTTAAAAAGAAACTTTACTTTTACTAGCAGTTTTCTGCTTTGAAGTCATGTTTAGAATGCCATTTAATACTAAAATGATTGTAAAACTATACAAGTAAAAACTTTCTACTCTAATAAGTTTTACAAAAGTAAAATATATGGGGCGTTTCATATAAAGTGACCCAACTTTTTAAACCGATGTCTTCCGATCGGGATGATATTTTCACCAAGGTTAGTCCTATTGGAAAGTCGGTTAGACATAATTTTTCAATAAGATCGCTCTAGAACTCTCTGAGTTAGAGGGGGTCACAATTTGACATTTTGTCCAAACAGGTGTTTTTTTTTTCATCCATGTAACTTTTTACCTATTGTTCTTGGCAAAATGTGTCTCATATAGTTTAGTAGCTATTTGTTCAAACTTTCAACAAAAAAAAAACTTAAAAAAAAATAAAAAAAGTTTTTGACTTTTTTTTGCTAAATCAAAATTTTTTTAAATTTTTTTTCAGGGACCGTAACAGTTATAAGTGATATCAAAAAAGTTATTTTATTAAAAGTTATTTTTCAACGTGAAAATAAAATGTCGAATAAAACTCTTAAAAAGAGAGTTATTTTTCCATCAGAAGATAAAACTCATTTTTATTAAAATTGGCACCCAAATAAAAAAATATGTGGGTTTTTAATTTGTTATTGTTTGATTCGTTTTATGAAATTGCCTGTTTTTGAGTAGTCAGATTTTAAAAAATAATAACTGTAAAATAATTAGTTTTTTATTCAAAATCGCTTTGTATTATAATACGGTAAGTAGCGTGACTGCCACACGTATATTTTTATTGAATGTTTATTAGTTTTACTTTTGCAATAAGTTAAAATCGTGAATATGGGTCACAATTCCTTATCGATTGATAAACTTCTTTTTGAGTTCTGGAAGGCAAAAAAAAAATAAAATATCCGTACCTATAATATTAATAGGCAAGGCGATTTCTTGTGACTGATGTAATTACTTTAAATAATGACAAAAAATAACCAATTTGAAAAGTATTTCTTTTTAGGTGTCCACCAGATTTACAAATTTGCCCCGTCTGGAACATTTTGTTGGTGTAATGCTCATTTAAAATTGTTACTAACACATACTGTGTATGTGTTTATTACAAATATCAAAAGCCCTGTGTTGAATTGTGAATTGGCTAAAATTGATTGGCATAACTTTAGGCTTCTTTAAAATTATTATTATTATATGAAAATGAAAATGAAGTATTATTAAATACAAAATAAAATTTCCTAGAACTTGCACTCGAATTTCGAGGGCTGGGCTCTGCTAGTTTATATAAATTGGCCAAAACTGTACATGTGTACCTACAATCCAAGTAATTGTGGAAAGAGCATTCTCTGCTCTTAAATTGGTATTGAGCGACTTGCCCAAATCTTTCCGTAGAAAATTTGGAAAAAGTTTTGTTCGGAAAATTAAACAAATAAAATTTTATTTAAATTACTACACACTATAAATAAACAAAATAATGTGAAACTAAAGTTAACTTCGTTTTCAATAAAGCAAGATTTCTGTCAATGGATCAAATTGGCGGAAATCTTGTTTTATTGAAAACGAAGTTAACTTTAGTTTCACAATTGAATTTGCTGGATCAGTGATTTGATAGGTACTTATCGTTCCACATTATAATATTAAAACAAAATAAATTTTATTTTAGAGGGAAAAAGGGATCATTTTTTAAGATCACCATAGATTCTGAAAGAGCACTTCAATTCAAATCTATTGGTATATGACAGTATAGGTCTCCATCGACTCTAACATGAAGAGTTTTTGAGTTTAAATTTTCTGGATAACTGTTGTCGCTGTTTTTTTTTTTTTTTTTTTTTTCAAAAAAGACCCCTTTTTTTCTCCAAAGAAAGCTTAGGTTTTTCCTACAAGAACTTTTTGGTTGCTTAGTGGGATGCGAGTGGGATAGCTATCAAAATAAATGTTTTGTAACTCAGAACAATGGTTTTTTCAATTTTTAGTATATGCACTATTTTGAATTTTTTTCTATTTGTGTGTAAGTCAGTGAAGGCCGTGCCAAACACACTGGTGCTCGGCTACTTATATGGATACAGCCGAACGAAAACAAAAATACTCACCAAAGAGTAAAAGTAAACGACAATTTCATTCAGTCTTATGAAAGCTTTTGAACAAAGCAGGTCTATGTCGCATTGCCTTTTGAAATTCATATATATATATATTTTTTTTAATAGGTACATAGAGAATATCTGTTTAAAAGAAACCAAAAATGTTGAGAAAATTTTGCAGACTTGATAAACTATAAATTAAACATTTTCTATAAATTACATACGTCGCCTCCATTTGACAACATTATAGCTGTCTTTTATGCATTTTTTTTTAATATTAAAAAATATCCAGCTACTGCAGGTAAGTTTTTAGTTTTTGGTAAGTTTTGCTATTTTGTGTTTTTTTTTTTTTTTTGTTTTTTAAAGAAATGAATTACTTATTATTACTTATTTGATTTAATAAACTTCAAACTTATGGATGAAAGAGATTAAATATTCTTCAAATTTTGTTTTACATTTTCAGAATTTAAGATTTAAAATTTTAAAACAACAAAATATATTTAAAATTTTACCATATTCTTCGTGAACTCAACTCTTTTCCCTTTTATGCATTCATATAAACATTCATACAAAATCTACACAAACCCATTTAATATCGGCATTGTGTTACATCCATGGATTTCGATCATTGTAGTAGAACTAACACATGCTCACAAATACTATTACTAACTCAATTCTCTCGATGGCCACTTCTAAAACCTTACAAATAAAACCTATATGAGAAACTAGACAAATTAGCCTTTCCGACGGTATGTAACATACCTAACTCAAAATTGCATACGCTCGATACTGTAATACCCGCAATGTTAACCTCTGGAAAAAAATCACTTTTTTGAAAAATTATTGTTTTTTTTATTTATTTGTATTAATAATTAAATTAACACATAATAATAATAATAAAAATAAAAGGATAAATAGTTTAATAAAATCTAATCTTAATCACATTAGATCCATTTATAACAGAACTATTTTTATACCCTATACCACTATGTGTTGGGTATAATGACTTTGTGCTGCTGTTTGTAACTACCAAAAATATTTGACCTCAACCAATCTTTTATTATACCGATCGACTGAGAATCACTTTTTGAGTCGATTTAGCGATGTCCCTCCATCCGTCAGTCCATCCGTCTGTCTGTCTGTGTCAGAGTTGCCATAATTTGAAATTGTAAAGATGCAAAATTGCAAAAAAAGATGCTAAAACGTACTGGAGTCAAAAAAAAAGATGTTATTTTTTTTCCAAATACATTACCTTTATATTGAAAAATTAAATACTTATTAATAAGTTCTTTGGTTTTTAAATCGAAAAATTAATATAAAACATAAGTTTCGATTTATATTTTTCAAATTTTAATTAAAATTATTTTGGATTTCAGCTGTAATTTTTTTTAACATCAAATTGAGTTTTTTTTTTAATTTTAGATTAAATATTTTTAATTTTAGAGGGATTTTGTTTAATTTGAAATATAACAGAATTTACATTATCAAAAGATACGATCTATAATATTAATAGGCTAGGCGATATCTTGTGACCGATGTTTTGTTCTACCGTTTTATTCCTATTTTGCCCTAACGTATATCATTTGAAAGGTATTTCTTTTTAGCCGTTTTGCAGACTTACAGATTTATAAATTTTTTCCTTTATTTTGAGTAAATTGCATTTAAAGCTGCTACTAACACATACATAAAATTATATAATGCTATGTGTGTGTTTATTAAATTTGTTAATGTGTTTGTAATAAAAATTAGTTTGTGTTTTTGTTGATGTGTGAATTGGCTATAATTGATTAGCATACGTTTAGGGTCTTTATTTAATTAAAAAAATAAAATTTCCTAGAATTTGCACTCGAATTTCGAGGGCTGGAATCGGCTTGTTACAATAAGTAGTTTATGGAATCCAATATTTCCGTGATCTCTTCATCTTCAAGTTCAAGGTGGCTCTGATATTTTTCTGACGATCGACTTTTATCGACGACATCGCTCGGTATATTGTAAGTGTAACAGCACCCATTTTTCAATCTCAAACCTTCTTTTATACGTATTACAGAACATAACAACTCGGATTTTATTCTGTTCAAAGTTTGCTTTTAATTAAAGCCATTAAACTAAACAAACGTTCAACTTCGGTTTTTAGGAAGGCAGAACTAATAAAGACAATACAAATATTGATAACTCTTTAAATGGATTTGCGCCAATAAAATTTTTGTTAACTTCAATTCATAAAGAGGTTGTATTCAGTGTTGTATACCAATATTATTCTGTGATATAACTCCATTGGATTTGAATTTTTTCTGTTTCAGATGAACTAAATTTAAACTCTTCTAATATATTGGTTATCGGTTCTTTTACCCGGTTTAATGTATTTTGTATTGAAAATTTTGGCATTTTTTTAAAACAATAATATTTTTGGCAATCGACTTTTTAATTCATTAAAAACTGTTATTGATGTTTACATTCTTCTATTTTAAAACGTTTTGTTATATTTGTTGAAAGAAATGAGCAGAGTGGTAAATAGAATAGTACAGAAAATTCTCGTATTACACTTTAAGAAATTAAACAAGTAGGAAAATTATAGTCGGTCTAGACCGACTATAGGATACCCTATACCATTCGTTTAGAGACCATATCTCTCAGGCCCAACTAACTGGATATAGAAAATAGGCATAAACCAAATTTGAGTGGGATTTTTATTAATTTTTTCGGCTGCAGATATGAAAAAGTTCATATCGGATGCTATATCTATATGGGGACTAGGCCCAAAAATTGACCGATCCTGACCATATTTGGTAAAGTCTCTTGTATTTTGCAAAAATATATACAAACAAAATTTGAGAAGATTCAGTGCAATATTTTTCTTTTTTGATAGATTTAAGTGAAGATCGGGAAACATCTCTATATGGGGCCTATGACTAAGAGTTGTCCAATAGGGATCATTTTTGGACTACTGATTAATGGATGTAATATATACATACAAACCCAATTTGACTAAGAGTTGTATGATAATTTGGATCTTATGGCAATATATGTTGATTTCATAGGGGTCATTTGTATGGGGGCTAGGTCTGAACATGGACCGATTCTCACCAATTTCAATATCGTTCATCCCATGTCCGATATCAGATTAAATACCAAATTTCATCAAAATATATTGATATTTGCGACCTGCAGTTTGATTACAAACTTTACATGGACACACAGACGGACGGACGGACGGACGGACGAACGGAATCAGATAGTGATTCTGATTCGATTGGTATAATTAAAGACGGGTGTAGGTCAAATATTTTTGGTTGTTACAAACAGCAGCACAAAGTTATTATAGGGTATAAAAACATATCAATACCGTTAAAATTAAAATTGTATATTCAAAAATAATGAAAAAAATCAAAAGCAAGGTGCTAAAAGCAACTTTTTATTAATAAACAAGTAAGAAAATTATAGTCGGTCTAGACCGACTATACGATACCCTATACCATGGTTTAGAGACCCTATCTTTCGGTCCAACTACTTCGATATAGAAAATAAGCATAAACCAAATTTGAGTGGGATTTTTATTAATTTTTTTGGCTGCAGATATGAAAAAGTTCATATCGGATGCTATACCTATAAAGGGACTAGGTCCAAAAATGGACCGATCCTGATCATGTTTCGTAAAGTCTCTTGTATTTTGCAAAAATATGTACAAACAAAATTTGAGAAGAATCAGTGCAATATTTTTGTTTTTTAATAGATTTAAGTGAAGATCGGGAAGCAGCTCTATATGGGGTCAGAGGGATCATTTTTGGACTACTCATTAGTGGATGTAATGAACGCATACAAACCCAATTTGAGTAAGATCTATATGACAATTTGGATCTTATGGCAATTTATGTCGATTTCATATGGGTAATTTGTATGGGGGCTAGGTCTGAACATGGACCGATTCTCACCAATTTCAATAGCGTTCATCCGATGGCCGATAAAAGCTCATATACCAAATTTCATCAAAATATATTCATATTTGCGACCTGCAGTTTGATTACAAGCTTTACATGGACACACAGACGGACGGACGGACGGACGGACGGACGGACATTGTTAAATCAACTCAGAAAGTGATTCTGATTCGATCGGTATAATTAAAGATGGGTCTAGGTCAAATATTTTTGGTTGTTACAAACAGCAGCACAAAGTCATTATACCCAAACCACATAGTGGTATAGGGTATAAAGATGCTAAGTTAGCACCTAACATCTTTTCATAAACGGCAACAAAAGATGCTAAATCTAGCAACTAAAATGTTAAAATGGCAACACTGGTTTGTGTGTCCATGTAAACTTTGTAATCAAACTACAGGTCGCAACTATGAATTTATTTTGATGAACTTTGGTACGTAAGCTTTCAGTGGCCATAGGATGAACGGTATTGAAATTGGTGAAATTCGGTCCATGTTCAGACCTAGTCCCCATACAAATGACCCCTATGAAATCGACATAAATTGCCAGAAGATCCAAATTATCACATCGATCTTAGTCAAATTGGGTTCATATGTGTTTATTATACCCATTAATCAGATGTCCAGAAATAATACCTATAAGACAATTCTTAGACATAGGCCCCACATAGAGCTGCTTCCCGATCTTCATTTAAATCTATCAAAAAACAAAAATAATGTACAGATTTTTCTCAAATTTGGTTTGTATATATTTTTTTAAATATAAGTGACTTTACCAAATATGATCAGGATCGGTCCATTTTTTGACATAGTCCCCATATAAATATAGCATCCGATATAAAGTTTTTCATATCTGCAGCCAAAAAATTAATAACAGTGCCACTAAAATTTAGTTTATGCTTATTTTCTATATCGAATTAGTTGGATCGAAGTGATATATGTTATCGTATAGTCGGTCTAGACCGACTATAATTTCTTACATGTTTTAACTAATTTATTGTAGCTGACCAAGTATTAAAGTTTTGCAAATTTTTAAATACCCAGTCTTTCATCCACCTTATTTATCGCCTTTATTTACTACTTTTTTGCCAATCTTTTTTTTTGGCATTACTGTCGGAAGACATCGGTTTCAGAAGTTGGGTCACTTGAAATTAAACGCCCCATATATACATATATCTAAATCAGTTTAGCTTTTGTTTAACTTTATTAAACAAATTCTTGAAATATTGAATGTTGTAGGGATGATTTTAAACAAAATTTTATGACTTAAGATTTCAAAGAAAATGATGTCCTTGATGTCATGTTTACGTTTAAGCATTTGTGTTCTTAATAACAAATACAAAAAGATAAACAGCTAAAGAGTCTTTGACTTTTACAACCTTTCAGTTTTAAGCGAAAGCCACATTTATCACCTGTTACATGTTCGAAATTCTACATACTAACACTTGCAATTTTCAAACTCCTCCATTTGACTAAGTGTAGAAGAAAAACCACAAAAGATTGTTAGCTGATTATATACCACTAACATATTTATTTATATATATATATATATATTAGGGTTGCCCTTAACAAAACAGGTGTTCAAACTCTCGTTCTCACCCCCTAGAAATAAGCGGAAAGCAAAAGAACTGAGAAATACAAAGTTTTGGGTCAATCAAACAAAAATTTAGCCACTGAAAATTTCAAATGTGTTTATATGGGGAAAATATAAAGTTTTTTTTTTCAGATTTTACGAAAATTTGATTCTATAGCACAATTTTTCCGAAAAGTTCTTATATGAATTGGGATTAGTATTAAATTATATTTTAATTTTCCATAAAACTTAAAAATCGAATAAAAACTCTCCAAATATGGCAAAATTCAAGTTTGGCATCGGCAAGGAATGGGTTAACGTTGCGGGACTTCTTCCAAATTTTCACCATGGAAGACCTGCACATTTGATTATTATATTTTACGTGTCAAATCTAAAATTTCAATAGCGCTTACAAATATATATATATATATATATATATATATATATATATATATATATATATATATTAATTTTTTTAATAAATTGTCTTTTATTAGCTTGGGCTCATATGTGACCCCAAGTGCAAAAGGGTTAATGGGGTCATATTATTTTTTTCCAAAACCCTAGGCTATTGAGATAAAAGATAACCTTTAAAAGTAGAAAACTGATAAATTTTTGATACAAAGTAATTAAAAAGAGTACATTTTCTGAACATTTCACAAATAACTAATTTTTCTCGAAATCCGCAAAAAAAATTCCTTGTAAAAAAAATTATGGCAGAGCAATTTACTTAAAAATTCACACAGTTGATCCCTAGTATATATTGAACAAAGCCCTAAAGTGCCAGATTCATTTTTTTGAAATTTTGTTTAAGAAAATTTTTTAAAACTTAAAAAAGGAGTTTTCAAAATTTTATCAAAAAAATTTTCCATTTTTGGTCTCATTGCGCAATAGGTCAAAAATGTATCAACAAACCAATACCTCATTTCTCAGTGTTCATGCGTATTGAGACCAAAAAAAAATTATGGTTTTAATTAATTTCTTAAAGTTGAAAAAATTTCTGTCAAAATTCACAACATAGTTTTTTTTTGGCACAAAAGTGGTCTGTGGAATTTGCTATTTCTTGGCGAGTTTTTTTCGATTTTTAGGTTTTATAGATTATAAAAAGATAATTTAATACTGATCCCATAACAACTGGTCGCAAAATTAAACCATAGAATGAAATTTTCGTAAAATCTAAAAAAATGCATATTTTCCCTATATAAACACACTTGAAATTTTCAATCGCGTTGAGCCACCTCTAAATTTTTTCTGATTAACCCAAAAGTTTGTATTTCTCAGTTTTTTTGCCATTCGCAAAAAGGGGTGACTCTTTAAATTCGAAGACCTTTTCCCCTCCATCTAATATAGGGCCACCCTAATTATATGTATATATATTAGGGTGTCCGTTATTTGTACGGGCAATTTTTTCTTATGAAAATGTTTAAGTGTCACCACCCAAAAAGCTGAGGTTTGATGCAAAAATGACTCTCCAAAAATTTCACGCCCCAGGGACCACGCCTTCCCGGCGTGGGGGTCATATGTGACCCCAATCCAAGAGGGTTAATGGTCTCATATTATTTTTTTCCGAAACCCTAGGCTATTAAGATAAAATATAGCATTTAAAAGTAGAGAACTGATTTTTTTTTTTACAAAGAGTACATTTACTGAACATTTCAAAATATTTAATTTTTCTCGACATCTGTAAAAATAAAATCCTTGTCAAAAAAATTCGGACAAAGCGATTTACCTAAAAATGCGCACAGTCGACGTCTAACGTGCATTCAACAAAACCTTAAAGCGCCTGATCCATTTTTTAAAATTTTGTTTAAGAATATTTTTTAAAACTTGAATAAGCAGTTTTGAAAATTTAGTAAAAAAAATAAAACAATACTTCATATCTGAGTACTTATAAGTATAGAGACCAAAAAAAAAAAATTATGGCTTTAATCAATTTCTCAAAGTTGAAAAAAATGCCATCAAATTTCATGAGCTAGTTTTTTTTTTAGCACAAAAGTGGTCTGGGGCATTTGCTATTTCTTGGCGAGGTTATATTCGATTTCGAAGTTTTATTGCTTTTTGAAAGGATAATTTAATACTGATCCCGAATTATATAACAACTTGTCGGAATAATTAAACCATAGAACGAAATTTTCGTAAAATCTGAAAAAAAGTCATATTTTCCCCGTATAAACACACTTGAAATTTTCAAACGCAAGTCGGGCCGGGAAGGCGCGGTCCCAGGGGGCGTTAAATTTTTGGAGAGTAATTTTTGCATCAAGCTTCAACTTTTTGAGGGGTGAGAAATAAATATTTCCACTTTAAGAAATAACGGACACCCTGATATACATATATACATTAGAGGTTTGTATGAAATATAATCTGTGGTCGAATTTTGTGGTGTGGTGGTTGGATTATGGTGCCACTGGATCTAAAACTTTAGTGCACAAAATTTGAGCCAAATCGGACAATGCTTTCTGGACGCGCATTGGGTTCAAATTTCAAATATGAATTTATATGTAAAAATTATCAAAAAAAAATATTTTCATAATAATTTTGATATTAATAATTATGTTCCAATTAAATTATTTAATAAACCATATTCTAGAGATAATTATCTTTCTAATAAAATACCAAAATCTGTTATCGGTTGAAAAACAGCCAACTTATATAAAGTTCCCCAGGCAATAAATGCGCCTCAGATCACTTGATTAAGATAATCGAGGTCACATTTTTAGACATTGAAATAATATACAATAACAATATTTTTCCATTCTCTGATCCCAAAATGATCTTATGTAAAGTATTTTGCATATCGTCTGCTGTTATGCCGTTCTAAATTAATGTCAAAAGGGTATGTTTTTTTTGCACTATTTCAAAATCTCCAATTTTACTTTTTAAAAAATTTTGTTCAAGAAATTTTCAGAAATCGACGATATGACTCTAAGGTCTTATTAACAAGATATATGTGATTAAAAATGCCAAATTTTGTAAGTATCTTGTTCTCAATTTGGCTAGAGCAGCGTTTTTATTTCAGCGTATTTGAAGAGAAATGTGATTTTTCATACTTTTTCAACTGTTAGGCTTCATCATTTTGGTGTTTTCATATTTCAAATATATTTTGACAAAATATTATACTAATTGATATATGTTCTCAATCCTGTAAATTAAGGTTAAATTGAACTCAATGCGCGTCCAGAACGCATTGTCCGATTTGGATCAAATTTTTCGCACTAAAGTTTTAGATTCAGTGTCTTAATAATCCGGCCCGCACGTCTTGAAATTCAAAAAAAAAAAAAAAAAAAAAAAAAAAAAAAAAAAAAAAACATGGCTGTCACCCTAATATATATATATATATATGCACACTTATATAAAAATCGTACAAATAAACAATAACAAATTTGATTTAAGTTTTCTAGTGGACATATTAAATGAACTCATTTTTCTGTCGTAGCTGTACAAAGTCGTAAACAATTGTAGGGCATTTCTTATTACTTAATTTAGTATCGGTTTACACGTTGAATACTTTAGATTTACAATGTTTCGAATTTTTTCAAAAATTTTTGAATACAACAAATTTTGAAGGGAGGCTTAAAAAGAAATCATAAATAACAAGTAAGAAAATTATAGTCGGTCTAGACCGACTATACGATACCCTATACCATGTCCTATCTCTTAGGCCCAACTAACTGGACATAGAAAATAAGCAAAAACCAAATTTGAGTCTAATTTTTATTAATTTTTTTGACTGCAGACATGAAAAAGTTCATATCGGATGCTAGATCTATATGGGGACTAGGTCCAAAAATGGACCGATCCTGATCATGTTTGGTAAAGTCTCTTGTATTTTGCAAAAATATATACAAACAAAATCTGAGAAGAATCAGTGCAATATTTTTGTTTTTTAATAGATTTAATTGAAGATCGGGAAGCAGCTCTATATGGGGCCAAAGGGATCATTTTTGGACTACACATTAAGGGACGTAATGAACGCATAAAAAACCCAATTTGAGTAAGATCTATATGACAATTTGGATCTTATGGCAATTTATGTCGATTTCATAGGGGTAATTTGTTGGGGGGCTAGGTCTGAACATGGACCGATTATCACCAATAGCGTTCATCCCATGGCCGATAAAAGCTTATATACCGAATTTCATCAAAATATATTCATATTTGCGACCTGCAGTTTGATTACAAGCTTTACATGGACACACAGACGGACGGACGGACGGACGGACGGACGGACATTGTTAAATCAACTCAGAAAGTGATTCTGATTCGATCGGTACAATTAAAGATGGGTCTAGGTTAAATATTTTTGGTTGTTACAAACAGCAGCACAAAGTCATTATACCCAAACCACATAGAATGTAGGAATGTTGTATCCAGAACTAAAACGAATACTCCTACGGCATTTCTAAAGAATTAGATTTTTATGTAAGAGCAGCTCATTTCAAAACCTTCTAGCATTGTGAAAACATAAAAAAAATTCAATTTATTTGGAATTAGTTTTGGCACTAGTTTCAAAAATTAAATTAAGTGAATATGTACTTCTAAGTACATACAAAATTCATTAACGATGATATAAATCTTAATCAATTTAAATTAATTGCTTATAACGAGCGGGCTTGTTAAAATTCCGCCTAATTGACTCAGAAAATAAACCAAAGTCGACATATCAGACCAGGTCCAAAATATCCTGACCATATTGTGGCATAGGGTAACTTTATTTAAAGTTTTGACTTATCAATACAAAATCTCAACTTTTATGTTGTTTTAGAATTATAACAACTGTCACATATACATTGAATTAATTTATGTATGAATATACGTGGGCGGTTCAATAAGTGCGAATATGTAAAAGAAAATTAAAGATATGGTATTTGCCGATTGGAAAATGCAATTCCGTGAGATTGTTGATGTCATAGATTTCGATTTTAAATGACCCATTCATGACGCATTTGCTCCAATTTGACCTTAAAATCAATCGTCGAACTACTTCAAAAGAGGAATTGTTTATGTTCAAAAGCTAGTTCATTTGATGAGATTTTGCGCCATTTTATAATGGTATATGAAACGAGGAACCATTACAAAAAAGCAGACCAAACAATGGGCTCTGGCCCATAAGCCCATGGCGCCCCTAAAGGCTTTTTGTCCAATAAGGTCATGGCAACAGTTTTTGTTTTTGGATGTACGTGGCATAATTCACATTGATTACCTTCACAAGAAAAAAAACAATCAACGGTGGCTATTATGACAACTTATTGAACCGGCTTAACGATGATTTAAAAAACGATCGCGTTGGTTCATAAAGGTAAAGCTTTTTTATCAAGACAATGCACGGCTGAACACATGTTAAGTCGCCATTGGAAAATTATATTAATGAGGCCACGATTTTCTACCTCATCCATCATAGTCTTTGGACTTAATACGCATTGAATATTTCTATCAAAACCATATATCGATTTTTTCGCGTAAATGTTGATTTTTTTTTTAATTTTATTAACTTTTATTATATGTAAATATTTTTCAAAAGGGAACCAGAAATGTATGGTTCTTTTATACAAATCTCTTCATTTTTTCCGAATGGCTAAATTTTTTACTGGCTTCATTTGTTTTGCTTATGCCTGCATTGCTTGGCACGAGCTTTCTTCATATCTACAATATTAATAGGCTGGGCGATTTCTTGTGATCGATGTTTTTTCTACCGTTTTATCCCGATTTTGAACAAATGTATTTTATTTGAAAGGTACTTCTTTTTAGCCGTTTAGCCGTTTTGCAGATTTACAGATTTTTTAATTTTTTTCTTTATTTTGAGTAAATTGCATTTAAAGTTGCTACTAACACATACATAAAATTATACAATGATATGTGTGTGTTTATTAAATTTGTTAATGTGTTTGTAATAAAAATGAGTTTGTTTTTTGTGTTGATTTCTGAATTGGCTATAATTGATTAGCATACCTTTAGGGTCTTTATTTAATAAAAAAATAAAATGTCCTAGAATTTGCATTCGAATTTTGGGGGCTGGCATATTTTAATGTTTTAATATAAAAAATAACAAGTACAAGTAATATAACAGCAGGGCGGCCGTCAAACATTTTGGTGGTCGAGTGTGTAGAGCGCTGGCGTCAAAACTTTTTCGTCCATGTCCAAATCCCACTCAAGTATCCTATTATATAAATTTTCTTTATTTTATCAATTTTATTTTTTCTTTTTTTTCATTTATTTCTTTTTTTCCAATAACATTAATAATTATATAGAAAATTGATATGCACTATTAACAAAAAATAACATAACATAATTCATAATTCTATTTATATTAGAATTCTTTTAATAATCCATATTTAATAAGTTCCACAATTTTTTTTTTTTGGCTCAGTAACATTTCTAAATATTTAATTTTAAATTTAATTTTAATTTAATTTCATCTTTATTCATAATCTGTAAGCCAAATTGATTACCTAGTAATTTCATGACACATAATTTCTTATATGTATTTCTAAAAAAAAAAAACTTAACTACTCACTTAACCCCCCATGGATATGAATTTTTCTCAAAGAGAAATAGAAAAATTACAAAAATAGATACATGAAATAATATATCAGCACTATGCCCACAGAAACATATATGAACTCATAAATATTTAAAAACTATTTAAAAGGAAAGAGACGAGGTTGTTTCTGAATTGTGTAACTGAATACGCAAAGTGTCTGTCTCTATACGTTAAAATAGAGTTCCATATTCGACAAACTCTTACCCTAAAGGAGCGCCGCATTATTAATGAATTGAAGCGTGGACATATTAAGGATTGCGACCTAGACGAAATTCCAATTGAAATCCCGCTATGATGTAGTTTGGTAATCCACATTTCAAAACTTTATAAAATAACACCATAAGCCTGACATTCACATAATCTTCAAATGAGCAACCTAAAAAATTAATCACATGGGCAGAGACATGTTCCCTTGCATGAAGTCTACATACATACCGTATGATCCTGTTAAAGTATCTTCTCAATCGATCCAGATTAGTACACGACATTCCTGAATATACTTCTAGTCCATATAGCAAAATAGGCATTAGGGTAGCATGTAGTGGCAAAGAACAGTTTATGTTGCAAAGTTTGTGTAACCTCATTGTCAATCGGGACAAAACAAAGTTAATATGACGTTCAAAACTTAGTTTGTTATCGACACAAATACCAAGAGTTCGAAAGTAATTAACATAGTCAATTTCAATATTGTTAAAAGTAATTCGCGGAATATTAACACCAATTGCATTAAATGCCATTGCTTTAGACTTCACGACATTAAGCGCAATAAAATTTTCATTGCACCATTTTTCAACTCCCATTAAATTTTCCCAAATACTAGTCATAAGGCCATAAACATTGTCTTTCTCACATGAAAACAGTATTTGAAGATCATCCGCATATAAATGGCTAAAAGTTCCAGGTATACAGTTAAAAATATCATTAACATACGCACTAAAAAGCAATGGACCTAATATTGACCCCTGTGGGACACCTCTAACCACTCCTCTCGTTGTCGACACACATCCTCCACACTGAACAAACTGCCTTCGGCCGAATAAGAATGCACAAGCACTTTTAGATAAGGAGAATTGAGTTAATAACTTATTTAACAAAACCTCATGACAGACTGACTCAAAAGCTCTACTTTGATCTAAACTGACAAGAACGGAGACATATTTACTATCTACCTTTGTTCTGATTTCGTCAATTAAGTTTGTCATAAGGTCGTCGTTTTGTGGTGTTTCCTAAACCCTGATTGAAAACCAGATACGCAACGTTTATAATTTAAACTACCCATGATTAGGTCATTGATTAATATTTCTAAAATTTTTGAACAAACTGGCAAAATACTAATTGGCCTAAAATCAGTAGGATTTTGAGGATTTTTTATCTTCGGTACCGGTACCAACAATCCGGATATTTTGCTGAAATTATGATATTATTGTACACATATACCAGGAGTCTTGATACTAACGGAAAAATAATTTTTGCAAATTTAAGTGGCAAACCAAGAGGATCACGTACCAAATTCGCCCAGGTTAACGTCCACCACGCAAAAGCTGCATCCGCAGTAATAGCTAGAACATTTTCTAAATTTAACCTGGGCATGGTATTGATCCAAGAACCCTGGCACTATAAAGGTGCATTCAGAGGATTGAGCTGCAGCAGTGGCAAGGTATTATGGGACAATAGACGTACGTCGCCCAGGGCATGTATTTTAATTAGTAAAGATATTAATCATATTTGTCTTACAGAATTTATGACGCGGGACTTGGTTCCTATCCAAGCTCTCATCGACATCGAAGGCAGCCAAAAGATGATAGTGATAGCATCAGCATACTTTCCGGGCGAGGAAGCTTCACCATCGCCGGCAGAGGTACGGCAGCTGGTGGACTTCTGTACAAAGCAGAACCTACAGCTTATACTGGGATGCGATGCTAACGCACACAACACAGCATGGGGCAGCACTGATACAAATTATCGAGGTGAGTACTTATTAGAATACCTAGTAGCATCTAACCTAGAAATACTAAATCAGGGTAATAGACCTACATTCGTCACAAGAGTTAGAGAGGAGGTCCTAGACATTACAGTAGCCAGTCCAAGCTTAGCTAGGATTGCAAGAAATTGGAGAGTATCTGATGAAGTTTCATCATCCGATCATAGAATAATTGAATTTTCGCTAGAGGGCCTAAATACTGAGGCATCTTTCTATAGAAATTCCAGAAAAATGAATTGGAAGAAGTACAATGAAATCCTATAACACAACCTACAAGGCATAACATCGAGCAAACGCATACGAAATCAGAACGAGCTCGACGACAGTGTGACCCAACTAAATGGGGCTCTACTGGATGCCTACCATTGTAGATGGCCCGAGAAACCGAGGGGCAAGGAGAAGGACGCGGTTTGGTGAAACAATATTCTCTCTACACTCAGAACCGAAGTTCGCAGGTTCTGCAATGGGGCAAAGCGTAACGGGCAGTGGGAGCATTATAAAGCCAAACTGACTGAGTGTAATAAAGAAATTAGGAAAGCCAAACGTACTAGCTTTAGAAAGTTCTGCGAAAACATAGAATCGCTTCCAGAAACAGCAAGGCTATACAAAGCCTTTGCGAAATGTGGGCCAGAAATGACGATGTCACTTAAGAAAGAGGACGGTAGTTACTCTAAGAACGGCCGAGACAGGGCGGAGCTGTTATTAAAAACACACTTTCCAGGAAGTGTGGCAGATGACAACGAGCCGTCGAGTAACGGACCAAGAAACCCTAGTCGGACAAGCAGGCAAATAGCAGCAGAAATTTGCTCTAGGGAAAGACTAGAATGGGCTTTAGGTACCTTTCAACCCTTTAAATCCCCTGGATCGGATGGTATTTTTCCGGCCCTCTTACAAAAGGGCTTGAAGGAACTGTTACCATTAATGTTAAATATCGGGCGTAGCAGCTTGGCCTTGGGGTACATACCAAAGGCATGGAGGAAGGCAAGAGTGGTGTTCATACCCAAAGTATGACCAAGGTATCCTTCAGACCGATAAGCCTAACATCATTTATGCTGAAAACACTTGAAAAAGCTGTAGACAACTATCTAAAATGTGGGATATTACAGCAGATGCCTTTGCATCCAAACCAACATGCGTATAGAGCGGGAGAGACCGCTCTCACTAGCCTAGTAAGAACTATTCAGAAATCAATAGATGAAAAGGAAATAGCCGTTTGTGCCTTCCTTGATATAGAAGGAGCCTTTGATAACACTTCACACGAAGTAATAGAAAGGGCATTAAACCAAAGAAGAGTAGACCCAGTGACATCAAAATGGATGGTAGAAGTGCTCTACACGAATCAGTAGAAACAACAGCAGAGGGGAAGCCCATATCCGTCAACACAACCAGAGGATGTCCACAGGGAGGAGTTCTTTCGCCCTTGATGTGGAGTCTCGTTGTTGAGTTACTAATGAAACTGTCGGAAGCAGGAATAGAATGCAAGGGCTACGCGGACGACATAGTCTTAACAGCAAAAGGCAAGTTCGACGAAACCCTATGTGACATTGTACAAAGAGGGTTGAGGATTATATGTCAATGGTGCAGGGCAACAGGATTGAACATCAATCCAACGAAGACCACTATTGTACCACTTACCAGGAAAAGGAAACATCCAAGATGGAGGGCAATTCAAATTTAGGGAGAAGTCATTGAACCAAAAGCAGAAGTGAAGTATCTGGGGATAGTACTGGACAACAAGTTAACATGGAAGGCACATGTCGACCACATCACTGAGAAAGCCAAGCGAGCTACAATGATTTGCAGAAGGGTAGCGGGTAAAAACTGGGGATGTAAACCCAGCATTTTACACTGGATGTACTCGATGATGGTCCGCCCAATAGTAACTTATGGAGCTATAGCGTGGGCCAAAAGAACCGATCTGAAGTCGACTCAAATGCAGCTAAGTAAGATTCAAAGATTAGCGTGCATTGGGATAACGGGTGCAATGAGGACGTGCCCAACGGCATCTCTTGAAGCACTATTGGAACTAAGCCCACTACATATAGTGGTGCAGAGGAAAGCTTTGGCAACGGCAATCAGAATAAAGGGAGAGGAACCTATAACCAGGCTTTATGAAGGGCAATGGAACCGAATAAGCCAAGTTAATGATTACTCCCTCCTAGATTACCCCATGGACGGTGCTGAGAAGAAATATGATTTCAGGAAATCCTTTACTATGGAACTTAGCAATAAGAGAGAATGGAGCGGTTGTAGTACAGCATATTCTCTAGGAGAAGATACAATCAAATTGTACATAGATGGGCCAAAAACCGAAAGTGGAACAAGGGCGGGAGTCTTCGGACCTAGAACCAAATACTTCGAGCCAATGGGAATACACACGAGCATTTGCCAAGCAGAGATTTACGCCATCGATAGATGTGCACAAATCAACTTGAATAGGAAGTACAAACGAAGGAACATAACCATATTATCAGACAGTCAAGCTGCTATTCGAGCACTAAGCTCCTATGAAGTAGACTCTAAGCTAGTATGGGACTGTCTATAGAAGCCTTTGTTGGGTCCCGGGACACGTTGGGATTCAGGGTAATGACGAAGCTGATGAACTTGCCAGAAGGGGAGCTTCCACAAAATTAATAGGGCCGGAACCATTTTGTGGAATAGGAAAAGGAGTATGGGAAGTAGTACTCAGGGAATATGAAAATTGTGTTAGACGGGAATTTTTCTCAAGCCACTTGGGCTTAAGGCAATCCAAAATGTTGTTGGGTGGCTACAACAAGAAGAGATTTGGGTCGTGCATTGGATTGTCAACGAACGGTCTGAGAATACTAGCCGGGATTTTAACTGGTCACTGCAGGCTCAGGGAACATATGAGCAGGTTGGGAATTGTAGCGAACCCTATGTGCAGATTCTGTGATGAGGAAGCCGAATCACCAGAGCACATACTTGGGAACTGTGGAGCGCTAATGCACAAAAGGAAACAGCATCTGGGTTCCTTCCAGATACTAGGTAGCGACATAAAATTACTAGAACCAACCAACATCCTCGAATTCCTGAGGGCTTCAGGGTTAGATAAGAGTTTATAGGGACGACCTATTAGCAGAGGGCAGTACAATAGATCACTTTGGTCGCAGTACTTCGAACAGCTCTTTATACAATTCAAGTGGCAAACCATCTGGCCCTACAGCCCCTTATTTTATTCTACTCATCGCATCCCATATGTCAACTTCATTTATAATTTGAAAAGAAAAACGATTCAAATCTTCAACAAAAACCTGAGAATTATAGACAATATCTGGCGAATTAGTAACGGGTGGCATAACAAAATGGTCGTTACACCTCTCCACATCAATACTATCCATCAATCCATTTTCATTACCACCAATTCCTAACTGCATTATTTGTCCCCACATTTGCTTCTGAGAACAATTTAAAAGCAGTTTCCGAAAATAATATATCTTCCTCTTTCTGATTATTGATTTTGCCCTGTTCCTGTATTGACAATATATTCTCCACCTTTCACTAGTTATACTCTCCAAATATGCCCTGTACACCATGTCCCTCCGTTCTTGAGCCCGTGTTATAACTAACGTCTTCATCCAGTCCGAAAATTTCCTAAGTTTTATAGCTTTAACCGAAATATGCTTCTCATATAAATTTAAGAGTATCCTTTCCAGAAAATCAACTTGTCTGTTAAAATCAAAATTATTATATGTCTCACTTAATTCAATGTAATTAACATCAGCTTCGTATGCTTCAAAATTAAATGCATTAAAACTCTTACAAGTTTTACCTCAGTCATTATATCAGTTTTGATATTAGCCGATAAAAAAAAATGAGAGCATGATGCGAGTTCAATGCAGAAAACTAAAACTGACCACTCCTTTCGACCAAATTATATTTCGATACGAGAAAATTGTCAATCAACTTAGATCTTGAAGAGCCAATAGCAAAATGTTGGGTAGATTGTTATGCGCAATCTCTAATCCCATTCTCCCATATGCGTTGCTCATCTCGATATCATTTTCAAATAAGTCTGTGTTATAATCTCCCATAAAAACTATTCTATTATACCGCCCGCAATATTCTGAAAGCGTCTCCTCACAGCTAGAAATAATTCAATAAGGTAAATATACTACTCCCAATAGACAATTTTCACCCCCTTCTATTTCAACTTCAACAAAAATACTTTCAGCTATTCCCTCATCCATAATTTTACCCACACACTTAGATCTTAATCTATTACTTACATACATGCAGACACCGCCACCTCTTCTAACAGATCTATCACTTCTATATATATGATATCCACTTAAGGATACTGCATCATCACCTATACAATCCCTCAACCACGATTCCGAAACTCCAATTATATCAAGGTGTCGATCTTCAAACATAGCTCTGATTTCCTCCAACTTACACGAATTTGGCCTCGGCGCAATACTTTGAGCGTATTAAAAATTTTGGCTTGAACACAGGCCAACCAGTTTGCACACCCTCTATATTATATGATCCTTGCATATGACAAAACTGAATAGAGATTATTTATTGATGACTCTTAGTACAGTTTAAAGGCTCGTCTTTTGAATAATGGGAATACAAAACCATCCATACTAATTGTTCGTGCCATTAAAACAAAGGATAATTACGAACCAATGACTGAAATTTTGATATTACTCAAATACAACAATCGTAAATAGAAGATCTGTGGTGACCTTAAGGTGTGTGATTTAAATTTCTTTATATATATATAGTATAGACCATCGTAAAAAACTGTAAATTAATCTTTTTCAGGCCATTGGTTTATAGACTGGTATGCAAGGAGGTTTCACAAAATATTGTTGTTTCCTTTGTCTATGGGATAGTCGCGCTACATGTCAGCATTACGTAAGAACAGAGTGGCCAAAAAGAACTGAGTATTCACCAGGAAAAAACATTTCAAAAAAACTATTAATTGATCCAAATAAAGTTCTTCTTCCGCCGCTGCACATAAAGTCTTTTTAAGAACTTTGTCAAGGCTCTGGACAAAGATGATGCACCATTTAAATATTTATTTATTTATTTAGATATTTATTATAACTAAAATTACAATAAATCTTAAGTCGAAAGCACTAGCAACTTAGGCTATATGCTTATGATTATTAAAAAATGGTATTTTGATAAGTTTAAATTACTTAATAACTTAAAAGTATGTTAAATTTCAATTATGAGTATTTTTATTTGACCTTTGCGTTTTAATTTTAAAAAAATTATTATATTAAGCTCTTTTTGTAAATGAAGGTATTGTAAGAATTCATATCTTTTATATTATCCATTGAGGGACATTTAAGTAGGTCTATGATATTGGCTGTTTTGCATATTCTTAAACGGATGGTGTGAAGGTTCTGGCATTCTGATAGAAGGTGAGTTATGATTAAAGATGCGCTATTACAATAAGAGCATAATGGTTGAGGTTGTTTAGAGATCAAATATTGGTGGGTAAGTTTGGTGTGTATCAAGCGAAGCCTTGTAAAACATTTGTTTTTGTGGAAGTTGGTTAAGATTGGGAGGATAGTTGGTTCCTTGTCGGGGTTAATGGTGAGTGGAGATATTTAGATTTTATATTGCACACCTTGAGATGAAATTTTTTGTTGGGGGTATGTAAAGATATGTTGGCTGCTTATGGGTAGCTTTTGCTGCTGAGTATGCAACTTCGTTGCCCATAATTCCATAATTTATACCCTATACCACTATGTGGTTGGGGTATAATGACTTTGTGCTGCCGTTTGTAACTACCAAAAATATTTGACCTAGACCCATCTTTAATTATACCGATCGAATCAGAATCACTATCTGATTCGATTTAACGATGTCCGTCCGTCCGTCCGTCCGTCTGTGTGTCCATGAAAAGCTTGTAATCAAACTGCAGGTCGCAACTATGAATATATTTTGACGAAATTTGGTATGCAAGCTTCTATCGGCCATAGGATGAACGCTGTTGAAATTGGTGAGAATCGGTCTATGTTCAGACCTAGCCCCCATACAAATGAAATCAACATAAATTGCCATAAGATCCAAATTATCATATAAAACTTAGTCAAATTGTGTTTGTATGTGTTTATTACATCCATTAATCAGTACTCCAAAAATTAACCCTATGGGACAACTCTTAGTCATAGGCCCCATATAGAGCTGCTTCCCGATCTTCAGTTAAATCTATCAAAAAACAAAAATATTGCACTGATTCTTCTCAAATTTTGTTTGTATATATTTTTGCAAAATACAAGAGACTTTACCAAACATAGTCAGGATCGGTCCATTTTTGGGCCTAGTCCCCATATAGATATAGCATCCGATATGAACTTTTTCATATCTGCAGCCAAAAAAATTAATAAAAATCGCACTCAAATTTGGTTTATGCTTATTTTCTATATCCACTTAGTTGGGCCTGAGAGATAGGGTCTCTCAACGTATGGTATAGGGTTTCTTGTTTTATTTTCCTCTTAGATTCGATTAGTGACTGTTGGATGGAGATAATTATTTCATTTTTGTTTCGAGGAGTAAGAGAAGCATCGAAGACAGAACGGGTGTGAGTGCAGATCACGTATTTACTTGAAGTTGATTTTGACAATTTCAGTACTTCTAGAATTGCTGTGACTTCTGCTTCAAATATGTTGGCATTTGGTGGCAATGTTCCCTTAACTTGCGTAAAACTGATGTCATTGGTCACGGCAAATCCTACGGAATTTGGTATTTTTGATCCATCAGTTGTATACGTAGAGATTACTTCAATGTATAGCGATTTAAAAATATTTGGTGTTCTGTTATTTTTATTAAAACTTTGAGTGGTGAGTGGTTCTCCAGTGGTGGTTTGTATTTTTGTATATTAAATTTCTTTGCTAATTTGACCATGTGGGCTAGAGTAGATGGATATTTAAGTTCATTTTTTCTTTTATTTAGTAACAACGTATGTTTGTGTAGCAGTGACGATTTGGTGCAAAAAACTTCGTGAATTAATCGTAGTTTTAATCTGTTGGCGTGAATTCGAAGACGTTCAAATCCTGCTTCAGCTTGTAAATTTTTAATAGGCGTCGTTCTAAATGCTCTTAGGCTTACTCTAATAGCGGCGTTAAGAATATTTTGGACTGGTTTGAAAACTGATTTCGCAGCTTTGGTGTATATTATGAGACCATAGTCGATCTTCCCCATGATGGTTGATTTTACTAATATAAGTAAACTGTTAGTATGTATACAACTCTTTGGGTATGAAAGATATTTTATTATATTTAATCTATTGGTTAAATTTTTTTTAAAGATATTTACAATGGTTTTACATGGTTATCTACATCTTTAATATGAATGTTATTGCAAATTAAGTAAATATTACTACAGTTGCATTTTTTGCAGATATACAGGTGGCTCGTTTTTTCAAACGACACATCTACTCCTGAGGTCTTGGACCAGTTATCAATAGCCCGCAAAGTCTGTGAGAATTCGTGCTTAATTTCATCATTTGATTAATCTCTTGCTATGACATAAAGGTCGTCAGTATAGATACACTGATCAACCTTTTTATTACTGCTTATAATACGACTCAAGTCGTCGCAGGCAATATTAAAAAGGGTTACCAACAGTGCACATCCTTGGAATATGTATTATTAACCAGAACAGAAAATTTTCTGCTTGTTAAAAGGGATTTAATAAAATTAAACATTTGAGGACCTATGGACCAATGCGAGTTTTTTAAGAACAATTTGTACACCAATTCTGTCAAAAGTCTTAATAAAATCGATTACCAAAATTGAGGTGTGTTTTTTAGTTAAGCGGTTATTGCATATTATATGGTCTAGGTACAAAAGGGCATCTTGAAATCATTTTATCTAGAAGTTTTGTGCAACAAGGGAGAAGAGATATAGGACGATAGGAGTCAATAGTGTTTACTGGTTTATCATTTTTATAAATGGCAACTACTGACATTATTCTTTCGCCGCTGCACATAAAATTGGGCCTTTTTAAGAAATTTATGAAGGCTCTGAACAAAGATAATGCAGCATTTAAATATTTGTTAGCGGTTTTTCCTAAAATTTCATATGCTAAGATCAAAGAAGGCATATTAGTTGGTCCCTCAGTTCAGGAAGCTATTCAATGATGACAAGTTTTCACAATGTTTATTGGAGACAGCATATGCAGCATGGAAACAATAACAGTGAAAACTACAAACAAATTGTTGCTGAATTATTGAAAAATTATCACGAATTAGGTGCACGAATGTCACTCAAAATGTATTTTCTTCATTCGCATTTAGATTTTTTTTCCACAAAACCTGAGGTGAGATGAGATTTAATGAAAACTGAAAGAAATTGTCCAGGATTGTTGGACAAAATCATGCTGATAGACTATTGCTGGACTTTAATGCGTGAAGCCAAACCAACAAAGTGCAAATGACGTTCAACTAACGCCATTCACTTTTGAAAATTCATTGATTTTTAAATAAACCAATGATTTTTTATGTAAAAAATGAACAAAAACATTTTTTTTGCATCTCGAAAACCTGACATGATAGAGAAAACCCTATTACAGATTCGAATTCAGCCCACTAAATTACCCTAGGAAAGATATATAGTCCAAAACCTTGTTGGCTAGTGTTGTTATTGTTCTGAAATGTATTTTCATTGTTTTTATTTTACGTCACTTTTTTGTGTGAAAAAATCGTATACTTATGGCACGCAAAATAAATAGATGGCTGTGTAAATGGTTTAGCTGCAACGATGAAATCATAAAAAAGCAGAAACATGGGACAAACTATACTGCGCTAGAATGAGACTATTATGAGAAATTATTTTTTTTTTGTTTTTTGGCATTCAACAAGTTAAACATTTACTGAACCGCCCACGTATAAGTTGCGTGAGGTTGACGCATTTTACTTATAAAACCATTTTAACCAACAATACATTACCTTGGTAATGCAACTGACACTTGAAGTTTTTATTTCTCACACATAGAAACGAAACAATAACTTTATGGTTAGACATATGAAAACTCGAATAGCAAACCGTGCCACACGGAAAAAGAGGCAAAGAAAGACATTATTTTATCCTAACATCACAATCACGTTAACCACAACTATATTGCAGTGATATATAATAAATAATTATACAAAAAATGTATAAAAAAAAATACCAAAGTTGTGTGTAGACATATACAATAATATTTTAAGAAGAAATATGTGGCGTAAAATATGGCTTCGGAATACAATTCATTTGATAACATTGTGGCTATTGGTTTTATTGCAGCAAATGTGAGTAAACGAAAATTTTGCCTATTTTCAACCCCCCAATTTCCCATCTAAATGTCCTTTAGAATATTCCCAGAGAATGTTTGTCTTAATAACAAAAATTTATATTTTATATTATTTGGAAACAAATAAAACTAAAACTGAGAGTTGGATAAAATTGCATAATTAATTAGATTTCAAAATTATTTATTCTTACAAAAAGAAATTTACGTAGATATTTTTTAAGCCTTTCAAGTGATGACCTAGTTTTATAAATCGTTTATTATGCTTTAAATATAAATTTTTGCCAAAATATTTTTTCTTTCTTTGTTGCTATTTAGTTTTTTCTTCTTTGTGGGAAAGATAAAATTTTGTATGTTTTTGGTTTTTGTTAAAAAAAAAAGAAGGAAGGAAGGAGAATAGTTCAAAATGAATACATAAGATGGATAAAAAGCCTACGATTTTGCCAACAAAATTTAATATGAAACCTAAAATTGTATTAGTTTTGGTAAATAATAATTCGAAACTCGTTTATCATTTCTCTAGCGTATAAAATGTTGTATCACTGAAAACGATAGAAATTGCTTAAAATATATTAAGTCCCTCGAAGGCAGTTGAAACGTAATAGTAAGAAATAAATATTAATTGAAAACGATTAAGTTTAAAATTTTTCAGGATCAAGATTAAATGTTCTTAAAGAAATTGATCAAAAATTGATCTACATTCTGCAAGACAAGTTATACAACTGTTTCGGGAAGAGTCACCAACCCTCATCAGTAATCAATTTCAGTTGGTAAAAAGTTAAATTCATATATATATTTGCTTTACTTAAAGTAAGAACATTTGATCTTAAGCCCGAATAATTTCAAACTCAATCATTGAAATGATAAAGATCGAAAATAAGATTTTTAATTTTTATAGAAAATAATGAAATTATTCATTGAAAACTTTTGATATTACTTTAAATAATTTTCTAGTACTGAAATTAGTTCTATGTAATAACACTGTACCACAGCCATTCTGGGACATGAATAATTCCACCTCCATTGAGTTCTTAGCGTACTTAGGGCAAACTGTATTTATATTTTTTTCCCCATCTTGACGTTTGTTTACGATTTTGAATTTTTAAAGCTTTTTGAAAAGATAATTTAATCCTGATCCCGATTCTTATAACAACTTGTCGGAAAAATTAAACTGTAGTACGAAATTTTCGTCACATATCAAAACAAGTCATATTTTCACCATATAAACACACTTGAACTTTTCAATCAATTTCCGGCGCGACTTTTCTTTACCTGATTGTCCCCAAACTTCACATTTATTAGTTTTATATTGAAAAGTAACAAAGTGGAATCTGCCTATCCCCAAAATTGTAATTTGAAAAATGTCCATTTAACGTAGGACCACTCTAATGTACATGTAGAAAAGTAAAGGCCCAAGTACTGAACCTTGTGGTAATCCTCTTTCAAGATTTAGTACTTCAGAGATTTTCCCATTGAGAGATATAAATTGAATCTATGAGAGAGGTATGACCGGATAAGTTTACTGGCAGATATAGAGAAATTGGAAAGTTTATCGAGCTTAGAAAAGCACAAGAGAATAGACCATGTTACAATCAAGTTGGCTTTTCAGATGTTCAATCACATTGACCAATGCAGTAATGCAACTCCTACCTTGTCTAAAACCCGACTGTCTTTCGGATAGAAGACCAAAACGTTTGATATAATCACCCATTTACCTCCGCATGACGTTTTCTAGGACTTTGGAAAGGAAAGAGAGAGTTGCAATAAGACGAAATTCATTATTTGCCTTCGGATTTGGTATTATTTTGGAATCTTTCTACATATCTGGTAAGGTAGATTTCATAAGAGCTGTGTTGAATATGTGAGGATTACTTCGTCTACACCAACAGCGTTTGACTCAATGGCCGAAAAATTTTCTCGATCACCTGGTCAACACATCGAAAAGAGATAGTATTTTCGATCTACATAGTGGATATAATCTCGCAGGGATTCTGGTTGGGTTTATCTACACAAATTTCAACAAAACAGTATCCGCATTGACGTTATGTATAGGGTTCGAATTTAAATCATTTCTTCCATTTTTGTTTACATCCGACAGCCGAGGAGAACTTTTATTTGTAATATGTTGATTTTGCGACCCTAATCAGCTGTAATACTTTATTTCTTAAGTTTTTAAATAATTGATGTAGTTCTGAAGTTTTGTATTTTTTTCCATCTTTTATATGCTAGTTCCCGTCCAAATGAGGCAGTTACCGAAGAAAACGCAAGAAAATTGCATCAGGTTGCATTGGCTGACCGAAAGATTAAAGTGAGTGAGATTGCTGGTATCCTATATATATAAACAGAGCGAGTTCGGCATACATACATATATTATAAGATTATTTAAACAAGAAAAAGCATTCTGCTCGATGGATGCCGCGGTTTTTAACAGCTGAACAAAAGCTGGAAAGTGTTTATGATTCAAAATATGCTTCAATTCAACTAAATTCAAACTAAATTTTTACGCCGATGTACAACAATGGATTAGACGTGGATTCATTACTAAACAAAATAGTTCCTAAATTAATAAGATATATAAAAAAACCGACTAAATGCAGTTTTTAACTTTAGCATAAAGACAACACATTATATTGCAAAATATCAAATATTCGAGAGTAGATTTGAATTGAAAAATACTGTTCAAAAACCATCACAATTATTCGATATTAAGCAGTACTTTGCGAATTGTTTAAAATTAAATTAAGTTTTCATTATTCGATATTAAGCAGTACTTTGCGAATTGTTTAAAATTAAATTAAGTTTTCACTAGAATAATATTAAAGCAAAACAAATTTGAAAAACAGAAATACCATGATTCAATTTAAGCTGTCATTCACATTTACTGTGTTTATTCATTCATTTCCCCAGTCGTTTATTTTATTGTCAAATATTTGCATATAAATTTTCTAATGTTGTTGTTTAGAAAACTTTTGCTAATTTTGTGTGACCAATATGAAATGAGTATTTAGTTTTATATATTTTGATATTTATATTTACGTTCTTTGTTGAAACACATTAGAATGTCCCTTATTTGAAGAATAGTCGACTTTTTAAGCTTATTTATTAAGATCGCATTATGGGTATGTTTTATCGACCATTTTGACATCTCGTAATGTTTTTTGTAATGTTATTTAAGAATTTAGGTTTTCTGATAATAAAAAATATATATATATATAAAAACTATTGCCGTTCTCCTGTGTGTAATCACACTACAGGTACAAAATATGAATATATTTTCATGAAATTTGGTTAGAAGCTTTTCTTGGCCATAGGATAAACGTTATTGAAATTTTTCAAAATTTGACCCACACAAATAGCCCCTGCAGACCGATACAAAATTGCTCTAAGATACAAAAATTCATTTATCCACATATCAATAATATTTTATGTATGGTATGTATGTGCATTATACGCACTAATCAGTGCTCCGAAAATAAGTACTGTTTAGCGATTTATATATATATATATATATATATTTATTCCTTTCACTCCTATGAGGAGCATAGGGCCACAACAAAATTTTTGAATCGTGTTCTGTTTGATGATAAACTTTCGCTTCAGCTCTTTCAGCTTTTCTCAATGTCCTTTCCGAGCTGTCTTCTCTAAGTGTGCGCCGGACGACCCCTTCTACGACTGCCCTTCGGATTCCACTCAATGGCTTGCCTAGTGATATCGTTTGGTTGTTTCCTCAAAGTATGGCCTATCCAGTTCCACTTGCGTTCCATAAAGTTTAATTGGATTGGTGTTTGGTTTGTCAGTGACCATAAGCTAGCATTCGAGATTGTGTTTGGCCAGTATATCCTTAGCAAGCGTCTAAGGCAGCGGTTGATGAAGGTTTGTATACGTTGAAGGAGTTTCGGGGCTGCGTTCCATGTTTCAC
This sequence comes from Cordilura impudica, assembly GCA_963682025.1. Taxonomy (NCBI): domain Eukaryota; kingdom Metazoa; phylum Arthropoda; class Insecta; order Diptera; family Scathophagidae; genus Cordilura; species Cordilura impudica. The sequence continues at coordinate 135,786,326 of OY821517.1, forward strand.
AACCATACAGTAGTACTGAAGTGACGTTGGATTTAAAAATTCGTAGTTTTGTTCTGCGTAAAATTGAAGAGGAGTTCCATATGTTCTTAAGTTCGCCGAAAACTAGCTGTGCTTTTTTGATTCGGTTTTCGATATCTTCTGCGCTCCCACCGGCACTTGAGATTATGCAGCCTAAGTAAGGGAAGGCTTGTACATCTTACAGAGGAGTGCCAGCTAGTTGAAACGGACGGTTGTTATTTGTGTTTATTCGCATAGTTTTCGTTTTGTCACCGTTTATGCAGAGCCCTGCTCTAGCCGCGACCGTAGCAACCGAGTTGAGTTTTAGGGCCATATCATCGTAATTTTGCGCAAGCAGGCAGATATCGTCCGCATAGTCGAGGTCATGTAAAAACCCCTGCAGCCCCCAAGTTATACCTCTTTGATTTTCGAGAGCATGATTCATAACGAAATCAAGCGCGATGTTAGAGAGCGTTGGGGGGGAGGATCCAGCCCTGTCGCACTCCTATTTTACCAGTTGTACTGTCGTTTAGCTCACCTTCATGCAGTATACGGCAACTCGCTTCGCGGTATAGGCTTTTTATTAAATCAATAATTTTTTCGGGGAAGTCTTTGCATCGAAGATTTCCAGATTGCGTCGTGGCGTAGTTTATCGAATGCTTTTACGAAGTCGATGAATATTAAGTACAAAGGCGATAGGTATTCCACACTTTGCTCCACTATTACGCGCAGGCTTTATGCTGTCGGTAGCCTGCTTGTTCTTCGCGAAATAAAGAGGGGTAAGTGTTGTTAATTCTGTTATTGATGACATAAGCTATTATTTTGTTGACGCTGCATAGAAGTGTTCTGCCTCGCCATTTGGAGCAATTTGAGAGCTCACCTTTCTTTGGTAATTTAACCATGACACCTTCCTTCAACTCGCTAGGGAGATATCCACTTTCCCAAAAACTTGATAATGGGATGAAGAAGCTTAGCGCTGGTAATGGGGTCTGCTTTCAACAATTCTGGGGCGGTGTTGTCGGTGCCAGGCGCTTTGTTAGACTTTGGGGCCTTTATGGCGTCAGCTATTTCTTGTATTGGAGAAACTGCGTTTGTAAATTTATATTAACAACATGGGTGCCGCAGTTTCACTGCAATCCATCGTGTGTATCTTCGTTGGAGAGGAGATTTGTGTAGAACCTTTTCCATATCTCCATTTGTTTATCTTTTGCCGTAGCCAAGATATCATTTTCATCTTTAAGAAGCTTAACTGCCTTGTATAAGTCTCTACTGCGGTTCGTTTCACTTGCTTGTTGTGATTTTGATGCTATGTCGTCCACATGCTTCCGTTTATCTCTGCGCGCACTCTTTTTTATCATACCGTTTAGCCTAGTATGGTTACTATTTGCTTCGAGTTTGGCGTTGCGTGTCTTTGCAGCATTAATTGCCTCTTTAGCAGCATTTCTCTGCTGGATAAGATTCCATCTTTCGTCGGAAATCCATGGCTTTCGATTGGTGGTGCCAAATCCGATGTTATTATTAGCAGAGGATAGAAATATATCTTTGACGGCGCTCCATGAACTGCGTGCTTCGACAGGGATATTAAATTGCCTTGAACGTTTGTTATCTTTCCTTATCGCTGCGATCTTGAGACGTACAGTTGCGCTGAGAAGGTGGTGATCGCTTGCGACGTCTGCACCTCTTTTATTTTGTACATCCAATAATGAACCCCTCCAATTTCTGCTTATCAGAATATGATCGATTTGTTTTTCAGTGCGCTGATCCGGGGACACCCAGTTTGTTTTAGGGATTCTTTTATGCGGGAAGAGTGTGCCACCAATCAGGAAGTTATGAGTTGCGCTCGTTTCTGTAAGAAGCTTCCCGTTTTCAGTCCTCCGGCCTATGCCGTGTGTACCCATCACATTTTGGAGAGTTGTATTATCACACCCGACTTGCGCGTTAAAGTCGCCTAGAAGGATGACAATATCTCCTTGTCGCACATTTCACAACACAGTGTTTAGGCTGTTATAGAAATCTTCTTTTACTGAAAGCTCTGAGGTTTCCATGGGTGCATAACACTGTACAAAAGTGAGGTTTCTGACTCTTGTACGAAAACGCGCTTCAATTATGCGATCAGAGTGAGGTTTCCACTCCAGCAGAGACTTATGTGCATAGCTTGATAGTAAAATGGCAACACCGCTTGATCTTAGTTCATTATTCGGTCTCCCGGAATATAGGAGAGTGAAATTGTCGGATGTTATGAATTCACCATAATCTGCCCATCGTATTTCAGCTAGGCCCAGAATTTGTATGTTGTATAGCGAGCGCTCTCTGCACACTTGGTTCAGTTTTGACGTTTCCAAAAGCGTTCTAACATTCCATGTTCCAACTCGTGTTCTTATTTTCATTCCAAATGTCGTCATCAAATTATACGGTCGATTTCTTTCTCTTGCTGTGGTTTCAGTAATCGTTGGATTTAAGATGGACAGCTGATTGGGCTACCGCATCCGATTCTGCTGCTGGAGCTGCCAGCTATAGCATGCAGACATGCCTCCAGAGTACTGGGTATAAATGACAAGTTTTAATCTGCCGATGATGGTAGGGTTATACCGCCCTTTGTCGGTTTGTTGCAGTAACTTTCTAAGGAAAGCTCGAAGTGCGCCGTTGACCATCCCTGGTTCCTCCACCGACAACTTCTCGACATGCGCCTGCCCACACATGCACTTTCAGCAGCCTCTATTCCACGAAATATGATATGGCGAGCCTGATGAAGTGGTTTGGTACGAAGTGTTCTCTCCGGGCTGTTTGGTCCGCGGGAGGTATTTGATTTCCCTCCTACCACCCACATCTGGGAGGCGTTCGATATCCGCCACCTGCGACGTGTCTTCTAGGGGTTACAGCCTCCCCCGAAATTGTAGCCATAACCAAATTCAAAATTTTCATTAAAAAAAATATATATTTTTCATATATATTAATATATGATTCAAAGTAAACTTAGTGTCTTTCCTAAATATGGTCATGATCAATCCCTTTTTGGCGTAGTTCCAAAAGTCATTTCAGATACAAACTTTTTCGCCGCTCAGGGGAACCTGTAACCCCTACGAAACGCGTTAGCAGGAGGCGTATAGGGGATGCCTCCCAGATACGTCTCTCGGACCAACCGGTAGCTACGTCTGTCTTACATTAAGTGACAGCAAACAGCGTTTGTACTCCAAATGAAGCAGCTGGGTACATAGATAGGAAACTATAAACCCTTAAGAGGGTAATGGGAAACCACTGAGGTAATGCAAAAATAGGTAATAATATAGCTCCAGGCATAACAGAACCTTAGTTATTGGGCGGACGAAACGAAAGAGGTGACAGACTAATCCAATTCTGCCAATAATTCAAATTGAAAGTTACGAATACGCTCTTCTGTCTGCCTGCAAGAAGATAGTATACCCGGAAATCGCTACAGGATATATTGGGAAACATAGTACGAAATCAAATTAAATGTATTTTGATAAACCAATGGTATTGCTCATCCATAAAGAAAACATCAACTTACCCAGAAGCAGATGTACCGTCGAGCTATAATCTCCTAATATCAGATATAAAGGAACGCATAAATATAGAACTAAACAACGTTGATAGAGAAGATGTAGATAATGTATGGGATGAAGTTAAGCATACGCTTAAGTCAATTGCGAAAAATACGCTAGTAATCAAAAAAAATTTCACTAATTCTGTATAGGAGGTGCCACGACCCCTGCTCCGATTACACTCATTTTTTCATCGACTAATCTCATAAATAAGCTCGGGGTTTACGCAAAATCACAAAGCTCACACTTTTACAGTACTCCAGAGATATGACATTTAATAATTACTTTGTATGGGGAGTGCCACGCCCATTGTACTGATCTCGCCAATTTTTTGTCCGACTACTCATATTAATATTTGATAAAGTCTGCAAAGTGTCAAGGTTTTTCCTTTTATAATATACCAGTTGTATGATATTATACAGTTATTTTGTATGGGCGGTGCCACTCCCACTGCTCCGATCACTCCAATTATTTGTTGAACTTATCATATTAATAACTCATGTCTTCAGAAAAATTTGTACTCACTATACATAATATCAAAAGTTCACTTTATAGAGGAGGTGCGACGCCCATTCTAAATATTGGAACCAACATTTTTAAAATCAAACAAACAAACAAATACACATTACCTCTTTATACATTAGTATACATAACAATGAAGCTATACTTCATATCGAGGAACAAAAGAATATTTGGAAAGAGTATATAGAACAAGTTTTCGAACAGCGGTCGCACAGTTTTTGATACACAGACAGATTTGAAACTTACAGGAACTTCATTAACGAAACACGAAATGAATCTGCCATAATATCACAAAAAAATAACAAAAAATCCACTGGGCCTGATGAGATACTAAAACTGATAGATACGGAAAGTATTTAGCAACTAACAAAGTTGTTTAACCACATTTATGATACAGGACAATATCCGTAATACTGGCTAAAATCCACATTTATAACCATACCCAAGAAAAACTACGCAAAATCTTTAAATGACTCAACAAAGTGATGTGTTCATACATGCAAAAAATTTTGATTATTATCCTCTTTGTATGTAAATGAATGAAAATATTCAAAAAAAGGGGAACAATGTGGAAAGAAGTCAATGGCTACAATTTTTTGCGGTTTACGAGCGCTCGACTTTGAGACCTTTCGATTGGTGTATAAAATATCGTTGCTCTTAATTTAGAATATACAAAAAAAAATACACTTTTCGAAAAAAGTGCATATAAAATGGAACATTTTTTGTCAGACAAGAAAACGTGTCTGCTTGTCTGCTTGTCGACAACATTTTGGATCGATATTTAACACCTTTCTCGTTACCCAATCGATTTGAAACTTTTCAGGCAGGCTCGTGGCGATGACAGTTATGATATAACGAATTTGTTCAGTAATGCCAAAACAATGGAAACTTTAAAATTTTTCGCTATATCAACTCCGCTTGTTCTACGGATCACAAGTATATGGGGGGTTTCATGTCAAGTGCACCAACTTTTGAAACCGATGTCTTCCGATCGGGATGAAATTTGCACCAAGGTTAGTCCTATTGGATAGTAGTTTAGACAAAATTTTTCAACAAGATCGGTCAATATCTCTCTGAGTTAGAGGGGGATCAAAATTTGACATTTTGGCCAAACAGGTGTTTTTTCTCATCCATGTAACTTATTACCTATTGTTCTTAGAAAATGTTCTCCCAAATAGTTTAGATAGCTATTTCCTCAATATTTCGAAAAAAAATACTTTAAAAAAACAGCAAAAATTTTTTAACTTTTTTTTTTGCTCAATCAAAGCATTTTTTGATTTTTTTTTTGCAAAAAGGGCATTTTTTTCATTTTTTTTTTCATAAGAAAGCTTAGGATTTTTCCTTTAAGATCTTTTTGGTCGCTTAGTGGGATGGGAGTGGGATATCTATCAAAATAAATGTTTTGTAACTCAAGACAACGGTTTTTCAATTTTTCACAAATGCACTATTTTGAATTTTTTCCTATTCGTGTGAAAAACCTTACAAATAAAACCTATACTGAGAAACTAGACAAATTAACCTTTCCGAAGGTATGTAACATACCCAACTAAAATTTCATACCCTCGCTACTGTAATACCCAGAATATGTTAACCTCAGGAAAAAAAATCATTTTTTTTCTATAGAAATGTTGAAAAATTATTATTTTTTATTTATTTGTAATAATAATTAAATTAATGTATAATAATAATAATATTAAAAATAAAAAGATAAATAATTTGATAAAATTTAATCTTAATTACATTAGATCCATTTATATCATAACTATTTTTATACTTAATTTATTGTAGCTGATGAAGTATTTAAGTCTTGTAAATTTTTAAATACCCAGTCTTTAATCCAGCTTTTTTGTCGCCTTTATTTACTGCGTTTTTTGTCAATCCTTTCTTGGCGTTACTAGGTTAAGCTCTTGATTTCGCTGATGGTTTATTTGTTAGATTTCGAAAGAAATCGCATTGAATAGAGGCAGAAAACTTTTTCAACTTGAGTCTTCCATCGACAAGCGGTATAAAAGCATGGTATTGGGCGGTGCCATCGATTGTTACCGCAGCATCGAATCTGCTCTTCAGTGTTTTCAATGTTTTCTGATGATCCTCTTTGCTACTAAAAACTATTTTAGTTTCTTTACAATAATTCTTTGCCCAATGGAATAAAGCAGTCGCATCTAAGATGCGATCTTGATGAGAGAACTGGAGGCTATACTTCGCTGCATTTCTTTTAAGGTTTGCTCCAATACCATCACATGCTCCTTTACCATGAGCAGTAGGATGAAAATGCCACTCAGCTGGCATTCCAAAATCTTTTTCATGAGCCATAAGATTTGCGAAGCTACTTTTGTTTTTAAAATCTTGACGAGCTCCGTCCGAAACGTAGTATACCTTCTTTACTGTAAATTTAGATTTTAGATATTTTAGTATTCTCTTCTAGTACTCATAAACTGCAACGGTATCATGTTTTAAATCGTGGGATATGATAGCCATACTTTTGTGTTCCAGTTTTTCATCTTTCATGTAGTAAATAACTACTGTGAATATAGTTGCTTGGTCGTTATTGAAGTGGAATGTTTGTATGGCATCCTGAAGAACATATTTATCGTTTTCTGCAAAATCGTATGAAATAACGAATACACCAGACTTCAAATTCATCTTCAAATACTTGAATAATAACCATTGCTCTGTGACTACAAGGTCATGGGATCTCAAGTTTAGCAATCGTGTACACATTTCTTCCACAAATCATCCACATTTAAAATGATTGTTTTCAATATGCATCTGTCAGTCTGAATCCAAGAATCAAATTTGACCTCCTCTATATATTCTCGATCTAAAGAGTTGATTAAATTTTCTTTGATGAATGTGGTTTTCGGGGAATTGGTACATTCACATAAGTGGCAAGAAGTTGTTGCATTAGGACACATAGTCAATTTAAGCAATCGCGGTAATCGTGTAAATCTTCTGCCGAATCATCTGTTAAATACTTTAACTTGATTTCCTTCAACATCAGTTTAACATTTTCATGGTAAATGCAAACGCATACTGTGTGAATTCCGCTACTTCCTGCCAAAACGCAATACTTTGGGCTCATTTGGGTAAATTTCGTGAAGCCAATTTTAACATCCCCGTGTTCAGATTGAAATGTTGCAAATAACTCTTTCAGGTTACAGAGAACCATTCTCTTCTGTTATGTTATGAAGGTATGTTACATACCTTCGGAAAGGTTAATTTGTCTAGTTTCTCGGTATAAGTTTTATTTGTAAGGTTTTAGACACAAATAGGAAAAAATTCAAAATAGTACATTTGTGAAAAATTGAAAAACCGTTGTCTTGAGTTACAAAACATTTATTTTGATAGATATCCCACTTCCATCCCACTAAGCGACCGAAAAGCTCTTAAAGGAAAAATCCTAAGCTTTCTTATGAAAAAAAAATGCCCTTTTTGAAAAAAAAGCAAAAAATGCTTTGATTTAGCAAAAAAAAAAAAAGTCGAAATTTTTTTTTTTTGGTTTTTTTAAAGTATTTTTTTCCGAAATATTGAAGAAATAGCTATCTAAACTATTTGGGAGAAAATTTTCTAAGAACAATAAAGTAATAAGTTACATGGATGAGAAAAAACACCTGTTTGGCCAAAATGTCAAATTTTGATCCCCTCTAACTCAGTGAGATCTTGACCGATCTTGTTGAAAAATTGTGCCTAAACTACTATCTAATAGGACTAACCTTCACCCCAATCGGAAGACATCGGTTGCAAATGGGTTCCAAAAATTTTTTTCTAATTATTACAAACGGAATGACAAGCTTATATATACTTGGCACTGCATGTTCAATATTTAATAATTTACAACAATATCAAAATATAAAATGAAATTATTTACCCAAGAATGGAACAAAACATACATGGGACATATTAAGTGCGGACAAAAACAATTTTGAATGAATTCCAAAAATTGGGAGCGATCAGTATGAATACACCAAAAAAAAAGAAAATCACAATTTGTCCAGGAGATTTTCAATACGGTCATCAAAGCCACAACATCAAAACTTCACAAATTATTTTTATGGTAATAGATCTTATAAAATTTAATTTAAATTTTAGTTAAAATTTTTGGGTACAAAAAGTGCATACTAATAGAACAATGTGTTCGCTTGCAAATGCTTTTAATGTTAATGACTACAAATGGAAATTGAACCCGTCACTGACAAGCATCTTTCAGCTGAACAAAGAAAATTTATACATTTACCGTCAATCAACTAAACTACTTAGTGAATATAAACTATAGAAGCATTCTGGGTAGTACTAAACCAACAATAAAATCTACATTGTTTTTGATAGACATATCATAAAATATCAACTATATTTTTACCATTTAAATTTTCAAATACAAAGACATAACTTTCATATTAACGGCTCTTCGAATATTATTATAATTAAATGGCCGGATTTATAATAAATCATCATTATTAACCATAGATTTCAAGATGAATGTATTCTACATTGTTTAGTTCATAATAGGAAAATTACCATAAGTATTATTTTCAAAATATACGCATGTGCGGATAATGATGTGCGGAGGTGATAATGTGATGATATTAATACCATGTATTATGTTGCAGCTACTAGCAATTTATGTGCATATGTATGTGTGTTTTTTAATTGCAAAGCCGCTGTGGTAAGGTAAGCATTACAAAAAAAAAAAAACCCTATAATAGCGCCACCAAAGTAGGAGTGCGTGTCGATAAATATATGGAAACAAAACACCAGACCATTATACCAACTCACATGGCATATGTTTACATTCTAAAATTTAATGAAAAAGCTTTACCGACAACAGACGCGAAAAGAAACAGGACACAAAATGTTATGTTGCATAGTAACCTAGTTTTGACAATGACAATGTATTGTTCCATATAGCAATTCTGTTGCATACTTCATAGGTTTACATCTACGACTATTAAGAATAAAATTTGTGCACACTGATCCACACACGTTTGTAGTTAACGAACGAGAATAGTAATTGCAATGTTAAAGTAATGCTGCAACACTTTTACAACAGCAACTTGTGTCTGGGTTTCTCTTGTGGTTTTTCGTTTAACATAAAAGGTATTAAAATTGTGTTTGTGTGTATCTGTGAGACTGTGTTTGTATGCTGTTAGCTGTAAAAGTGCATGAATGCAAAGGAAATTGTTCACTTTACTTTGTATACATTTGAATTGGAAGTGCTCTTGAGCCATTTCATTTTACATAATATAGGTTTTTATGTTGTCCTATGTGACACAGTCAGTGTAAGTGAAAACTTGGAGAGAGAAAAAAAGACGTCATAGAATCTGAAGTGGTTATGTGAAATGTCATCATGGATGGTAATGCGTGTAGAGTACTTAATGTGCATTATAAAAGACTACGGTGAATGCGACTATAAGTGTACAAAAGTTTCAGTATTAAAAAAGTAATTTGTTTTATGTTTTTTTTTTTCTCCCCTTAATTATATAATTTATTAATTTTTTTTATTCTTCATTTAAAGCACCATTTTACGACAAAAAAAATGTATTAAACGTATTATAAGAGAGAAAAAGAAGCATAAAATGTTTCACATTAATATATAAGTGAAAATTATACCGGGTAATAAAGATTAACAATTTCAACGGTTTGGAAAAAAAATATATATGAAAAATATCTCCATAAAGATCTTTAAAGTATTATTCAGGTGATGAGAATAATAATAAAATTTTGAGAAGTTGCTTGAAGGTATAGTTCGAAATAATCATCCTACAAATATTCTCAATTCAAAGAGAGAACTAAAAAGACTATATGAGAATATATCAGAGTTCAGAAAAAAAACACACACTGAATAAAAATTCGTACTTATATGTAAACAAACATAGCTCAGATCATATAGCATAGATAACATATTTCTATTTTCATATCAATTATGTGTGTTTCTAAATTTTGTACGTTACCAAACACAATCATGACTGTGTTTCGTTTTTATATTTCGTTATCTACATGAACATTTTTTTATCACGTATTTTTTGTTTCGAACACACATAAACCAAACAGATTCTAGTGTATGCTTATTTTAAGTTCGTTTTCTTGCACGTGTACTGCTAAAAAACAGAACATGTTCTTCAACGCGTACATCAAAAAATTAAAACATTAACCACTCACGGTCGGAAAAATCTGTAACACACCTATAATAACGACGACAATTGTTTCAACCAAATTTATTAAAAACAAGTAAGAGTGGGCTGTGCCGAATCTTTTTAATATGATTTTCTGAAATTCAATTGATATATTTTAATTTATAATTGGAAATCTGAATTCCAGTTTTTAGAATTGATATTTTCTTAAATTTGAATAGAAAATTTAAATGGTGCGGCTTTGTATTTATGTGATAATAATGCTTTAGTAATTACTAGCTGTATTTACCCGGTCTTGCCCGGAACAAAAAGGCCTTTGACTTGAAAAATGGTTCACTATGATTACCAGGCGCTGAGTACTTAGTCCCCAATTAAAAAATTCCCCAATAAAATGAACTTTCTCCCCAAAAATTTGTATGGGCAGTAAATAAATTTTTTATTTCAATTAAAAATTTTTGATTTTTTAATTTAGAAGTTTTTTATAAGATGCTGCAGCAAAAATGCTTCAAAAATAAGCGGCGAAACCGCTTTAAGTTTTTTTTTCAGTTTATTTACAAACATCAAATATAACGGAATGGTTCGCAAATTAAAGGAATCGGAACTTTTAAAAATTGAATTACTTCATTCAATTAGTGATCATCATGGAGCAGAGACATCAAATTCAAGTTTCAGAAATGAAAGACTAATGCGACGTTTAATATTGTGTCGCAAGGTTTCTTTTTAAGCAACTGCTTATAGTATATGTGTGGCCTCTTTTGATCAACAGGTAATTATTTCACATACGTAGATAAAATTTATCATACGACATTTCACTAAGCTGTGTTCCGCGAGCGAGTCGCGTCCGCTTCCGCGCGTTTGGCAGCCACACCCGTGCTGCCGCGCAGTTGTTGTCAACTTATTTTAATCGCCAAAATATATTATTCAGATCATTGCAATATTTTAGCTGAGCTGTGTTCCGCGAGCGCGTCGCGTCCGCATCCGTCGCGTCCGCGCCCGCGCGCCTCGCGCCGCTTCCTCGCAGCTACTACCCGTGCTGCCGCTTAGTTCTCGTTAACTTATTTTAAGTCCTAAAACATATTTTTTAAAGCATTGCGATATTTTAGCTGAGCTGCGTTCCGAGAGCGCGTCGCGTCCGAGTCCGCGGTCGCGCGCCGCGTCGCATCCGCGCGCCTCGCGCCGCTTCCTCGCAGCTACTACCCGTGCTGCCGCTTAGTTCTCGTTAACTTATTTTGATTCCTAAAACATATTTTTTAGAGCATTGCGATATTTTAGCTGAGCTGTGTTCCGAGAGCGCGTCGCGTTCGCATCCGTCGCGTCCGAGTCCGCGCGCCTCGCGCCGCTTCCTCGCAGCTACTACCCGTGCTGCCGCTTAGTTCTCGTTAACTTATTTTAATTCCTAAAACATATTTTTTAGAGCATTGCGATATTTTAGCTGAGCTGTGTTCCAAGAGCGCGTCGCGTCCGCATCCGTCGCGTCCGAGTCCGCGGTCGCGCACCGCGCGCCGCTTCCACGCGTTTGGCAACCACACCTGTGCTGCCGCGCAGCTGTTGCCAACTTATTTTAATTGTCAAAATATATTTTTCAGATCATTCCGATATTCCAGCTAAGCTGTATTCCCCGTGCACATAGCTTCCGCGCAACGAAATGATGCTATTGAAAAGAATACTCATTTTAAATGCATTTATTGTAGGACATATATTGAGAGCAGTATGCAAACGTTTACTAAAATAAATATTTAACAAAATTCATTAAATAAAAATATGTAAAAATTTAAGAATGAATTTGGGGATAAGTTCATTTTTTCTTTCGATTAAAAAAAAAATGGGGAATTTGTTCATTTCTTTTGGGTGCCTTTTTTTAAGTTTGGGGAATTTGTTCACCGTGTAGTTATTTCCGCGTAAACCAAATTTCAGAGAAATCCGTTGAAAAGTACAAATTTGTATAGGGAAGAAATATACCACACAAAAAAATGTGAATTATATATGAAAATTGGGCGTAAAAGTAAGCGTGGTCGGTAAAATTCATATGGCGGCCTTCCCTGCAATATGTACTATATTTCGGAGAAAGCCATTGAAAAATAAAAGTTTGTATAGCAACCAAATAAAGAAACAAATAAAAGGAAAAAAATAAGTTTTATATACATAGAAGTTGGCGCAAAGTAGGCGTGGCCTTTCAGAAGCGTATGGTGACCTTCCCTGTAGTTAGAGATCGTGTGACCAAATTTTAGACATCCCTCGAAAAATAAAAATTTCTATAGTGAACAAATATACCAAAAAACAGAAAACGAATTGTATACAAAAAGTGGGCGCAGAAGTAGGCGTGGCCGGTAAGAATCATATGGCGACAATTCTTGGAGTATGGAGATCGTGTGTAGCAAAATTCAGAGAAATCCGTTGAAAAATAATAATTTGTATAGCGAACAAATATACCAAAAAGCAGAAAACGAATTGTATATAAAAAGTGGGCGTAAAAGTAGGCGTGGTCGATAAAAAGTATATGGTGACCTTAGCTGGAGTACAGGGATTGTGCGTACCGAATTTCAGAGAAATCTGTTAACAAATAAAAATTTGTATAGTGAACAAATATGAATAAAACAGAAAATGAATTTTACATAAAAAGTGGGCGTAAAAGTAGGCGTGGCCGGTAAAAAGTATATGGCGACCTTTCCTGGGGTATAGAGATCGTGTGTACAAAATTTCAGGAAAATCCGTTGAAAAATAAAAATTTGTATAGCGGTCAAACAAACAAACAAACAGAAAATGAATTTTATATATATAGATAAACAATTTTTAAAAATTATCAATCAAAATTAGCAATCAGATATTTTGTAGGTAAAGCAGAATAATAATTTTATAAAACTATATATGTAGAACTGTTTTGAAAGCAAAAAAAAACTAATTGATTCTCTTTACTGAGCCTTGTGTATCCATTTAACATTATTGTGTTTGATATCTAATTGAAAATGTTGACATTCATGTTAAAATAGAAATAACTATTGCAAAGCTAATTAGAACTAAAATTGTGCAGCCATCTACTCCGGCATAGTCACACTGAGCAAAATGAAGTGACACTCTTAATGCAGAATTTTGTATAAATAAAATAATATGCATACCAATTTATTTCTAACATGCGGTTATTGTGGATATACATATATAGAATATATATGTAGAATATATGTATATTATTTTATTATTTGATATACAAATGTATTTATGTATATGTAAATATTACACACAAAAAATACAACATCAAAACTCATTGTTGTGTTTCTTTAAAATAAATTAATACATAACATTTTTTTTTCAACAAATTTATATTGTTTTTTTTTATTAACAATAGGTAGTTTAGCATTATTTACTTTAGATGTTGGTGAATTTTTACTCCCTTTATATTACTCGTAGTGTCTGCTTGTCGTCAAAATTTTGGATCGATCTTTAACCCCTTTACCGTGACTCAATCGATCTGAAACTTTGCAGGCGGGCTCGTGGCAATAACAAAATTGATCTAACAATCTTTTTTGTGATGCCAAAACAATGGAAACTTTAAAATTTTTCTACCAGAGTTGATAAAACAAATTTACAAAGGGTTAGTTTTTATTATACTATTACCACAACGACCAGAAAAACAACAAGTCCAGCTATGACAACAATACAACATTTAGAATAACAACAAGAACAATACAGAAACATATATTATATTCAAGTTTTTGTACTTCTTCAGTGATTTCTCGGGACCTATTTAACCGATTTTCATGATTTTTGAAACAGAAACATTCTCATGATGTTGGTTAATCATTTTCACTAAAACCGAGCGCCCCAGTTATCCAATTGAGGGCGTGCTCGTGACAAGAACAACATAGACAAATCATATTTTTTCAAGACTTTTTTTTACTTCTTATTCAATACTCGGGACCTCATCAACCGATTTCGACGATTTTAAACAGCAAACTTCCCAAGATGTTAGTGAATCATTTCCTATACCAACGGGCATCCTAGCTGCCCGGTTGAAGCCGTCATAGTGATTTCCACAAACGGACATACGGACATCGCTAAATCAGCTTCGCTTGTTATAAGGATTACAAATATATATATTTTATGGGGTTCAAAATTTGTTTTCTAATTATTACAAATGGAATGACAAACTTATATATACCCTCTGCACACTGGGGTGGGCGGTATAAAAAATTTAAAATAATTCATTAGCAGTTATAAAAAAATAAAAATAACAAGTAAGAGAATTATAGTCGGTCTAGACCGACCATACGATACCCTATACCATGCGTTTAGAGGCCCTATTTCTCAGGCCCAACTAACTGGATATAGAAAATAAGCATAAACTAAATTTGAATGGGATTTTTATTATTTTTTTTTTCTGCAGATATGAAAAAGTTCATATCGGTAAAGACCATTTTTGGTAAAGTGTCTTGTATTTTGCAAAAATATATACAAACAAAATTTGAGAAGAATCAGTGCAATATTTTTGTTTTTTGATGGATTTAAGTGAAGATCGGGAAGCAGCTCTATATGGGGCCTATGATTAAGAGTTGTCCAATGGAGATCATTTTTGGACTCCTGAATAATGGATATAACATATACATACAAACCCAATTTGACTAAGATTTGTATGATAATTTGGATCTTATGGCAATATATGTTGATTTAATAGGGTGTATGGGGGCTAGGTCTGAACATGGACCGAATGTCATCAATTTCAATAGCATTCATCCCATGGCCGATAAAAGATAAAATACCAAATTTCATCAAAATATATTTATATTTGCGACCTGCAGTTTGATTACAAGCTTTACATGGACACACAGACGGACGGACACACAGACGCATGGTATAGGGTATCATATAGTCGGTCTCGACCGACTACAATTTTCTTACTTGTTTATGACTTAATATCGTTTATTTTTTCGATCGCCAGTGAATAATTTTTAAAATTTTAGATGTACGCGTTGAAGAACGTGTTCTGTTTTTTTTTAGCAGTACACGTGCACGAAAACAAACTTAAAATAAAGCTACACTCGAATCTGTGTGGTTTATGTGTGCATTTTCTGAACCTTCGAATATATTCTCCCACTATCTCCAATATCCATACGCAGGTAAATATTATGGCTGTAAATTTCATGTTTAAATTTGGCCAAGTTGTTATACCCATATAAAATAATCATTGTATAATCATTTAATCCAAGGTTGATTCCAATATTTCAAATAACGATTTTGCTTCGTAAGCGTTGCAAGTTAATTTAAACCAATTAGAAATCACGTTACATTGGCAATTTAATTCTAGTTGAAATAAAGCATTTACTATGTTGAAATAATATTATGGTCCTTATTGAATCGACATTATAAAAGGTTAAAACAAGTAAGAAAATTATAGTCGGCCTAGACCGACTATACGATACCCTATACCATGCGTTTAGAAACCCTATCTCTTAGGCCCAACTAACTGGACATTGAAAATAAGCAAAAACCAAATTTGAGTGGGATTTTTATTAATTTTTTTGGCTGCAGATATGAAAAAGTTCATATCGGATGCTATATCTATAAAGGGACTAGGTCCAAAAATGGACCGATCCTGATCATGTTTGGTAAAGTCTCTTGTATTTTGCAAAAATATGTACAAACAAAATTTGAGAAGAATCAGTGCAATATTTTTGTTTTTAATAGATTTAGGTGAAGATCGGGAAGCAGCTCTATATGGGGTCAAAGGGATCATTTTTGGACTACTCATTAATGGATGTAATGAACGCATACAAACCCACTTTTAGTAAGATCTATATGACAATTTGGATCTTATGGCAATTTATGTGGATTTCATATGGGTAATTTGTATGGGGGCTAGGTCTGAACATGGACCGATTCTCACCAATTTCAATAGCGTTTATCCCGTGCCCGACAAAAGCTTATATACCAAATTTCATCAAAATATATTCATATTTGCGACCTGCAGTTTGATTACAAGGTTTACATGGACACACAGACGGACGGACGGACGGACGGACATTGTTAAATCAACTCAGAAAGTGATTCTGATTCGATCGGTATAATTAAAGATGGGTCTAGGTCAAATATTTTTGGTTGTTACAAACAGCAGCACAAAGTCATTATACCCAAACCACATAGTGGTATAGGGTATAACAACATGAGTTTCATATTGTATCAATACGAATTTAATGTTGAATTAACTATTAAATCATTTGGAATTAATATGAGAGCCATATTGAAGTAATATGAAAATTTGTTAAAATAACATGAAAATTTGTTGGAATAACATGAAATTTCATTTTCGTTTAAAATGATTTCTATATTGTAATAACATTTAAAGAACGTTGTTTTTGTAAATGTTATTAATTTTTCTATATATTTATTTGTTTATAAACGCAATAATTTATTTATTGAATATATTTTACCATTATAAATTGGAAAATGGGGCTTGTAATATCATGGAGTTCTTTTAAAATTAGTTCATCCTTTAACTTGCGTACTATATATGATTGCAGTTTAGTTCTGTAAATTAATTTACAGATTTTTTCATTTAAATTTGTAATGGATTTTCCTTTAAGGCTGTCTTCTCAAAATAAGTTTAAGACTCTAAAAAACCAAATTGATAACAATTATTAGTTACAAAAAAAAGCAAAATTATGATTTAAAAGTTTGCCTTAGATAGCCTAGAACACCCAGCTGATATCGAAAAGGATGAAGAAGTTGGTGTTATTGTTGTGATAACTTTAGATTGTTTAGCCAACAGTCTTCTTTATTAGCTATTGTTTCAGAGGAGACATCGTCATATTGTAGCGGAATTACGGAAACGTTAGCCAAATATCATATAAAAAATAAACCGTACAAATTCTTTGTTTTAACCTCACTTTTTTGCCAAATAAAATGATATTTATCGGCAACCACAATTGACATTGCTATTAGCTATACTACACTCAATATGAGATTGAGCACATTGGATTACGAAATACCATCATACCATTCATTAATAGATTTCAGCTATTATGATTATAGGTTATCAAATTGGAATTATTTCAAAAATTTCGTTGACAGTAAAATTGTTTTTAACACAGTTATATATAATTATATATAATCCCATCGAAATAACTATGCCATGCCAGAAAATATTATCAAATATATAAAATTAAGGAGATATTTTAAAAAGAAAAGTCAAAGATCATCAGATGTCCATGAAGCAAAGATTTATGATCAATTTTCAAAGCTTCTAAGTAAATTTATAGATAAAAACATAAAAATCGAACGTAATAACAAATGGTCTCAATTATTATCTAACTTAAAGCCAGCTGATAAATCTTTTTGGAAACTTAGCAGAAGTTTGCGAGGTAAAAGTAAAAACCAAATTCCTTCGCTAAACGTTAACAATTCTAAAATAACTGCAAATAGTGAAAAAACTGAATTACTCGCAAATGAGTGCATACGGACTAATAATATTACGTCTAATAACAAACATTCAATAGAAGCTGCAAGTTTTACGACAATTAGAGAAATAACTAATCTTATCTCAACACTTAAAGCTTCTAAATCACCAGGCTTCGATAATGTACCCAATCTTATTTTAAAGAAACTCCCCGATAGAGCTCTGAAGCTGTTGGTAATTATCTTCAAAAGCTGCATTAAGCTCAATTATTTTCCTATTATGTTCAAAACTGCTAAGGTCATTGGTATACCGAAACCTAATAAACCAAAAAATTACGCTTCAAGTTACAGACCTATTAGTTTACTAAGCAATTTAGGTAAACTGTTCGAGAAGTTAATCTATACGCGTCTTAATGAATTTGCTACAGAAAATTTCATTATTAGTAATGAACAATTTGGATTCAAAAAAGAACATAACACTACTGATCAAATAAGCAGAATAAAAAATAAAATAATTACCAACAAATATAACAAATGATCTACAGGTCTGATACTATTAGATATTGAGAAAGCGTTTGACACAGTTTGGCATAATGGTCTATTATACAAACTTATAACTGCAAATATACCAAAATATCTCTGTAAACTTATTGCTGATTTTATTGAAAATAGAACTTTTATGGTCTCCGTCAATAATGAACTTTCTTCCCCTAAAACAATAACAACCGGGTTACCCCAAGGATCAGTATTATCACCATTACTTTATTCAATATATACGTCCGATTTCTCAGTTCCGCCATACATGAATATAGTATATTATGCAGAGACACTGCGCTAATCACATCAGGCAAACTCGCCAGTGCACTGCTTAAAAAAATGGATAAAGGTCTTTTAGCCTGCAACAAATATTTCCATAAGTGGAAAATCAATCAAGATAAATCCTAATAAAAATCAAGCAATAATCTTTCCGTTTAATAAATCTCCTAAAAGAACTCCTAGACGTCAACTGGTCTTTGGAAGTGACTTTATAAATGTAAGCAACGAAGTTAAATATCTTGGTGTCATTCTAGACAAAAAGCTAACTTTTAAAACACATTTAGACGAGACGTGTAAAAAAGCCGTTAAAACTTTTAAAGCTCTTTGGCCAATGCTAAATAAACGTTCCTTTTTAATCTTAAACAACAAAAATCTACTCTACAAAAGTGTCATTAGACCAATTTTAACTAATGCATGCCCTATATGGTATTCAGCTGCAAAATGTCATTTAAAAAGTTGCAAATACTTCAAAACAAATGTCTAAAAATGATACACAACAAGCATTGGAGATATCCCACGTACATGCTTCATCATGAAACCGGATATGAGAAAATAACAGAATTTGTAACAAGACTTAACAGTAATTATTTAAACAAAATTGAAAGTTCTTCTTATCCATTGATTAGAGATTCTAGACAATTAACTTAAAGTTATCAGAAATTATCAAATTGAAAATTATATTGTTTATAATCAGCTTTTATAAATATGTATTTTTCTAACAGTATTTGCATTGCCAAATATTTATATAAAGGATTTTTCCCCTATTTTAGCTTTAAAACTTTTATGTTTAATAACAAATCGTTAATTAATATCTTAAGATCCCATTATATTAATTGTTGTAACATCTAGACGATAAGATCTCAAAATATATGTATCATGTAAATATAATATGCCAATAAAGGCTGAATAAATAAATAAAATAAAAGAAAATCGGCAACAAGCACGAAGGCCTGTGTGGTTTTCTGAAATGACCGCGTAAGTCTTAAAATCAAAATGTTCATGAGAGCCAAAAAAACATTATTAAATTTTTAGAACTTTTTATTTAATAGTCCTGTAGATATGAGTAATAAATACTACTAGCAGATTCCAGCCCTCGAAATTCGAGTGCAAATTCTAGGAAAATTTATTTTTTCATTTAATAAAGACCCTAAAGGTAAGCAAACCAATTTTAGTTAATTCACAATTCAACACTTTTTATTGTCAAATTGTCGTTATTTTTCAGTTCACCACAGGGCTTTTTGCAAACACATTAACAAATTTAATAAACACACACACAGCATTGTATAAATTTATATATGTGTTAATAGCTGCTTTAAGTATATTTTAGTCAAAAAAAAATATATATAAAGATGTAAAAATCTGTAAATCTGGTGGACAGCTAAAAAGAAATATCTTTCAAATGAGGGATGCTTGTTCGAAATAGGATTAAAACTGAGAAACTAACATCGATAGCAAGGGATCGCCTTGCTTATTAATATTAATTATTATATATAAGAAATTGAGTCAAAAATCTTTAGAGAAGGAGATCCTCGATAAGAACGAAAAACCAATTTGTATTTTACACTTAAAGTGTGTCCAGATAAAATAACTTATTTCGACAAACGTTGATTTCTTGAAAAAAAAAAGTTACTAATGCAACCACAGATGTACCCAGAATAGTGGTTATAAACTGAAAAATAATTCAAAATTATTTCGAATTTTCTTTCCATTATTAACAACATCTGTTCAGCGATCGAACGTAGGTCGATATATGTCGCACAGTGGCGCCATTTGAGTTTTATCGTTGCAAAAATCATAACTTTTGAACCGATTGAGGTAGTCAAATAGGATGAAAGGCATATGATAGATAGTTGTGCAATCTATGAGGTAAAAGTTTGAAGATGGTACTACGCCTTATATATGCTTACTTATGGCTTATTAAAACTGAAATTTGTTAACGACAGGGACAAAATCATGTTTATGTTAACTAAAAAACTTGATTTTTAACAACTTTATATTTTTGATGTTTCTTTTTCAAAGCTCTTATGTTTTAAAATTATTATCCATAAATAAAAATAAAAAAAAATTTTCCATCAAAGTTGAAAAATAGTGAAAAAAAAATAGACAGTTGGTAAATAGCGATTTACCTGGAGAATCACAAAGCAAACAGTAAATTTTTTTTTTCTATACTATACTGAATAAATACATAAATCAATGGAAGTAAAAAGAATACGATTAGTTTTCCAGTTATTTTTATATTTAACCTGAAAATGGACCAAACTGCCTAAAAATTGTGTGTATTTTTTTTTAAACTGGAACAATGATTTTTTAACTTTTTTACTTCTAATAGTCGAACGAGCAGCTGGAAGCAGCTGAATTTTTTTGTATTACGTAAAGAAATAATCAAAGAAGATATTTCAATAATATGACAAATATACAAAGTTATAATTTTTTTATTTTCCATCAAATTTCAAAAATTGTACATTTCCATCAAAGTTGAAAAATAGTGAAAAAATAGACAGTTGGTAAATAGCGATTTACCTGGAGAACCAAAAAGCAAACAGTTAAATTTATTTTATATAATATACTAATTAAACACAGAAATCAATTGAAATAAAAAGAAGTAAGAAAATTATAGTCGGTCTAGACCGGCTTTACTATACCCTAAACCATGGTTTAGAGACCCTATTTCTTCGGTCCAACTAAAAGGATAGATATAGAAAATAAGCATAAACAAAATTGAGTGGCATTGTTATACATTTTTATGGCTGCAGATATGAAAAAGTTCATATCGGAAGCTAAATTTATATGGGGACTAGGTTTAAAACTGGATCGATCCTGACCATATTTGGTAGTCACTTATATTTTGAAAAAATATATACAAGCCAAATTTGAGAAAAATCTGTGTAATATTTTTTTGATAGATTAAGGTGAAGATCGGGAATCATCTCTATGTGGGGCCTACGATTAGGAATTGTCCAGTGATTATTTTTTAACTACTGATTAATGGATATAATAACACATACAAACCCATATTTGACTGAGATCTATATAGATAATTTAGATCTTATGGAAATTTATGTCGATTTCATAGGGGTCATTTGTATCGGGACTACCTAATTTCACCAATTTAGAGAGCGTTCATCTTATGGCCGATAAAAGCTTATATATCAAATTTCATCAAAATATATTCATATTGGCGACCTGAAGTTAAAAGGCTTAGATGGACACATAGGCGGACAGACGGACGAACATTGCTAAATTGTCTCAGAAAGTGATTTTGAGTCGATCCGTATAATAAAAGATGGGTACAGGTCAGTGCTGTTCATTTCATAGGATAATTGTCCCTGCTCACCTCACATGTATTCTTACGCTCTTGCATTTAGTCGTCAATGAAACAGCAACGACTGAAGACGTGTGCGAATGTATGCTGATTTTTTTTTAATGCACTGAAAAAAATTAATAGCAATATTCGAAAAATATTTTATGAGTATAAATGTATTTGGTAATTTGGTTTTAAACATGTAAGGAAAATAATTGAAATGAAAAAGAAAAGCTGTTTGGTTAAATAAAAACAAAATTTTGTTGAAAAATTAAAATCGTTGATCAAATTGAAAACCAAGATCGACAAATGAAAATTGGGATTTTTTTCAGATTTAAAATTTATTTGTTCGAAACAACGTAACGAAAGTTCTGTAAATTTAAAAAATATTTTACTAATACGCAATTGTTGCGAAAGAATAAATATTGAAAAATTTATAATACAAGATCTATAAACGTCCTTAATAGAATTATTAAAAAAACGAGTTTATAAAAGTTGAAATGATTTCGAAAATTTGAGTCTGATCGTTCATTCATTGAATGTATTTTTTCTCCTTCCATAAAGTGTATTTTTTAAATTTTTTTTAACAAGACAACATATTAAAGATATTATTTTATTATGTTAATACAATGAAATCATTAATATTGATTGAAAAAATCTACAACATTTTGTTTTTTATAGAATGAAAAAAGCCAGCCTAAGGTATGTATATATGTATTTATTTTTTCCTTTCATAAATTGAATTTTTGTTTAATTTTTATTTGTTTAAACAAGCAGCTTTACACACAATATTAACAGTTTCATATTTTCAATAAAAAATAAAATCATACAGAGTCTAACACTGCTTTAAACTATTGAACATTTCTTACAGTGCAATTCTCATTTTCTCACCAACACAGTTACATTTTTTTTTTTGAACACCACTGGTATAGGTCCAAGATATATGGTACTTACACACAGCAGCACAAACTCATTATACCCAACCCACACAGTGGTACAGGATACAGAAATTATGATGTGTTATCTATTTTTTTTTTTATTTTACCTGAAACTGGACCACATAGTCTACAAATTGTATGTTTTTTTTGAAAACTGATCAACTTCGAAACTAAAAATTTGATTTTAAATATTGACCTAATAATATTTGACCTAGACCCATCTTTTATTATACCGGTCGACTCAGAATAACTTTCGAAGTCGATTTAGCGATTAAGTACGTCTGTGTGTCTATGTAAACCTTGTACAGGGCGCAAATATGAACATATTTTGTTGACATTTGATATATGAGCTTTTATCGGCTATTGAAATTGGTGAAATTCGGTCCATGTTCAGACCTAGTCCCCATACAAATGATCCTATGAAATCGACATAAATTGCCGTAAGATCCAAATTATCAAGTAGATCTCAGCCAAATTGGGTTTGTATGTATTTATTATATCCACTAATCAGTAGTCCAAAAATAATCCCTATAGGACAATTCTAAGTCATAAGCCCCATATATAGCCGATTCTCCCGATCTTCACTTAAATCTATCAAAACACAAAAATATTCCACAGATTTTTCTCAAATTTGGTTTGTATAAGTTTTTGCTAAATATGGTCCGGATCGGTACATTTTGCGACCTAGTCCCCATAAAAATAGAGCACCCGATGTGAACTTTTTCATATCTGCAGCCAAAAAAATTAATAACAATGTCACTCAAATTTGGTCTATGCTTATTTTCTATATCCAATTAGTTGGACCAAAGAGATAGGGTCTCTATACCATGGTATAGGGTCTCGTAGGGTCGGTCTAGACCAACTATAATTTTCTTACTTGTTTTTGATGGTTAGGAGTTATGCTCTAGTAAGTAGGTGATTTTTGCAAAATACTGAGAAAGTAAATTTTCGAAGACCCTGTTCGGTGCGATATAGTTGAAGTGGAGGTGCAATTTTTTGGCAATGTTGTTGGAAACAGAGTCGCAACTTGAACGAGATATATAAGACAGTTTGGATGTTATGACAATTTATGTCAATCTCATATGGATCACTTGTATGGGGACTAGGTCTCAACATACAACTATTATCACATGATTTAATAGCGTTCATGCTATGGAAGCTTACAGTCCACATTTCATCTAAATATATTCATATTTGCGACCTATAGTTTGATTACAAGGTTTACATGGACACACAGAGGGACGGACAGACGGACATCGCTTAATCAACTCAGAAAGTGATTTTGAGTCGATAAGCATAATCAAATATGGCTTAAGGTCAAATATTCTTGGTAGTTACAAACATCAGCACAAAGTCATTATACCCTGACCACGTTGTGGTATAGGGTATAAACATGTTTATAAGCAACATAAAATGCACGTATAGATACGTATCAGCGATGCATACACATTTTGGTTTGCTTGTTGATTTTTATTTTGTAAATCTAACCATTTCACTGTGGGTCAAATGACTGGTTTTTGAGGCAAAAAATCCAATTATATAGTGAACTATTTCAAAAAAATTGATAATGGCATTTTGTACTACACAGTTTCAGATACCCAAAAATAAAAAATCAGAATCAGGCGGCAACCCATGACTTAAAGCCAAGCTGTCAAAGTTGAAGTTTTTTTGGTTTGCTTTATTCTCTCATATTCCGCTTTATTGTGCCTGATATTAAAACTATTGCTTAACAAAATATATAATCTAAAACAAAATTTTCTAAAATGGAAAATATTAATACAGGTACGTTAAAAAAAATGTTATTAATAAGTTTCATAAAAATATTGTTGTAGTTAATATTTTGTTGTTACAAAGTGTGTCGTCTTTTCTGTGTAGTTTTGGTTGCCGACCGTGTGTTTCTTGGCGTAGTACTTAGTTTATTGGGATGTATTGTTGGAACACTATACATGTGGAGAAAGGTCATGATGTGTACTTTCATGTGTTTAAATAACCAATTGCCCCAAATTGCGTTAAATTATTTATATTTCACTTTTAAGATTGCGTAAATATAAAAAATACTGATATATTCAATTTTTGGTTACAAAATAATCGAAATGCTACAACTGTTGTCAACTGGATTTTCACGAAATTTAACAGAAGTGTGGATGAAGAATGTATGGCAACAATTAAAAAGAAAATTTACAATTTTGTGCATATGCTAACCAAAAGTGGAACAAGAATCATAGATGTGCGAAGAGATTTGAAAAATACGAAAGTTTATGGTTATCGAATGAGACTGAATTTAAATTCTCTGAAAGTGATGTCGGAAAGAAAAGAGGTCGTCCTCAGGTTGGATACAGCGAGGGAAGTGCGCGGCAAAAACGAAAACTTGCTTCCGAGATATCGTCCGTACAGGGACACGATACCAATTTATTGGTTCATGCTGCTTCAATAGCAGCTCATGCATCAAAAGCAAATGACTTAAATTTTGTTTTAAAGGAAGTAGCTTCATCACCATCTAGGGCTACTGAAATAAGACAAGTTGTAACATGCCATGAAAAAAAACCATTACCACTCTCCCCAGAAGAAGCATTATTATTTTTGATAGAGAATAATTTAACAAAGCAACAATACATAAACATTAGGGAAATGAGCAAATCACGAAACTGTGATATTTATCCACATTACCAAAAAATTCGAGAGTGCAAACTGCAATGCCGACCTGAAGGATTAATGGTATCGGAATCATCAGCACAAATTCCCCTGCAGAGCTTAGTTAACCATACTGCAAAAAGAATTTTGTCCTACCAAGAAGAAGTTTTAGTGCAAATACCTGAGCTGAATGAAGTTACTTTGGTTTTATCTTATGGTTTCGACGGTTCCACTGGGCAAAGTTCATTTAAACAAATATTTAGCACCAACGCCCCAGAAAGCTTAGCACTGAAAATAATCACGTCTCATTATGCAACAGTTTGGATTAATCGTACACCTCAATCGGTTCGTTTTTGCCGACCCCTTAAAATTGAATTTATAAAGGAAACCAAGGAACATATATTGAAAGAAAAAAACAATTTGGATGTGCAAATAAAAAATCTTGAGCCTTTAGAATATTTTTTAGTAAATAGTAGAAAGATATTAGTAAAGTTTGAACTGATTATGACTTTAGTTGATGGGAAAGTCCTGAACGTGCTTACGGAAACAAAGTCTTCTCAGTCGTGCCCAATTTGTGGTGGGAATCCGAAGCAGTTTTTGTCAATAAATGATTTAAGTTCATTGGTGTTTCAGCCAAAACCAAATTCATTGAAGTATGGCATAAGCCCATTACACGCATGGATTCGATGCTTAGAATTTGTTCTTAATCTTTCATATAGACTTCATATTAAAAAATGGCAAATTCGAAGTGCGGAGGACAAATTACTACTGCAACAGAGAAAAAGTGATTCTACAACAATTCTGGCAGAAAATGGGTCTTCATGTCCATAAGCCAAAAAGTAATGGGAGTGGCTCAACCAACGATGGCAATGCTGCACGAAGAGCATTTTCAAATCCGGAATTATTTGCATCTATAACAAATGTTAACATCGAGTTTTTAAAACACTTGCAAATCATACTAATTGCAATTTTGAGTTAAGTGTCGAAAACTTTAGGAGTTTTTGCTATGCAACTGCCGAAATATATTTTCAAAATTACAAATGGTACCCAATGTCAGCGACCTTGCATAAAATTTTAGCACATTCTTCACAAATAATACAAGCCTCAATAGTGCCTCTTGGATGCGCTGGAGAAAATGCTTCTGAGGCGAGAAACAAATTTTATAAAAAGGATCGCATAGAGCATGCACGAAAGGATTCCAGAGAACACAATATATCTGATGTTTTTAACAGAGCCATGGATTCTTCTGACCCATTTTTATCCAGTATTTATATAAAGAACCGCCATTCAGCAAAGAAAAGTTTGCAGCTTCCAAGAGAAGTTATTTCTCTTTTAAAGATTCCTGATATTCCCGAGTATCAATTGCCGACTACGTCACGTGCTATCACAAATGAAGCTTTATCTGATTTCGAAGAGGAGACAGATGTTCTACCCAATGTTAATATAGAGTTAGAAGTTGATGAAACATTGGATCATTTTGATGTAAGGCTTTATTATAAAATACTAACTTTTATATAATTAAATGTTCTCTTTTTAGTGGGACTAAATCATGATGGCATTGGCAGATCACATTAGTTTGTAAGTTGAGCTTAAAAGTACACTCTAAAAAACGCATGTAAACTTACTATTATAAATTGGGTAAATTTTTGTTGAATAATTTTAAAATTGTATTAATTTCCGGTGACCTTTAACATAGCAAACAATAGAAATATTAGAAGTGGGCGTGGTTAGGGCGGATCGGCTTGAAATTTTTACAAACGACTAAGATACCCACAGTAGTCATCTGTTCCAAATTTTAAAGGTCTAGGTGCTTCCTGTGATTTATTGCCTCAAAAACCGGTCGTTTCACCCACCGTGCATTTCAGCAAACAAAAATGTGTATGCATCGCTGATAAACAAACAAACAAAAATGCAATTGTGTGTACGTATTGGCAATTATTTTTTGAAATTTTTTGAAATTTTCTTATTAGTTTTAACAGTCATTATCAACCTTATTATGTCTATTTCAGAAGCTGATGATAGCGATTATCATCGAAAAGATAAATTTTGTTTCCCTCATTTTTTGTCTTAATTTTACCCAATAATTTGCATAAAATCAACACTTTTTTATGGTTAAAATTCACAGAACACGAGTAACGTTAATTTTCAAAGAGAAATTGGTTTTATCGAGACAAAAATTAAGAATTTCATTGCTACGTGCTTAAGAATATGTAGAATAGTCTTTGGCTTTAAATTTTTCAGTCATTTATAGCTTTAAATTATAAGCTATTGTTATATGCAAAAATTTATAAAAAGAAAGAGTGGGAAAATTAAATTTTTTTTTTGAAGATTTCATTCGATATAATTAGTTCAACTTGATTTTTTACCTGGATATTTTAATAAAAGTTATTTATTTATGACTTAGCTACATCCTGATAAAGAACGAAATAAGAAGTCACCAATGGTTCTTGAGCTATAGATCAAAAACTAAGCAAACAAACATCAAGATAATGAAAAAAGTTTTGCCTGAGAATACCAAAACTTTAATGTCCCTGACACACTGATATATGTCATCTGCATAGTGGTTTGAAGGGTATAAAAACCAGAAAATACCAAAAATTTTTGTTAATTTTCTTAGTTATTTTAAACATTATTGTAAAAAATCTAGTCATTATAATATGAAATCTAGCCCTCTTTGTGCCAGCGTTAACAACCTTGGTTATAAAAATGTGTTTAGAACACAGATGGCGGATATCAAAAATGTTATACTCTTAGCTGTTTTAGCTGGATCCAATGTTAACTCTGCATGTTGATATTTCAAATGCAATTTAGAAATATCAACAACGGTCAAAGTATATTTTTTTTTTTACTCAGTAAAAGATTCAAATTAATATCTACAATTTTATTTCAACGTTAACAATTTAAATCAACAATTTTTAATATTAAATTTACCTGTTTAACTATTAATTTAATATGAAATGACGTTAAAAGTAAATTAAATAATTTTTTTTACAGAATTTAGCAATGAATTGAAGTCGGTATTTCAGCATGGTGATCTTATATTGTTTTTTTTTCTGTGTGTACATAATTGAAGTTTCAATAAAGAAAAGTTATACTTTAAGATATGAAAATACAATTTATTAAATTGAAAAAAAATATATATAGATTTCCTTATAAATTTCTGTTGACTGTAGTAGGCATTATTAAGAAGTTGTTTACAAACCAAACACAACAATACTCAAATTGATATTTAATTGCATTTTGTCTTCTATTTGTTGTTAAATTAATAGCAATAGATAGATATTTTGATATGACTCAATGAATTCAAAATAGTAAAATGAAGAGCAGACATAATGGTGTTGGATTAGTGGCAGGTATATGTCATGAGTGGGATAGGAATAAAGTAATTAAAAAATAATAATTTTAATTCATGAAAATCTATTACTAACAAATATATAAGTGAAACTATGTACATATGTTTAATATTGAAAAATACGAAATAAAAAAAAACAACTTTGCGCAATTTTATCTTAAGTGGTTTTCAACCATTTTTGTATAAGAGAAAACATTTTTTTTTTTCCCAACATAATCTCGAGACACTTTTGCAAATGATATTCTATGGCTTCGATATCTTGTCTATAGTAAGAACAGTCTAGCTCCTTAAAATTACAACCAAGCCATTTTTACAAGTTTGGAAATAGAAAATAATCCAATGGAGATAAATCTGGGGAATATTGGCCATCGCAATAGTGAATGTGACAATACTTTCTTTTTCGCCAAATGCGGCCTTTTTCATTAATTTCATTATTTAAACGCCTCTGTAATTTAGCATGATACGTGCCGAATATGATTTTCACATTTCAGCCCATATTCTCAGGTACAAAGAAATGGACCCATATCTCAAAAACTCGGCTTTACTGTGGTGAATTATAGCCAAACACTATATTGAAAGATCTTCAACGCGCTGTTTTTGTTCCATTGTGATCAAACGCGGAAGCTTTCTCATCTCCAAATATTCGGCCTATATGCGATGAATAGCAATTTTTGAAATGTCTATCATTTCAGCTACCTCACGCACCTTCATCCGTAGTTCTACAACTACGAGGATTTTCTTAACCGTTTCTGGCATGGCCACAATTGTTTAAGCACTACGGTGCACAGTGGCTTAAAATCGTTTTTCATTGGCCAAAATTCTGTAACTTTTGAACCGATCAAAATATTTAAGTAATTTTTTTTTAATGGATAGATATTTATTTCAGCTTGCCTCGGTTTTAATTACATTACAATTGATTGAGGACTTTTTAAGGAATTCTAGGTCAAAGTTGAACTTTTGATTTTTTTTAACTTTTAGAGTGAAATATGTGTTTATTATTTTTTTTTTTTATTAAAAAATTTAATATTTGGATTTTAATAATAATTATAAACATTTTTTGTAATAATGGGATTTTTTTAAAGTTAAACTCGAAAAAAATTTTACACTAAAAAAAAAAATAGTAAAATCAACCGGAGATTTTGCTATTATTACTGAAAAATTAAAAATTTCTTGTTGTCAAATTTGCAAATTTGTTTACACTCAAAGAATATTTACACTTAAAAAAAAACATTAATAATATTATCTATTAATAGATTTTAATTGCATTTGTAACAATGGTACGTTCTGTTTATTATTATTTTTTACTATTGCTATGTTTTTGGTACTTAAATAACAATGAAAGGCAATTATAATTATTATTCATTTGACTAAAATATTGATTGCAAATATTCCATATTTTGTTCTGTGTTATTTCTGTTCTTTAGTAGTTTTTTGACTTCTTCATCTAAATTCCAATGTCTATTTTCCATTGATTTCGAATACTGGAGATGAAAGGATCAGACGTTGTCAATAATATATTAAATAGATCTTCATTTATGGAATTTCGTAAAATTTTTCTAGTATTGTGCTCTCTATAAAATCTGTAATCTTTATTCCTTTTTTCCTGAGCCTCCTCTGATAGATCTCCAAGTTGCACCAAATGATATTTAATGACATCTTCTCCATGATAAAGGTTTTTGTGAACTGTTACAGTCATATTTCTCCATGTGTAGTTGGTTGCATATATTTTTGCAGTTTCCTTAGCATAATCTCCAAATTTTCTCTAGAAGTTCTATTCCACTAAAGTTGAAATTTGAGAAAAATATAGTAGTTTCATAAAAACTAGCAGATTCCAGCCCTCGAAATTAGAGTGCAAATTCTAGGAAAATTTATTTTTTCATTAATCAATTATAGCCAATTCACAAATCAATACAAAAAACACACTCATTTTTATTACAAACGCATTAACAAATTTAATAAACACACACATAGCATTGTATAATTTTATGTAGGTGTTAGTAGCAACTTTAAATGCGATTTACTCAAAATAAAGGAAAAAATTTAAAATCTGTTAATCTGCAAAACGGCTAAAAATAAATACCTTTCAAATAATATACGTTTGGTCAAACTCGGGATAAAACGGTAGAACACAACATCGGTCACAAGAAATCGCCTAGCCCATTAACATTATATATTTCATAACGCCCCTAATATTAAATGGTAGAGCTGTGACCACTTACAACAACTAAAGACTGTTACTGACATTCTCACTTACAAATATATACTGGTAATAGAACAAATAATGACTATTATAAGCTTTAAAATACCTAAAGCACAAATTTAATACACCATTGTATACTTATAAAGCTGTTTAAATTATCGTAATTTGAATTTTTTTAGAGTAGTTTCATTAAAATACAAAAAGTGTTCTACCCACGGGTCGTCACAGATGCAAAAGTATATATAGAGGTAAAGAGGACAATTTCACCTTTCTCCGGGTGGTATACGTTTCTTGTTCCCTTTTGTTGAAATTTCAGAAAAATATAGTAGTTTCATAAATATTTCATAACGCCCCTAATATTAAACGGTAGAGCTGTGACCACTTACAACAACTAAAGACTGTAATCCTGCCAACATTATAGAAGAGACCGCAGGTCATTATCGAAGACAGCTTGCGAGTACTCTGGATATATTAGCTACAAAAAGGCGTTAAAATTTTAAAAATCGGTGAAATCAAAATTTCAGCCACAGTGCGGTGTTCGTCTTGGCAGCTCGTACGCCCTCGTTTAAACTCTACAAATCAATATTTTATAGTCGTAAACGAAAGAGCAGAATATATGAATATATTTCATAAGCAAAAACGAATTCATTATAGAATTTAATAGAATTTTAACTGATTTTTGAGAGAATTTTCATATGAGAAATATTGATTACTTTTTTGGGCATTATTTTTCTGAATATTTTTCATATTTTTGGGCAAAATTTTATACATCTTTTTTGCGATTCTTAATTTTTTCCCGATAATTTTTTTTTTAAATGGGTCATTTTTAATTTTTTTGCAAGAGCCTCCTCAACTTATCCATAAGGATATGTTATCACGCATATGTAAAATTTTTGTTTGTTTGTACATAAATATACCGTCTTTACCACTGACAAGAGAGTATATAACCAGTTTGTCATTCCTTTGTAACGTGTCCGTCCGTCTGTCTGTTGAAATCACCCTCAATCACAAAATATACCTGGGAAAAATTATAATAATATTGTTTGCCATTATTTCGAGCAGGTAAGTACTGAATATAGAGCCCCTAGGGCAAATAGCCAAGTAATGATGTATGAAAATCTAAAGTTATTCCGATAAAATTTCATATAAAAAAATAAAACAAGTAAGAAAATTATAGTCTGTCTAGACCGAATATACGATACCCTATACCATGGTATAGATACCCAATCTCTTCGGTCCAACTAATTGGATACAGAAAATAAGCATAAACCAATTTGAGTGGCATTTTTGTTAATTTTTTTTGACCGCAGATATGAAAAAGTTCATATCGGATGCTATATTTATATGGCAACTAGGTCGAAAAATGGACCAATCCTGACCATATTTGGTAAGGTCACATATTTTTTGAAAAAACACATATAAACCAAATTTGAGAAAAGTCTGTGCAATATTTTTGTTTTTTGATAGATTTAAGTGAAAATCGGGAAGCAGCTCTATACGGGACCTATGACAAAGAATTGTCCTATAGGGATTATTTTTGGACTACTGTTTTATAGATATAATAAACACATACAAACTCAATTTGACTGAGCTCTATATGATAATTTGAATCTTATGGCAATTTATGTCGATTTCGTAGGGGTCATTTGTTTGGGACTAGGTCTGAACATGGGCCGATTTTCACCAGTTTCAACAGCCTTCATCCTATGGCCGATAGTAACTTATACACCAGATTTCGTCAAAATATATTCATATTTGCGACCTGTAGTTTAACAAGGTTTACATGGACACACAGACGGACGGACGGACATCCCTAAATCGACGCAGAAAGTGAAGACCTAACATATGAGTATGTAGCCATTAGGTACTTCTATTTTAAATCAACAAAGGAAATAAGCCTTTTGACTTTAATAAAAATTGGCGTGAATTTAATTATCGTAGTATACTAAGAAATGTAAGCAATTTTGGACACCTAATTCTAACAGTTCCGCAAAAAGTGAAAAAATCATTAACCCTTCGACTAGCGGTAACGTTTTAGTCGGTCATTGCGCGGTAGGATCCTACGGACGTTGTATGAAAATTACATTGAATTTAGTTTAAATTATTATATTTTTATTCATTTTGAAAAAGATTAAAGAAAACATTCAAATTTCTAAAATGCAAACTGCGCTAATATTGTGGTAAATATTGAAAGAGGTTGAATACGGAATGTTGATGATAGACCCGCACGACGTTGCGTAAAATTGCCACACATGCCACTTATCGCCACTTTTTGAAATAAAGTGAACACCTTCGTCACATGTTAAAGCATATTGCTGATAACACCAGCCAACAAATTTTCAATAATATTTTACCTTTGAGATCTTGAACCACTTTTCCCATGGATTTTGACCTCCTTAACACGAACATGAACTTTAAAAATTTTTCTATGGAGCAGTTTTTGAGATAAAAATTTTTGAAATTTTATTTTCTCATTTTTGTTGGTGCACCTACAAAATTGGGTATATCTTGGGTGTCCCTTGACCGATCTCCATAAATATTCACACAAATTGAAGATAATTAAACCTTCTACAAACCTTTTCTTGAAAGTTTTCAAATTGGCTACATAGTTTTGATGCCAGCGATATTTATATATTAAAAAACGTCGTTTTTTCTGTAAAAATTGGCATGAAAATTTTATATATTGTCGTAGGAAAAGTAGGAAAAAAAAAATGTTCACCCCAATTTGATATTTTTTACAAATAGGTGGCGCAAAAGGGAAGCATTTTTTGGTTAGTTTTCATATCTAAACAAATTCTTACCATAAATATGAACACAAGAAGAAAATTTTCAGAGTTTTAAAATTCGCAATTGAAGAGCGAAACCATCAAATAAGAAGCATTAACATAACAGAAATTTATCCTTTTTCGATAAAAAAAATCACTTGCACTCGATAGCTGTGCTTTTATTGATAACAAATATCTGTCCACTTATCGGCGCGGCTATTCCAAAGGCAAAGAAAACAACAAAATTACGTCTACCCTCCTTGGAGTCCGGTCAAAATAGCCACAACTTTGATGTCGGCGCATATCTTCCACTTAAACTTTTCATATTTAATGCATTCGAGTATGGCTGCCAGTATGTCATAATTTTCTTTTGAAATGACGGCATGAGCGACAGGAATAGATGGCTTTTCATTCCCGTTATTAAGAGAACGGCCTTTAAGCTTTCTTTATTGCTGTCAGTGAACAATCTTCAGTCTTTTGCATTGTGGGTTTCATTTAGCTCTTCAAATAAACCTAAAATGTCGCTGCAATAACATATATTTTTGGTTTTCGTGTAGAACTTTGCAAACTGTTCATGTCGCTTTCTATATATTGACGTTTTAACACCAGGGGATAAAAATCCTCACTGTTTCATGCGAGACGCAAAAAGTTCAGCCTTTTCCTTGGTCAGGCCAAAGTCGCATACCCCATCGTTTAATTCGGGCTGCGTTAATACCTGTTGTTCAATAGTAGGTTCAAATTCACTTGATCCAAACGAGTCATCCGACGTTTCCTAATTTCAAGACGTGGACACGCTGGATAAGGAACATCATTCGAATGTGGCAATGAAAAAGTAACAGACGTCACATTGGGGTAAGTCCATTTAAAATGTTTTCCAAAGCCAATATTTTTACTCAGACAGAAGAAACAATCAGTCGCGTGGCACAACGGCATCCTCCAAATCATCGGCGTGTCGAAATTCATATGACGGCTATGGTTAAAATGCTTAACTTTTTTTACTATGTTCGATGCCTAGTAACAGAATATAAACATTCTTACCTTGCTCCAATAGCCCATTTCGTCAAATTTGCACAGCACAGAGCACATAGCATCTTTGGTGTCCATGGCTCAGTGAGGTTAGGTAAAACACCGAAGTAGTTATAATAGTGTTGTTGTAGAGTTTTCACAAATGTGCGCGCTTCAGTTTTCTTCATTACCTCCCCGCAAACATTGCAGAAATCGTTTGGATTATTTGAGTACTTGAACACATGACTTCTTTTACTCATCTCCCAACTTTCGCCAGTAATTAAAATTAAGAAACAAACTTATTAAAAGAATGCTGCTTTTATTTTAATAACAATCACAAAAAGCATTGCAATATATTGCACGCGGTATTTGTCAAAGTTTGCAGGATGAGTCGATAAATATATTTATATATCGAGTGACAGTTATTTGTTATCAATAAAAGCACAACTATCGAGTGAAGGTGATTTTTTTATCGAAAAAGGACAACTTTCTGTTATGTTAATGCTTCTTATTTGATGGTTTCGCTCTTCAATTGCGAATTTTAAAACTCTGAAAATTTTCTTCTTGTGTTCATATTTATGGTAAGAATTTGTTTAGATTTGAAAACTAACCAAAAAATGCTTCCCTTTTTCGCCTTGAGCAACAAAAGTCTAAAAAAACTGAAAATCGTTAAAAAGCGAAATTTTAGTCTTTTACTAAAAAATTCATAACTTCTTAAAAGATCCATGGATTTTTCTGATTGGAAGCTTGATTTCTTTGGAAAGGGGTCAGCTATTTGCGAAAAATATCAAATTGGTGTGGTTTTTTTTCTATTTTTCAGACGACAATATATAAATTTTTCACGCCAATTTTTACAGATAACACAGATAACACTTATAACACATTTTGTTGCGATTCTAGCAAAATATTTTTTTCGACGGTCGAGATATTTTCCGAGTTATGGACCTCCAAAATTTGGACATTGACTTGTATATAACTTTTTAGTATCGGAATTGTGTAATATTTACATATATCATTTTGAAGCTCGCATGAGTGCCTTTTATTTGATATTTTTAAATTTATAATCCAAAACTTGTCATTATCTCATAAAACGATCTCTGCAATGTTGATATCTACAACAACTGAATAAAAAAATCTAGATCCACTAGCTTCATTTCGATGTATATATTGACTTCTTAACCCTTTCACTTGATAACTTTCAAAACTATACCACCAATAAACAATGCTCGGTGGAATTCTAGAACAATTCTGGCAATATTAGCATTTATCCTAATTCCAAAATACCGAGCAGAACGATATAAAATATGTCAGTTTATATGTCGTGCATGGTACAACGTATGGTTTTCAGATTATTGTTTCCGCGAAGACAATTTTGAATTATTAAATTTAAAAAAGGTAATGAGTGTTTTATAAGGCATGGGGTTATGCAGAAGTCGTAAATAATAAATCAGCAGCATAGTAAAATTTGCGCAGAACGTGCTATAAAAGTTGTTCAGGAGATTTTCCTTTCTGCAAAAATAGTCGCACTTTAAATCTTAAATTTATATCATACAATATTCCAATAAATAAATAATCATACCTCGTATCAAAATCTACATTGTTTAAATAATTTAAAAATATAAAATATAAAAATAAAAAAAAAATTCAGTGAGTTTCTTTAAAATAGGATTTGGACCTGCAAACATGATTTTTATTATTAGTTTAGTATTGCCTATCATGTGGTGATAAGTAAAAATTTTGTAATAAATTAGTCATAACCCTAATGTACATATTATAAATTAAAAACAATTTCAAATGACGTTACAGCTGTTATGTGAAATCGTCGTAATTGTATTTCATTCGACGAATTTACGAATTTATTTAACCAATTTGAAAACTTTCAAGGAAAGGTTTGTAGAGGGTTTAATTATCTTCAATTTGTGTGAATATTTGTGAAGACGGTCAAGGGACACACAAGTTATACCAAATTTTGCAGGTGCCCTCCAAAAATGTGAAAATAAAATTTCAAAAATTTTTATCTCAGAAACTGCTCCATAGAAAAATTTTAAAAATTCACATTCCATGGGAAAAGTGATTCCAGATCTCAAAGCCAAAAAATTGTAAAATATTCTTCAGCTGCTTCAATATCGATGTCGGACACACCATCAGATGCTTCATTTGGCACCTACTCCTCATCAGTATTTTCACCATAAAATGGCGTATACCCTTCTTTAATGTATTATTGTTATTAGCATTTTCCTGATCACATACAATTAGTTTTTGGAATGCTGATCGACGATTTAGGATATTTTTGACACGGTCCCAGCTCATTTCTTATTTTATTTTTTTTTAAACGCCTATAAGAAGGGCAACTCACGCCCGCTTTGTTTTTTTTTTATTTATTTATATAAATTTAAAATATTTGAAATTCAAACTTTAGTAAAACTTTCAATTTTATGTAGGAAATTCATACTAAGTCCACGGGGCCTTACCGTTCAGCAGAGTACTAGAAGTCTTTTAAATAAAAAATAAAATACTTTGAAAATTACAAATCAATTGGAATAGGTATTAAAGAATTCTAAACACTTCAATAATAGAAGTATTTAAATTTAAGGTCAGTACTTTTAAAATGTAAAAAGTCCATTTGGACCTTACCGTGCTTCGGTAACTCGAATGATGACTTTGAGTCGTTTGAAAATTTCTTAAATGATCTTTGCCATAAAAATGTTTGCATTGTTGGTGACCTAAATATTCGCATCAGAGAACGAAAATATATATTGGATACTAATCTGCTCACTAATCTACCACACGCGAGATGCTCTTACGATACAGTAACAAATGTCCAAAGAATAAGATTAATAGATTTAATAGAAAGCTTGGGCGGTATAGTGGTTAATGGCAGAATGATTGATTATGCGGAAAGTGATTTAAGCTTCTATGGAGGTAGATAAGAACTCCATTTTGCGTGGATGTCAAAATCTGTTAGTGTTACTTTTAATTTTTATATCTTTTATTTGACGTCAGACTTATTTTATTTAGGGGTTTTTCCACAAATTAGATTTTTGAAATAGAGTGTATTTTCTTTTTTTGTTGTTTTACTTTTAAGCAATTTATTGTTTTTGTTGAATGATGTTTGATGTAGATTTTTTTCAGTTTATGGATTGATTTTATTGATAACTAGCTGATTTTACCCGGTCTTGCCCGGGATACAAAGGCCTTTGACTTGAAAAATGGTTCACTATGCTTACCAGGCCCTGAGTACTTAGTCCCCAATTAACAAATTCCTCAATAAAATGAACTTTCTCCGCAAAAATTTTTATGGGCAGTAAACTCATTTTTTATTTCAATAAAAAATGCAAAAATGCTTCAAAAATAAGTTGCGAAACCGCTTTAAGTTTTTTTCTTCAGTTTATTTATAAACATCAAATATAACGGAATGGTTCGCAAATGAAAGGAATCACAACTTTTTCAAATTGAATTACTTCATTCAATAAGTGATCATCATTGAGCAGAGACGTCAAATTCAAGTTTCAGAAATGAAAGACTAATGCGACGTTTAATATTGTGTCGCAAGGTTTCTTTAAGCAACTGCTTATAGTATATGTGTGGCGTATTTTGATCAACAGGCAATTATTTCACATACGTAGATAAAATTTATCATACGACATTTCACTAAGCTGTGTTCCGCGAGCGAGTCGCGCACGATTCCGCGCGTTTGGCAGCCAGACCCATGCTGCCGTGCAGTTGTTGTCAAATTATTTTAATCGCCAAAATATATTTTTTAGATCATTGCGATATTTTTGCTGAGCTGTGTTCCGCGAGCGCGTCGCGTCCGCATCCGCGCATCCGCGGTCGCGCACCGCGCGCCGCTTCCGCACGTTTGGCAGCCACACCCGTGCTGCCGCGCAGTTGTTGTCAACTTATTTTAATCGCCAAAATATATTTTTCAGATCATTGCGATATTTTAGCTGAGCTGTGTTCCGCGAGCGTGTCGCGTCCGCATCCGTCGCGTCCGCGTCCGCGGGCCTCGCGCCGTTTCCTCGCAGCTACTACCGGTTCTGCCGTTTAGTTCTCGTTAACTTATTGTAATTCTTAAAACATATTTTTTAGAGCATTGCGATATTTTGGCTGAGCTGTGTTCCGAGAGCGCGTCGCGTCCGCATCCGTCGCGTCCGAGTTCGCGGTCGCGCGCCGCGCGCCGCTTCCGTGCATTTGGCAACCACACCTGTGCTGCCGCGCAGCTGTTGCCAACTTGTTTTAATTGTCAAAATATATTTTTCAGATCATTCCGATATTCTAGCTAAGCTGTATTCCCCGTGCACATAGCTTCCGCGCAACGAAATGATGCTATTGAAAAGAATACTCATTTTAAATGCATTTATTGTAGGACATATATTGAGAGCAGTATGCAAATGTTTACTAAAATAAATATTTAACAAAATTCATTAAATAAAAATATGTAAAAATTTAAGAATGAATTTGGGGAGTAAGTTCAATTTTTATTTCGATTAAAAATGGCGAATTTGTTCATTTCCTGTGGGTACCTTTTTTTTTAAGTTTGTGGAATTTTTTCACCGTGTAGTTGTTTCCCTGTAAACCAAATTTCAGAGAAATCCGTTGAAAAGTACAAATTTGTATAGGGAAGAAATATACCACACAACAAGATATGAATTTTATATGAAACTTGGGCGTAAAAGTAGGCGTGGTCGGTAAAAATCATATGACGACCTTCCCTGGAATATGTACTCAATTTTGGAGAAAGCCATTGAAAAATAAAAGTTTGTACAGCAATCAAATAAAGAAACAAATAAAAGGATAAAATAAGTTTTATATACATAGAAGTTGGCGCAAAGTAGGCGTGGCCTGTATAGAGATCGTGTGACCAAATTTTAGACATCCCTTGAAAAATAAAAATTTCTATAGTGCACAAATATACCAAAAAACAGAAAATTAATTTTGTATAAAAAGTGGGCGTAGAAGTAGGCGTACAGAGTACAGAGATCGTATGTAGCTAATTTCAGAGAAATCCGTTTAAAAAAAAAATTGTGTAGAGAACAAATGTACCAAAAAAAAGAATATGAATTGTATAAAAAAGTGGGCGTAACAGTAGGCGTGACCGGTACGAAAAATATATCGACCTTCCCTGGAGCAGAGAGATCGTGTGTACCAAATTTCAGAGAAATCGGTTGAAAAATAAAAATTTGTATAGCGAACAAATATACCAAAATACAGAAAATGAATTGTATATAAAAAGTGGGCGTAAAAGTAGGCGTGGTCGATAAAAAGTATATGGTGACCTTAGCTGGAGTACAGGGATCGTGTTTACCGAATTTCAGAGAAATCTGTTAACAAATAAAAATTTGTATAGTGAACAAATATGAATAAAACAGAAAATGAATTTTACATAAAAAGTGGGCGTAAAAGTAGGCGTGGCCGGTAAAAAGTATACGGCGACCTTTCCTGGGGTATAGAGATCGTGTGTACAAAATTTCAGGAAAATCCGTTGAAAAATAAAAATTTGTATAGCGGTCAAACAAACAAACAAACAAACAGAAAATGAATTTTATATATATAGATGTTTCAGAAAGCAACTCTTCGATTTCTCAGATTGATCGAAACATATTGATCGGATTATTTTTTAAGTAAAAACCCGCCAATTGTAAGCTGTTCAATCGAAATTCTTTTTCATTTGAACGATTAGTCGAATAATTCTTAATCGGTTATCCGGTAATTACTTAGTATAATATCATATTATAATTATTTATTCATATATTTTTTATTGCTAAAAATGTTAAGCTTTGGTAAAATTGCATGGCTGAACACTATTATTGGAAGTGGCTGATTCCACTGTCGGACGATTACATTAGGTTAGTAAAGTAAGTCCTAGATTCTCCTATTATTCGGGTTTTAATTATGGCCGATTAAAAATTCAAAGTTTTTTTCTTCGATTAATCGATCCAATAACGATTAAATATATAAATTTCAAAATATTTTTTTTTTTTTATATTAAAAAAATTAATTTAAAATAAACTTTAATCCATGAGGACATTTTAATTTTTATATAAAATAAATTTCCAATAAATCTTTCTATTCAATAAATTAAATAGCAATTCAAAATATATACGAAAAAATGTCATACTTATACCCTACTAGCAGATTCCAGCGCTCAAAATTCGAGTAAAAATTTTATGAAATTCTATTTTTTCATTTAATAAAGACCCGAAGGGTATGCTTCACAATTCAACTTATTTTAAATGATGAAAACAAGCTCAACACATTAACACAAACACATCAACAAATTTCATAAACACACACATAGCATTTTTTAATTTTATTTATTTATTAGTAGCAACTTTAAACGATGATAACTCCAAAAAATTATGACAATCCAAACGATGACAATCTATAAATCTGGGTAACAGCTAAACAGAAATACCTTTCAAATGATCGGGGTAATACTGTGAAACTTGCATCGCGCACAAGAAATCGCCTTGCCTATTAATATATACTAGCAGATTTCAGCCTTCGAAGTTCGAGTGCAAATTGTAGGAAATTTTATATTTTCATACCCTAAACGTATGCTAATCAATTATAGCCAATTCTCAAATCAACACAATATAAACAGATTCATTTTTATTACAAACACACTAACAAATTTAATAAACACACACAAAGTGTTAGTAGCAACTTAAAATGCAATTTACTCGGAATAAAGAAAAAAATTAAAAATCTGTAAATTTGCAAAACGGCTAAAAAGAAATACCTTTCATATAATGTACGCTTGCTCAAAATCGGGATAAAACGGTAGAACAAAACATCGGTCACAAGAAATCGCCTACCCTATTAATATAATAGATACCACTATATGGTCTGGGTATAATGACATTGTGCTGTTGTTTGTAACTACCAAAATTATTTGACCCAGACCCACATTTTATTATACCGATCGACTCATAATCACTTTCTGACTCAATTTAGCTATGTCCGTCCGTCAGTCCGTCCGTCCGTCTGTCCGTCTGTGTGTCCATGTAAACATTGTAATCAATACAGGTCGCAAATATAAATATATTTTAATGAACTTTGGTATATAAGCTTTTATCAGCCATAGGATGTACGCTATTGAAATTGGTAGAAGACCTAGTCCCCATACAAATGACCCCTATGAAGTCGACTTAAATTGCCATAAGATCTAAATTATCATATAGATCTCGGTAAATTGGGTTTGTGTGTGATTATTAC
Organism: Cordilura impudica; assembly: GCA_963682025.1. Taxonomy (NCBI): domain Eukaryota; kingdom Metazoa; phylum Arthropoda; class Insecta; order Diptera; family Scathophagidae; genus Cordilura; species Cordilura impudica. The sequence continues at coordinate 135,828,142 of OY821517.1, forward strand.
ATCCATTTATCAGTTGCCCAAAAATAAATCCCATATGGCCATTCTTTGTCATAGCCCCCAGAAAAAGCTGCTTCCCGATCTTCACTTAAATCTATCAAAAATCGAGAATATTGCACAGTTTTTTCTGAAATTTGGTTTGTATATACATTTTTTCAAAATATAAGTGAGTTTACCAAATATGGTCATGATCGGTTCATTTTTCCACCTAGTCCCCATATAAATATTGCATCCGATATGAACTTTTTCAAATCTGCAGCCAAAAAAATTAATAATAATACCACTCAAATTTGGTTTACGCTTAATTTCTATTTCCAATTAGTTGGACCGAAGAAATAGGGTCTCTAAACCATGGTATATGGTACCGTATAGCCGGTCTAGATAGACTATAATTTTCATACTTTTTTATATTTGTTTCCTCCTAAAAATCAGAGAAAAAATAAAAATAATTGTGAACAATTAAATGAAATAATTAGTTTGATTTTGTAAATAATCTTTTAAAAATAAAATGAAATATTTTTTTTTTTCTTTTTTATATTTGATTTTGGATATAAAAAAATGTTTCCCACATATATCAAAAAGAGATTAAAAAGAGAATGAAATTATATTGTTATACATCTTTTTGTTTTAATATCCAATTAAAATTTCTTTACTTTGTAACGTGTTTAGAAATTATTCGATTTATCCGAATAACCGCCACAAATTTTTGCCGACCAACACTGCAAGAAATAAACTAACAATACCAGTCAATTATTTCTCGGTTCGCACTTTTACTGGATACGAGTAAATTTGACACCTTATCTCTCATTTTCAGAGATCTTTTTATTAATTAAAAGTAAATAAATAATAAAAAAGTAGACAGAAATGGATGGTGGTTGCAGGGTACAAAATTCGCGATTTAATTGAGCTGTTAAATTTACTAGGGGTCACCAAGGACTAAAACTTCCTACGGATAGTGATAAATTTCGAATAAACCCAAAATTAAAACTTTCCTTGTAAATGTTCAAAAACACTTGAACAAACTTAAACTTTTTAAACTGAAATCGAAATATGATGAACTACAATTTAGCTTTTTCAAGGTTTTGCATCACTTTCAAGAATTTTTTGTTTTTGCCCTAGTAAAATTGACATATTCGCTGAATTTTTTAACCCTTAAAAGACTAGGTTTAGCCATTTTTCAGAGGACTAATTTGACTTGTTTAATGGAAAGAATCCCGTAAAATTCCATAGAAGACATTCAAATACAAAAATTATTTTAACCCAGAAAAATATTAATGCACACAGTTTAACAACGGAATTTTCTATTGTATAAACAGAAATTTTATAGCAACCCTTTGCTTTTATGATAAAATATTTACATTTTAATTTTTATTATTTTCTATGGAAATAAAAAATCATACTTTCGATCTGTATCATTTTTATTGATTGAGTTTGAACAAAAAAAAAAAAAACAAACATTGGCACATTTGCTTCAAAAATTTATCTATATTCTGGATGAAATGTTAAACAGCTGTTTCAGGAAGAGTCACCAACACTCATCAGTAACCAAAAGCAATAGATAGTTTGTTTGGTAAAAAGTTAAATTCATATACATTTGCTGAAAACAACCAAATGAGAATTCAATCAAAAGTTATACTATTTAAGCCTCTTCCAATATAACAAACTAAAATATAAAACAACTTTTAAACAAATACGTTTGTATATGAGTACACTAGGGTGGCCCTTCGTTATATGGAGGGAAAAAAGTGTTCAAACTGTCGGTCTCACACTCTAGAAATATGCGAATAGCAAAAAAACCGAGAAATACAAAGTTTTGGGCCAATCAAAAAACGTTTAGTCGTGGCGCAAAGCGATTGAAAATTTCAAGTGTGTTTATATGGGGAAAATATGACTTTTTTTCAGATTGTACGAAAATTTCGTTCAACAGTTAAATTTTCCGACAAGCTGTTACAAAATTCGGGATCAGTATTAAATTCTCCTTTGAAAAGGTTATAAAACTTTAAAATCGAATAAATCTTTGCCAAGAAATAGCAAATGCCCCAGACCACTTTGGTGCCAAAAAAAAAACTGGGTCATGAAATTTGAAGGCATTTTTTTCAACTTTGAGAAACTGATTAAAGCCATCATTCTTTTTTAGTCTCTATACCTATAAGTACTCAGATATGAAGTATTGTTTTATTACCACGTTGTTAACCTATTGCGCATTGAGACCGAAAACTTGAAATTTTTTTGATAAAATTTTTAAAACTACTTTTCCAAGTTTGAAAAAACTTTCTTAAACAAAATTTAAAAAAATGAATCCATCACTTTAAGGTTTTATGAAATACGTGTTGCAGATTAACTATGTGAATTTTTAAGTAAATCCCTATGCCAGAATTTTTTTGACAAGGATTTTATTTTTGCGGATTTTGAAATATTCTGTAAATGTACTCTTTCTAAATACTTTGTATCAAAAATTTATCACTTTTCTACTTTTAAATGTTATATTTTATCTTAATAGCTTAGGGTTTCGGAAAAAAATAATATGACTCCATTAACCCTTTTGGAATTGGGGTCACATATGACCCCAAACTAATAAAAGACAATTTATTTAAAAAATTCAAATATTTTGTAAGTGCTTAAAATATAATAACCAAATGTGTAAAAGTTTCGTTCCAAAATTTTGGGATAAATCCGAGAATGTTAACCCATTATTTGCCAAGGCCAGCTTTGGATTTTAAGTAATTTAAAAATAAAGGGTTAATGGAGTCATATTATTTTCCTGAAACCCTAGGCTATTAAGATAAAATATAACATTTAAAAGTAGCAAATTCATGAATTTTTGATACAGAGTATTTAGAAAGAGTACATTTACAAAATATTTTACAAAAATCCCATTTTTCTCGAAATCCGCAAAAATAAAATCCTTGTCCAAAAAATTCTGGCATAGGGATTTACCTAAACACTTACAAAGTTAATCTCTGGCATGCATTGAATAAAACCGTAAAGTGCCAGATCCATTTTTTAAATTTTGTTTCAGAAAATTTTTTCAAACTTGAAAAAGGAGTTTTAAAAATTTTATCAAAAAAATTTCCAATTTTCGGTCTCAATACGCAATAGGTTAGCAACGTGGTAATAAAACAATACTTCATATCTGAGTACTTATAAGTATAGAGACCAAAGAAGAATGATGGTTTTAATCAATTTCTCAAAGCTGAAAAAAATGCCATCAAATTTCATGACCTAGTTTTTTTTGGCACAAAAGTGGTCTGGGGCATTTGCTATTTCTTGGCGAGTTTTTATTCGATTTTGAAGTTTTATAGCCTTTTGAAGGGATAATTTAATAGTGATCCTGAATTATATAACAGCTTGTCGGAAAAATTAAACTATAGAACGAAATTATCGTAAAATCTGAAAAAAAAAGTCATATTTTCCCCATATAAAAACTCTTGAAATTTTCAATCGCTTTGCGCCACGACAAAACGTTTTTTGATTGGCCCAAAACTTTGTATTTCTCAGTTTTTTTGCTATTCGCATACTTCTAGGGTTGAGACCGACAGTTTGAACACTTTTTTTGTTAAGGGCCACCCTAGAGTACTCATTCCAGTATGCAATGTACACATGTTTGTTTTTGTCTTGATAATACAAGATATTGAGTCTGAATAATTTCAAACTCAATCAATAAAATATCTATTGTTAAGACAACAGAATTGTAATTGCAATGAACTCATTATTAACTTCATCACCATTGGATTGGCTTTTCTTTTGGTAGGCACAATAAATCAGGTTTACTATTTTTCCGTCGTTAGATAAATGAAAATTTTATAATGCCATAAAATGAGATTGTACTCACAGATTTCTAAAATTGTAGATGGGTTTAGCCTTCACATTTGACCAGCATAGGAATATTCAAAAAAAAGGAGAAAATCCTTAAATATTTTCTTTGTAACAACAGAAACTTTTAGGGTTAAACATCAATTATATAACAAAAATCACATCTACTCCAGACATAATATAAAATTAAATAAAAGAAAACAACAACACAACAATATTATTTGCAGATCTATGTGTTAACTTTTCTCACATTTTCATTAAACCAACGCATAATGAACCAACATTAATACATAAAAGTCAGCTCTTATGTTCCTAAAAGTAGTTTTTTTCTTGTATTTTAACTTATGGCCATATTCTCACTTTAATACTCATACACAAGGACTTAACATACCAAAATAAATGTTTGTCTAACTCCTAAATGTTATACAATATATGAATGTATACGAATAGATATATTCAACCATAACCATGTGTAGAATAATATATACATACAATATCCGTTCAAGTAGTATTTGGGACTTAAAGCAAATATGTTATATAAAAACATCTTAAAGTGTTATTGTTAAATATTTGTTCTGGGATTTAAATATGTTTGTAGATACGAGTACACCTAAAAAAAAAACTGAATATGTTAACAAATGTATTATATTCCAAAACTAATTAAGGTCGTATGCTGACCCACTTGAATTGAAATAACGCAGTATAACACAACTGAGAAAATTATTGTCAATCTAAATCGAATATGCGATACCCTATACCAAGCGTTTAAAGAACGGGTTTTAGGTCCAACTAATTGGATATAGAAAATAATCACAAACCAAATCTGAGTGGAGTTTTTAATAATTTGCAGATCTGAAAAAGTTCATAGCGGATGCTATATTTATATGGAGACTAGGTTTAAAAAATAGACCGATCCTGACCTTATGTGGTAAACACTTATTTCTTGCGAAAACATATACAAACTAAATTTGAGAAGAATCTGTCCAACATTTTTGTTTTTGATAAGTTTAACTGAATGTCGGGAAGCAGCTTTATAGTGGGGGCTATGTCTAAGAATGGTCCTATAGGGTTTATATTTGGACTGCAAAGGATGTAGTGAACACTCGTAAACTCAATTTGACCAAGATATGATAATTTGGATCTCACGGCAATAATCATTCTCATTTGTATGGGGGCTAGGTCTGAACATACACCAATTTAACCAATTTCAATAGCGTTCGTCCTATGGTCGATAGAAGCTTAGATAACAAATTTCATCAAAACATGTTCATATAAAGGACCTGCAGTTTGATTACAAGATTTAGATGGTAATGTGTATTATATAAAAGAAAAATGATTTTAATTTATTGAAGACAAAACAAGTAAGAAAATTATAGTCGGTCTAGACCGACTATACGATACCCTATACCATAAATTAGAGACCCTATTTCTTCGGTCCAACTATTTGGATATAGAAAATAAGCATAAACCAAATTTGAGTGGCATTTTTATTAAATTTTTTGGCTGCAGATATGAAAAAATTATTATCGGCTGCTATATTTATATGGGGACTACGTCGAAAAATGTACCAATATTGACCATATTTGATAAAGTCACTTATATTTTGAAAGAAAATATACAAACCAAATTTGAGAAAAATCTGTGCAATATTTTATTATACCCTCCACCCCAGTGTGCAAAGGGTTTGTCATTCCGTTTGTAATAATTAGAAAGAAATGTTGGACCCCATCAAATATATATATTTGTCATCCTTATAATAAGCGGAGTTGATATAGCTATGTCCGTCTCTCCGTCCGTCTGTGAAAATCAGTCGGCCAGCTAGGGTGCTCGTTGGCATAAAAAATGATTCAATAATATCCTCAGAAGCTTGCTATTTAAAATCGTCCAAATCGGTTGATTAGGTACCTAGAATTGAATAAAGAAGTAAAAACAGTCTTGAAAAAATTTAATTTTTCTATGTTGTTCTTGTCACGATGACTCCCTCAATAGGACAACTGGGGCACTCGTTTTTACTGAGCATGATTGTCCGACATGAGAATGTTTCTGTTTGAAAAGTCATGAAAATCGGTTTAATAGGTCGCGAGAAATCACTGAAGAAGTAAAAAAATTGAAAAAAATATGTTTCTGTATTGTTCTTGTTGTTATTCTACATGTTGTATTGTTTTCATAGCTGTACTTGTTGTTTTTGTGGTCGTTGTGGTAATAATATAATAAAAACTAATCCTCTGTACATCTTTTTATCAACTCTGGTAGAAAAATTCAAAAGTTTCCATTGTTTTGGCCTCACAAAAAAAATTTTCTATATCATTTTCGTTATCGCCGCGAGCACGGCTGCAAAGTTACAGATCGATTGGGTAACGGTAAAGGGTTAATAATCGAACCAAAATTTTGACTATAAGAAGACACTACGAGTTAATATAAAAGGGAGTAAAAATTCACCAACATCTGAAGCAAATAATGCTAAACTAACTGTTGTAAATAAAAAAACAATGTAACTTTAGCGAAAAATATTGTTATGTATTAATTTATTTAAAGAAAACACAACAATAACTTTTGATGTTGTATTTTTTGTGTGTAATATTTACATATACTAACACATGTATATATATTAAATATTAAAATAATATACATATATTCAATATATGTATATCCATATTAACCGCATGCTAGAAATAAATCGGTATATTATTTTATTTATATAAAATTCTGCAATATTTTGTTTTAGGGAAAATACATTTCTTTTGCACTAACAAACAGAGTGTCACTTCATTTTGCTCAGTGTGACTATGCCACAGTAGATGGCGCCACAATGTTTGTTCTAAATAGCTCTGCAATAGTTATTTCTATTTTAACATGAAAGTCAAAATTTTCAATTAGATATCAAACACAACAATGTTAAAAAAGCATACACAGAGCTGAGTAAAGAAGAAGCAATATATTTTTTTGCTTTAAAAGCAGTTCTATATAGTTATATGAAATGAATATTCCGCTTTACCTACAAAATATCTGATTGCGATTACATATTATTTTTAAAAATAGTTTATAATTACTCAAGCATTATTATTCACATAAATGCAAAACTGCACCTTTTAAATTTTCCATTCAAATTTAAGAAAATATCAATTCTACAAACTGAAATTCAGATTTCCAATTATAAATTAGAAAATAACAATTGAATTTCAGAAAATCATATTAAAACGTCGGAAATAATAACTTGAAATTTATAAGCCATCAATTGGGTTTTTAAATATACATTTTATTCTTTAAACACAAATTGAAATCTAAAAAGAGCAAATATGTTTACATTTAAAAATGTTTACATTTAAAAAAATATTGCCATTCAGGAGACATTAATAGCATTTCAGGATAAGAAAGCATTAATTTAAATTCAATGAAGTTTAGAAAACCTCAAATGATATTTAAGAATTGCGAACATAAAAATTGTTACATAAATAAAGCGCAATTTGATGAGAATGTTATTTATATATTTTTTTTTCACAATTTTTTTGGATGAAATTTTGAAGTTATTCAGAAAATATAGATAACAAATTATGTTATTTAAAATTTGTGGGATTTTTGATTTTTTGCGTTTGGCATCCCTAATTTGAACCAGTGTTCAAGATGACTTCATGGTAGGCAAAGTAAAACACAAAAAATTTAAGTTCGATAATTCCCAGGTAGTAGTATTTGTAGTCAATAAATGAAAATATATTTTATTAACATAATTTAATTCAAAATCAAAAGTTGGCATCACTGTGTTAGAGTTTGTATTGCATTGTGTTTTTTTGTGTTACCACAAAATCTAATAGTGAAAACTCCATTTTAATATGTAAAAAAAAAATTGTTCTCTATGTTTTCCAAATATGGCAATATTTTAACAAAAAAAAATTGAGAGAGCTTTTTTTGGTTATACGGCTATACGACCGCAATGAAGAATTATTTGGCCAGTTAAAAGAAACTATACAGCCATCTCCAATTTGCACGATATAACGCGTAAAGCCAACCTACACAACCACTACCTTCGCAATGGAGGTTAGGGTGAGCTATTTAATTTGCGAAAACTTAAACTAAATTAAACGAGTGGTTATGTCATATAACCGGAAACGTATGCATATAGGTATATAACCTAAATGCATGCCGATCAGCAACCACGATGACCAAAAAGCAAAGACCGAAACGTGTTTTCTTTTATCCGAAATAATAGAAAAGACGAAAAGGATCTTTCCTCGTTGGAGCGCGAATTAATAATGTGAGAGAGCTTTATAGACCAACTCTTGAAATAAACAAAATTCATCTGTTAAGTGGATCAACCCAAAGAATTTGCTGAAATAATTGGGTATTAAGTTTAATAAATTGTTTACTTTTTCAAATATTTCGTTTACATTTATTATCAATATTCAAACCGAGGTGGAGGGTATCAAAGATTCGGCACAGCCGAATTTAACACTTCTTTTTTGACAGACTTAAGTGAAAATCGGGAAGCAGCTTTATATGGGGCTATGACAAAGAATTGTCATATGGGGTTTATTTTTGGATAACTGATAAATAGATGTAATAAACACAGACTAACCCAATTTGACCGAGATCTATATGATAATTTGGATCTTATGGCAATTTAAGTCGATTTCATATGGGGACTAGGTCTGGACATGGACCGAATTTCAGCAATTTCATCCTATGGCCGATAAGAGCTTATGTACCAAATTTCATTATAATAAAGGGTGATTTTGTAGCTCTTATCTTTTTGGCAACACTGGTTTAAACAGCTGACGCACGTTTCGTGTTTTGTTTCATTGTCACACATCTTCAGTTTGGTCTGTAATTTAACCATGAATCGTCTTACAAACGAACAACGCTTGCAAGTTATTGAATTTTATTATCAAAATGCGTGTTCTGTTAAGAAAGTACATCGCGCGCTTCTTCCATTTTATGGTCAGTTTAATCGACCCACTGAAGCGGCTATTCGGGCTGTTGTGACTAAATTTCGCACCAACACGCTTACATAGAGTGCGAACTGAAGAAAATATCGCAGCTGTATCGGCCAGTGTTAATGATGACCATCAATTATCGATTCGTCGCCGTTCGCAGCAATTGGGCCTCTGTTACTCAACAACGTGGAAAATTTTGCATAAGGATTTAGGTGTGAAGCCTTTCAAAATACATCTAGTGCAAGAATTGAAGCCGAACGACCTACCGCAACGTAGAATTTTTGGTGAATGGGCTCTTGGAAAGTTGGCCGAAAATCCACTTTTTTACCGAAAAATTGTGTTCAGCGACGAAGCTCATTTTTGGCTCAATGGGTACGAAAATAAGCAGAATTGTCGATTTTGGAGTGAATATCAGCCAGAAGCATTGGAAGAGCTACCAATGCATTCAGAAAAAGTCACAGTTTGGTGCGGTTTATGGGCTGATGGCATCATTGGACCGCACAGTGTCACGGCAGTGGCCAAAAATGATATAAGTGAACATTCAAATTTCCAAAAGTTTTTTTCTTTATTAACAAATAAACACTTAAATTAGATGAAATCTAAAATTTTTCCTGGATATGTGAACTAGTATTTTTTTTATAGTAGTTCAATTGCGATAGTTGTTAACCATGTAGTATCATCATTGAAAAATCTGGAATTGTACATAGTTTTCAAACGCTGTTATTTCAAATACTTAATGTAACTGTCGGTAAAAATTGTAATAGATTGTCAAATTTAAGTACCAGTTAATATGGCAACACTCGTTTTGTTGACAAATATTGATCATATGGAAAGAACAGTTAGCTGAAAGATATGTCTAAATCAAAGTGACATGTTGAAAGCGAACCGCTTGTTTAGAAGACAATAAAAAAACACATCAAATCACTTCTCCAATATTTTGGTATTTAGTGCGAAAAAGTGCGTATATAAATATATATAAATCTCAACTGCGACGGTATGCGATTTTATTTTTTATGAATATTTTTCAGTGTCTACCCCATTGAAAATACGTGATATTTTCAACAAATGGTTAGAAATGAAGCAATGTAAAAAGAGCCTTATCGTTTATGAAATAAACAAATTTGTGGAAAATCATTTGCGAAGATCATTACACTGCACAGAGGAAACAAAAATCAAGTTTACGATTTTGAAATTTAGCACTAATTGGGAAAAGAATGGACGGAAAAAAGACTTATTTGAAAAACACTGTAATAACTGGCTGGATAGTGAAATATTATATGGGGATTCTATTTGTGTTGTAAGTAAATCAGTTCTTGGCGTCAATCAAAGATAAAATAGGTCTGTTGTTTTTTTAGGAACCAAGTTCAAGCTTTGTTAGAGGTCGGCCACGTGTGTCTTTCGAAGAAGCATCACATCGAACTAAGCGAAGACGTGTTGATGAACTTGTTGTGTCAACCTCTGCTGAAGCTCTTAAAAAAGCAGCAGAAAAAATTTCAGAATCAAGTAACAGTGGAACTCTTTCAGTGGAAAAGGCGTTAGCATTGTATGTGGATATGGATATCTCTTATAGGGAATATAACATGATGAGAAACGTTGTTAATGGTGTAGATAAAAATTGTTTTCCGTCCTATTACTCTATTGTAGAAGCTAAAAAAAACTTATTCCAGACGGAATTGAAGTTTCGGAAACGTCAGTACATGTTCCATTACAGGCAATTTTGGATAAAACTTCAAACAGCATTTTGAAGAAGTTAGAATTTGGTGCTGAAAGTGATGTTATTTTAGAGTGCTAGTGGGGATTTGATGGCAGTAGCGGTCATAGCGTATATAAACAAAAATTTGAAAGCCAAGACGCTACTGACGAGTTTTTGTTTGTTACATCTTTCGTACCATTACGTATCGTGGAAGGCAAAAATGAAAAAATTGTGTGGCAAAACAGCAAACACTCTTCTCAAAGGCTATGTAGACCTCTGAAAATATTATTTGCTAAAGAAAATCCTAGACTTATAATGGAAGTAAAAGACAACATACAGCGTGAAATAGAAAATTTAACTACATATGTACGTCTATAATAATGATAAAAAGAAAATTAACGTTCAGTATCGTTTAAAATTAACTATGATCGACGGGGCTGTGTTAAATGCTATGCATGAGTTATGCGACTTGTGTTCTATGTGGAGCTAAACCTACACAAATGAATACCGAATTAGTTCTTGAAAGAAAAGTCAAGGAAAGTTGCTACGAATATGGTATATCGACCTTACATGCATGGATAAAATTTTTTTGAATGCATTATTCACATTGCATATAAACTACCTATTAAGTCTTGGCGTATAGTGGATGAACAAAATAAGCAGGTTGTGATGGAAAACAAAAAGAGGATTCAAGATCAATTCAAGATTGAAATTGGGCTTATTATTGATATGGTTAAAACAGAATATGGCACATCGAATGATGGAAACACGGCCAGACGCTTCTTTTCAAATATTGAACAAGCGGCTCAGATAACAGGTGTTGATAAAACTTTAATAAACAAATTTTCTGTTATTTTAAGAACATTTTCCAACGGACTGCACACAAATGTTACAAACTATGAAAAGCTATTAAAAGAAACATTTATTTTATATAATAAGCTATATCCCTGGTACTACATGCCTCTTACTGTGCACAAAGTTTTAGTTCACGGTATTAATTACATCAAGTATTCAAATATACCAATTGGAATGTTATCGGAGGAGGCCATAGAGTCCTGTCACAAAGTAATACGAAATAATAGACTGAGGCATACAAGAAAAACAAGTAGAGTTGACTCCAATAGGGATCTAATACATTACCTAATTCTGCAGTCAGAGCCAGATATTTCGATGAACAGTAAAAAAAAAATTTTTAAGAAGATATGAAATGAAATAAAAGATTTTGTTTTTGTGGAAGATGAAAGCATCATATCTGAGGATGATTTCTGCGATAACATTATAGATATTGGCGATGATAATAGTAAATAAGAAATATTCTTTGCTTATCTAAAACTAAAAATAAAGTTTATGTTTAAGTTAATTACATGAAATTATTCGAATTTTTTACTTCAGGATATATGGGAGGTGGGCGTGTCCTTTGAGATAATTCCATATAATTAAACACAGTTATCAGTTATATATCAGAGACAAAACGAGCCAAATTTGGTTCAATTCCAACAACAATTTTGGAAAATAAAAGTTTTTTTCATTTCAGGATATATGGGAGGTGGACGTGTCCTTGGGCTGATTTTCTCAAAACTTAGTTTTTTTCTTAGTCTACTTACGTTAGCTATCTGTACCAATTTTTATTTACTTACTATAACGCCTTCTATTTTTGGCCAACGCTTATATGAAGTCACGACACTGTGGACCATACTTCTTCAAAGATGATGCGAATCGTAACGTAACTGTGAATGGTGAGCGCTAACGAGAGATGATATCCTACTTTTTTTGCCCAAAATGCAAGAGTTTGACTTGCATGACATGTGGATTCAACAAAACGGTGCCACATGCCACACAGCACGCGCAACAATGGACTTATTGAGAGGTGAGTTCGGTGAACATTTTATTTCACGTTCGGGACCGGTCAATTGGCCGTCTAGATCGTGCGATTTACCGCCTTTAGACTATTTTTTGTGGGACTATGTTAAAGCTCATGTCTATACAGACAATCCCGCTTCAATTGACGCATTGGAAGACAACATTGAAGCATTTATTCGTGAGATACCGGCCGAAATGTTGGAAAGAGTATGCCAAAGTTGGACTAAGGTGCAGTCACGGTCAACATTTGCATGAAATAATCTCCAAGCATTGAATTATATGGACCGTACTATCGATTCAAATAAAGATTTCATGCATTTTTCTGAATTTTATGTGTTTTTTTTTTTTGGAAAACTTTCCTATAGCTCTTAAAAAATCACCCTTTATATTCATATTTGCGACCTGTATTTTGATTACAAGGTTTACATGGACGCACAGACGGACGGACGGACGGACGGACATCGCTATATGAACATATGGAGATATTTTTATAAAATTTGCTATGTAAGCTTCTATTGGTCATTGTTAGGGTTTCTAATCCGGATATCCGGATTATTCGTCCAATTTTGACTATTTGAAAATCCGAATAATTTTTTTATAATTATCCGATAATCCGGATATTTTTTTGCATGATTTGAACCATGATTATAACCATTTTTTTAAAATTTGTATGTAAGTACCCAGCAAAAAAAGACTACCGAAATTCAGTGAAGAAACCACAACTCTCAGCCAGCAGTAGTTCTAATTTGCCCTTATCACCAATTAATTTAACATTACCTCCCTCACTATAAATTTAGCCACTTTTCACTACTTTTTGTATCGCGTGTGTGGAATCCCCATACAAAAAAAAAATACAACAACAACTAAATTATAATTACTTTGTATATAACGCTATAACCTGTTCATTTCGAAGTAATTCACTTCTTTTTGCTGGGTATATTTAAGGAGATCTATAATAAAATGCAATAATTAAGCTCGATAGGATATATTATGTTTCAATGTGCTCTGAACTAAATATTATTTTTGGTATTGAATTACAGTAAAATTATTGATCTTTGTTATGTTTTATAACAATGGTTATAAAGATTTCAATATGTAGAATTGGATTCAGTCAAAAAAATATTATAGAATTATTGCGTTTTGTTATAGACCTTCTCATTTATTTTCTACCAAAATATTGAAAAACCCAGTAACCTTTAAAGTTAAAAAGTTTATTTACACTATATTTGAATTCTTGGTGGTTTTTATTAAAACTAGCAGATTCCAGCGCTCGAAATTCGAGTGCAATTTCTAGTCAACTAAATTTCTCAACTTAGCCAATTCACAAACCAGCACTTTTTGGGTTCATTTCTATTGTGAAAGAAGATAACAAACTTATTAACAAACACATTAACAAATTTAAGAAACAAACACATAGCATAGGTTTAATTTTTTTATGTATGTGTTAGTAGCAACTTTAAATGCAATTTACTCAAAATAAAGGAAGAAATTTAAAAATCTGTAAATCTGGTGAATAGCTAAAAAGAAATACCTATCAAATAATATATGATTGGTAAAAATCGCTATAAAATAGTACAACAAAACATCGGTAACAAGAAATCGCCTAGCCTATTAATATTTTAGGTTTGAAATAAAACGATACCTGGTATGCGTTTGAGTTTCTTGAATTTCCATTAAAATTCACCTTGCTGATGATATTGCGCAATTAGTTTTTTTTTTCAGTTTAATTTGATATTCAGAGTGAATATAGTCAGTCTGTTTACAAATTAAATACTCGTATATTTATAATTTAAATATTGTGCAATATAGTACACACCAAAAAAAGTTTTGTTTTCATTAGTGTAAGTGTTATTATTGTAATTCTTTTTTTTTATATATATTACAACGCGATAAAGGCTAGTAATAATTACTATTAATTGGTTGTAAAAGAATTAATAGCTTTTAAAAACATTTTTCCTAAAAAGTTGTACCAATGTCAAAACGATCTGAAGTTTGGAATCATTTTATGAGAAATGAAAAAAATAGAGGCGTTGCTTCCAGTAAGCATTGCAGAAAACCACTAGGCTGTAAATCATTAAAAATTCCTAAAATTTATTTAAAATCATCTAGAGAACCTGCTACAACTTCAACGTCAAACGAGGTTAATTGTGAATGCAATGAACCATCAACTTCAAAAAAATTTAGATGTACTGACGCTGAAAATAGTGTATTAAAATTTCTTAAAAATCAATCATTAGAGGAAATTTTATCGCGATATGTAGCAGAGGCTGGTTTTTCAATGAACTCTATTGTGACATCACAAGATGTTATTGGGTACGTTCGAAATAAAGGCTTTGTCATGCCTAAACATCCTACAACTGTTACAAAATGTATTTTGAAGTTTTATGAAATAAAAAAAAAAAAAGAAACAACAAATATTATCAATGGGTTAAAAAAAAAGAATTACAAATTTTCCATAACAGTAGACGAATGGACCGATAACTCAATGAATATTTCACTTCACGCCCTTGTTGATAATTTGTTGCAAAAATTTGAAGTTTATGTACTCGGTTTAGTCCATATAAAAGGTACATTTCAAATTTATATGAAGAGAGATATAATATCATAAACATAGGCTGCAGCCGCACTTATGGTCAAATACGGAGGAATCTTAGGCATCACATCTCAACTTTGCTATAACCATGGTTTGCATTTAGCAATAACCGATGTACTCTATAAAAAACATGATGATGAAGAAATAGAAGATGAATCTGTTGACAATTACATAAATGTAAATATTTTTGACGATTCTAATATAATTTGCGGCTAGAAGAAAACGTCGAAATTAAAGCTTTGAATGAAGATTTTCTAGAAGTTATAAAAGAACTCAGAAAAAGTATAAGAATGATAAAAATAATATTTTACAAGGATACGTTAATGAACAAGAGAGTAAGAATTTTGCAGTGGATTTTACCATGATTAAACGATTCATTCAAATAAAGGATCCCATAAATAAGACGTTAAATGAATTGAATCAACAAAAAATTTCAGAGAATAATATATCAATTTTAAAAGAACTGTTAGATATGCTATCATCACTAGAAACTGCATTAAAGTAACTAAGCAAAAATTCAGCTACACTTTTGACCACTGAGGGTGTCCATAAATTTATATTTGGAAGATTAGACAAGTTTGAAACGAATTTATATAAAAACTTATCCAAACAGATTAAAAAAACGAATGGATAAACGTCGCGATAACATCCTTATGACACAAATAAGAGTTTTAGAAACAGGCAATATTCTACAAAGCACCAAATATTTTGATTACACCTCAAAAGTGCCGCCATTGCATTGGCAATAGAAATTTTCAAAAAAATTCATGTATCTGCTTATGACAATACTCAACAGAATGATATTGAGGAGACCGTCGTATAAATTGAATATGAAAACGAAAGTCCAAACACGCAACATTATGTAAAAAAAAAACCCCTGCAGCAACAATTGAAAGTGGCTATTTCTTTTATTACCCATAAAAAATGATTTCATGATATTAACATGTAAGAAAATTATAGTCGGTCTAGACCGACTATACGATACCCTATACCATGCGTTTAGAGTCCCTATCTCTTAGGCCAAACTAACTGGATATAGAAAATAAGCATAAACCAAATATGAGTGGGATTTTTGTTAATTTTTTCGGCTGCAGATATGAAAAAGTTCATATCGGATGCTATATCTATATGGGGACTAGGCCCAAAAATGGACCGATCCTGACCATGTTTGGTAAAGTCTCTTGCATTTTGCAAAAATATATACAAACAAAATTTGAGAGTTGTCCAATAGGGATCATTTTTGGACTACTAGCCGGTAGGTGAGTGGCTAGCATGCTCGCCTATCATGCGGGGGTCGTGGGTTCGATTCCTACCAGAGGCTTTGGTCTGTCGCTGCAAAAAAAAAAAAAAAAAAAAAAACTAGCCAAATTAGAATCTGCAGACAAGCCACTCGGCTTCGCGGATCTAGGCTTAAAAAACAATGGATGTAATATGTACATACAAACCCAATTTGACTAAGATTTATATGATAATTCGGATCTTATGGCAATATATGTTGATTTCATAGGGGTCATTTGTATGGGGGCTAAGTCTGAACATGGACCGATTCTCACCAATTTCAATAGCGTTCATCCCATGGTCGATAGAAGATCAAATACCAAGCTTCATCAAAATATATTCATATTTGCGACCTGCAGTTTGATTACCAGCTTTACATGGACACACAGACGGACGGACGGACGGACGGTCATCGTAAAATCGAATCAGATAGTGATTCTGATTCGATCGGTATAATTAAAGATGGGTGTAGGTCAAATATTTTTGGTTGTTACAAACAGCAGCACAAAGTCATTATACCCAAACCACATACTGGTATAGGGTATAAAGAATCAGTGCAATATTTTTGTTTTTTGATAGATTTAAGTGCAGATTGGGAAGCAGCTCTACATGGGGCCTATGACTAACGGTTGTCCCATAGGGATAATTTTTGGACTACTCATTAATGGATGTAGTGAACGCATACAAACCCAATTTGAGTAAGATCTATATGCTAATTTGGATATTATGGCAATTTATTTCGATTTCATAGGGGTCATTTGTATGGGGGCTAGGTCTGAACACAGACCGATTCTCACCAATTTCAATAGCGTTCATCCTATAGCTGATAAAAGCTGACGTACCAAATTTCATCAAAATATACTCATATTTGCGACCTGCAGTTTTATTACAAGATTTACATGGACACACAGACGGTCGGACGGACATCGTTAAATCGAATCAGATACTGATTCTGATTCGGTATAATAAAAGATGGGTCTAGGTCAAATATTTTTGGTAGTTACAAACAGCAGCACAAAGTCATTATACCCAAACCACATAGTGGTATAGGGTATAATAAACACAAAAACCAGAACAGATAATTTAAATATACTGTATAATGAACTTTTAACTATTATGCGGCCTACACATGAGGCAACCGGTTGAAGCAATGGTTGTATCAACAATGATATACACGTAGCAACGGTTGCCTCAATTAACCAGAAATATCAAAAAGTTTTGATATTATTTTTATTATTATTTTTCTAAAATACTAATTTTTTTTTTTCAAAAAATTTCCAAATTTCCAAAAAAAAAAAATTTTCCAGAAATTCTTTAAAAAAAATTTTAAAATCAACAAATACATACTTTAGGAACTCTGCTTAGAAAGAGACACATATCCGCATAACTTGATTCTGAAGGAAATTTTAACGTGAATTAATAAAATTTTATTCAAATCAATAATTTAAATGAAATTTGTTCGTTAATTGTTCGAAATTTAATTGTGAGTATATTTTACATTTTAACACGTATTGTTTTACGAGATGTTTTTCCAGGAAATATGCCGAAGATAAAGTTATCAAGGTCTTACATCATGATGAATTATTGTAACGAATTTAACAATGCCTTTTAATCTGATGGTCGAATACATTATTGTAAAGTTTACAATAAATCCGTGAGTCATGAAAGGAAATTTTTGGTTGAGCAACAATTAAATAGTCAAAAACACAAGGAGCTGCTAGAGCGTGTTGCAGAAAATTCTTCCCAATCGTTTCTTAAAAATACAGAGACAACAAAGAAGTTTTGAGTGGACTTATGTGAAGCATTTATCCTTATCCTTAACAAAATTAAGAAACGAAAATTTAAGAAATTTCTTTAAAACATACATGAATGAGAGTACCCCTTGCTTAGGAAAAATTAGATGGACAAAATATATGACTCCGAACTAAAAAAATCTGTTGATGGAAGAAACAACGCATATAGATATATATATGTTGTTGTCAGTTTTGAATAAAAACAAGTAAGAGTGTTAAATTCGGCTGTGCCGAATCTTTGATACCCTCCACCTCGGTTTGAGTCTTGATAATAAATGTAAATGAAAAAGTAAACAATTTGTTAAACTTAATACCAAATTATTTCAGCAAATCTTTGGGTTGGTTCTCGTCTTTTCTATTATTTCGGATTTATTGCGGTGTTTGCTTTTTGGTCATCGTGGTTGCATGCGTTTCCGGTTATGTGACATAACTTCTCGTTTAATTTAGTTTTTGCTAATTAAATAGCTCACCCTAACCTCCATTGCAGAGGTAATGGTTGTGTAGGGTAGCTATATGCATTAAATCGTGCTAATTGGAGATGGCTGTATAGTTTCTTTTAACTGGCCAAATATTTCTTCATTGCGGCCATATAGGTCGGATGGATTAACAAAATAATAACCAAAAACAAAAGCTCTCTCAACTTTTTTGTTAAAATATTGCCATATTTGGAAAACATAGAGAATAAATTTATAATAATAAATATTCAAATTAGGGATGCCAAACGCAAAAAACCAAATGTCCCAAACATTTTAAATAAAATAATTTATTCTCTTTATTCTCTGAAAAACTTCAAATTTTCTTCCAAAAAAATTGTGAAAATTTATATATAAAAAATAACATTCTCATCAAATTGCGTTTATTTATGTAACAGTTTTTATGTTCGCAATTCTTAAATAATATTTGACGTTTTCTAAAAGTCATTGAATTTAAATTAATGTTTTCTGTAGTGTGATTCTGTAAATTTCAACGATCCGACATTTGCAAAATATCGGCAGCTATTGTTGTTTGCACTAAGGATTAAGTGATTCACTAAGTACATATGTACATCTTAACGACAGTCGACAATCTATTTTTCTATTTATTTAAATTGTAAACGAGTGGCATCTCTGTCAAAATAAGCGAAAAACACACAGAAGAATAGAAAAAAACAAATTACTTGTTTGACAGGATGGTTTTATGTTAATGTTTAATATCTTTATTTTTTTGCTAATATTTCTGTGTATTTATTTGAAAATTAAATAATGGATTGAATATGCTATTTAATTTTATTATTTTATATAAAAAAGTTTTTAATTATATAAAAAAGTTTTTTAATTAAAGCAAAATATTTTCACTATTTTATGATTTTAATTATGTATGACGACATTTCAACCTAAAAATTTAAGTTTTTATCGATTGAATAAACAACACAAAAATGGTTGTAGTTTAGGCGCTATGAATATGGGCCCCAGGATAATGGACCCCAAAGTAAAAAATGAAAATGGGCCCCAAATTTGGGGTTCATTTTCATAATGAAAATCGACCCCATTTCTAGAAATGAAAATGAACCCCAAAAAATGAACTAGGGCCCCAAACCACGAATGAAACCGGGCCCTAAACTATTCTAGGGCTCATTTGCATAAACACTATTTGGGGCTCATTTTCATTTAAGGGATGCGGTACGATGAAGTATATGAAAATGGGCCCCAAAATGTGAAAACGGACCCCAATTTTTTTTCACTTGTTTTGTTGATTAACTTGTTTTGTCTGAAGAATTAGTGAAAAATTAGGTCGGCTCACTTAAATATAAAAGAATTGCATTTCTTCAAATTTTTTTTATATGCTTGGAAGTAGTATTTAAATTGAAAATAAAGATTTGTAAAACAATGTGACATTTGTTATACAAAAATATTTTTTTTAATTTTTAAACGAAAAAATTGCAATGAGATGTCGTAATGTGGTTTTAAAAATTTAACCGCTTGACTTAAATGATTCAGGAAATATTAAAAAACGTCTACAGACATTATGGCACTTTTACGAGTGACATAATGTCTAAAGCATTTCAAATCTTGTAAACGTGGTAAAAGTGCCGTTATTTTCCCTTTTACAAAATGTTTAAATTAGATGTAAACATTCCGCAAAAGGGAATAATATTAATAATAATAATAACATTCTGTAATGTCTTCCCGGAGACACTAAAGTTAAGTATTGAAATCTGGCTTCGCATACAAAAGTTTTTCTGCGTGGCGGCCTGCGGCCGCGCTTAAGAGTTTTCTCCTCCAGTAGGACGCGGCAGGTGGCTTCGCTGAATAAAGTTTTCCTGCGTACGTCACAAGAATAAAAAAATGTCTTTTCCCTGCAAACATTTCAAAATTTGCTCAAGCTGTTTGGATATTTTGGATAAAAAATCTCAAAGTAACAATTCGCCTTTGCTTTGTCCTTATTGCAAGCAAATTGTTGAAACAAATTTAAAAATATTTCAATAAATTGCTTTTATTTGTATTCCATTTATAAAAATATTCTACTAAATTGTTATTATTTGCTCTAAAGTGTATTAAAGTTTAAAAAAATTTAAATAAATTGTTATTATTTGTATTCCATCCATAACAAAATGAATTGTTATTATTTCCATTGCATCAAATCAATATTTTAGAATTCTGAGTGTCATAGTGTCTATAGACATTATGTCCTTAGACGTTATATCACGCCACCGTAAAAAAGTAGTCCGGCTCACTAAAATTATACAGGAATTGAATCATTTTTATAAAATTTTAAAGAAAGTCTTAAAAAATTTAATTAAGGAATTAATTTTTCTTTTTTTGCAAACAAAATATTTTTTATAAATATATTTTTTGTTACATTTTTAAAACAAGTAAGAACGTTATAGTCGGTCAAGCCCGACTATACGATACCCTATACCATGCATTTAGAGACCGTATCTCTTAAGTCCAACTAATAGGAAAAGAAAATAAGCATAAACCAAATTTGAGTGGCATTGTTATTAGTTGTGTTGCCTTCGGATATGAAAAAGTTCATATGGGATGCTATATTTATATGGGGAATAGGTCGAAAAATGGACCGATCCTGACCATATTTGGTAAGGTCACTTATATTTTGAAAAAATATATACAAACCAAATTTGAGAAAAATCTGTGCAATATTTTTGTTTTTCGATAGATTTAAGTGAAGATCGGGAAGCAGCTCTATATTGGTCCTATGACAAAGAATTGTCCAATAGAGATTATTTTTGGACTACTGATTATTGGATGTAATAAACACATTTAAACCTAATTTGACTGACGTTACTAAATAAAACTGAATTCAAAAAAGAAAATATTCGATTTTTTTACATCATGCAAGTTTATAAAAGTTTATTAAAAAAAAAAAGAAAATGAAAATGAACCCCAAAATACGAAGTAGGGCCCCACCAATATATGATATTAGGCCCCAAAAATTATTTGGGGCCCTTTTTCATTTTTTTGTTTGGGGTCCATTTTCATTACGAAAATGAAGAAATGAAAAACGACCCCAAAATGGGAAAACAGGCCCCAAAATTTCGTGTTGTTGTTTTCCATACATTTTTTTGGGGATCATTTTCATTTTTTTTTTTGGGGCCCATTTTCCTGGGGCCCATATTCATACCACCGTAGTTTAGATAACAGCAACAGCTGACTTTAACAATAGCGAATATCGTTTAAAAATTTTACTGATAATTTTGCAATTTTCTTTTGTTAACGATTCGACTATCGTTAAAAGAAGTTACTGAATAGCGGTACTGAAAAGCTATTAATTTCTCCTGAATGTCAAGATTGTAAAGATGTAAAGATTTTTTAAATGTAAACATAGGTATTTGGTGTTTTTTTTTTTGGAATTTCAATTTGTGTTTAACGAATAAAATTTATATATTAAAGATGCAATTGATGTCTTCTAAATTTAAAATTATAATTTCCGACGTTTTGATATGATTTTCTGAAATTCAATTAATTGTAATTTATAATTGGAAATTTTTAATTCCAGTTTTTAGAATTGATATTTTCTTAAATTTGAATGGAAAATTTAAAAAGTGCAATTTTGTATTTATGTGAATAATAATGCTTTAGTAATTATAAACAATTTTTAAAAATTAGATGTAAACGCAATCAGATATTTTGTAGGTAAAGCAGAATAATAATTCCATATAATTATGTAGAACTGTTTTGAAAGCAAAAAACTCGTTGATGAACTCGGTAACTCTATTTTGTAAAGACAACAAAAAGTTAATATGCCAAACTTATGTTCATATTTGTAAAAGAATAATGTAAATACGTATGAAATAAAAGACCAGCCCGTGTATACTCTTAACATTGTTCTGTATGATATCCAGTTGAAAATATTAACATTCATGTTAAAATAGAAATAACTATTGCAAAGCTAATTAGAACAAACAAAAATTGTGGCGCCATCTACTGTGGCATAGTCACGCTGAGCAAAATGAAGTGACACTCTGTTAATGCAAAAGAAATATATTTTCCCCACAACAAAATATTGCAGAATTTTATGTAAATAAAATAATATACCGACTTATTTCTAACATGCAGTTGTTATGGATACACATGTATATAATTTGTATTATTTAATATGTTTATATAAATTTATAAATAAATTTATACATAAAATTTTTTTTTGCTATATTTACATTGTTTTTTTTTATTAACAATTAGGTATTTTTACATTATTTGCTTTAGATGTTGGTGAGTTTTTACTCCCTTTATACTAACTCGTAGTGTCAGCTTGTCGAAAAAATTTTGGATCGATTTTAACCAATTTCCCGTGAGCCATTCGATCTGAAATTTGGCAGGCAGGATCGCGGTAATAACAAAAATGATCTAACAAATTTTTAGAGTGATGCCAAAACAATGGAAACTTTTAAATTTTTCTACCAGAGTTAATAAAAAAATGTACAAAGGGTTAGTTTTTACCACAACGACCACAAAAGCAGCAAGTCCAGCTATGACAACAACACAACATTTAGAATAACAACAAGAACAATATACAAACATCATATTTTTCTTTTTTTTTTACTTTTTCAGAGATTTCCCTGGACCTGTTCCACCTATTTTAATGGTTTTTGAAATAGAAATCTCCCAAGAATTTGGTGAATCATTCTCACTAAAAATGATCACTGTAGCTGCACTATTAAGGGCGTGATCGTGACAAGAACAACATAGAAAATTATATTTTTTCAAGACTTTGTTTAGTTCTTCATTCAAATCTCGGGCCCTAATCTACCGATTTGGACGATTTTAAATAGCAAACTTTTCAGGATGCCCTAGCTGCCCGATTGATGCCGTCATCGTGATTTCCACAGACGGAGAGACGGACAGACGGACATCGCTATATCAACTCCGGTTGTTATAAGGATCACAAATATATATATTTTATGGGGTCCAAATTTTTTTTTCTAATTATTACAAACGGAATGACAAACTTATATATACCCTCTGCACACTGGAGTGGAGGGTATAATTAAGAAGTTTGGAAAAGGCTCACCATGCTACGATAGCTCGTGCTCTCCATGACCCAATAAATTTGTTGGGTCAAGATTTCGACAAAAAGCAGGTCCTTCTATTTTTAACCGATGCAGCACCTTACATGGTTAATAATAATATTGATAATATTGATTTATTGGCTTCATACGGGAAAAAATATTTTGAAAGGCTCCTTCACGATCAATTTTTTATGAAATATCCATTGCTTCCCCTTCCACCGCAGCCAGTATTAACGGGATGGGGAACCTGGCTAGATGCTGGAGAATACTATTATAATGATTGTTGTCTTTTTCTTCCCACTGTGTTTGGAAACAGATATTCGCTATATCTGTGGAGCAGACAATCTTAGTTTATTGTTGAACAAAGTCAATGCTCATCTCATGGAGCATTGCCTAAATCACGCTAATGTAAATAATACTAAGCGTTTGATGGTTGTATGACAATTCTTGTTTTATTCAAATTTGCTTCAGCTTATAAAGCTGCTTTGAGAATCTATTTCTTAGTCTAGTATTGAGTGACGTTTAGAAGTCACTCAATAATTCTTTAATAACTTTATATAAATTCTAATTCTTAAAATTCTATTGTAACCTATGTACATTGTATTAACGTCCCAGTATTTTTAGAAAGCGATTGCGGTCAATAGTAACGTACTGAGTGATTTTCATATTCATTGAACGTCACTCAATATTTTAAATCTCGCTTTTTATTACAAAAATCAAAAGTGTAATCCTAAACCCTTTTGCTCTAGTTTTGCCCCAGTGCAATGGTTTGTTTACATTAAAACAAAAATAAAAACACTTGCCTGTTAAACTAGTGGGATATTCATATGTATGTACATGTATGGTTACTTACAATATTTATGTTTGCTTGGCATAATTATTACTTTAATATTAACAACTTAACATTACATTGTACAGTTGGGTATGTATGACACACGTATCATTTGTTTATATTTAACTTGTGCGTGACGTCATGCTATCACTACACCCCTACCCTTTCAGTTAAATCACACCATTTATGTTAACAGAAATTGTGTGATTTCACTTAATTACTGTTTGGTTGTTTTACAAAATATGAAATTTGAATACATTATAAGTGATTTCTAATTGCATCTATTCAAAAAATTTGTTCTTTGATAATTGATTATGCCGTAAGTAGTGACTAAGTGATGTGACACTTATTTTGTAATTTTTATTTTTTTTTTTTTTTCGTTTGAAATATGATTACATGATAATTTAGGTGCTAAGTTATATAATAATTGTTTTCATATTCGTTATTGATATTATTCTTATATGTATGTGTACATTTTTGTTAATTTTGTAAAGAAAAACTTATATTAACATTTTATTATTTTGTTTATTAAAATAGTTTTTGTATGTGTCACTTATTATATCTTTTTAATAAATTTTTATGAAAAGTTTTTGTTTTTTCATTTTTTCTTACTGTTACATTTAAATTATCTATATTTACTACTTCATATGGACCATGATAAGGTCTTTCATTCTTTTTTCTAGTTTCTAATCTTACTAAAACTAAATCTCCTACACTAAGATCTATACTATTTATTTTATTATATGATTCTAAACTTCTATTCTTTTTTGTTACGTCTATCAGTTTTCTTGCATTCTCTAATGAAATTTTCATTCGCATCCTTAATTCATTTGCATAATTGTCTAGGTTATACACTCCATCACCATTCATGACCTGTTCACCCGGTAGTCTTGGTAATTTACCAAAAATTAACTCATATGGTGAATAATTGGTGTCTATATGTGGTGTTATATTATATGCGAAAGAATAATAAGGTATCCAATCACTCCAATTTTCATTATTAACGAACGATAAAAAGTATTCGTTCAACACTCTGTGATTTCTTTCTATTGTGCCCAAAGTTTCATGGTGATATGGTGTAGACAATCTTTGTTCGATTTTTAACAAATTACATATCTCTTTCATTAGTTCATTTACAAATTCTGTACCTCTATCAGATTTTAGAGTACTGAAAATGCCATATTTTAATATCAAGCTTTCAGTTAAGCACTTTGCTACACTTTTAGCTTCTTTTGTCTTCATCGGGACTGCTATAACGTATTTGGTAAGCTCACACTGCATCGTTAGAATGTATCGAAAGTTCTCTGACGGCCTTAAAGGTCCAACTGTGTCGATAACTACAGTGCTGAAGCTATTTTCCGGTGTATCTGTTATGGATAATGGTTCCTTAGTGTGTCTTATCTGCTTACTTCTCTGGCAGAGATCACACTTTGAGACATACTTTCTCACCATTTTATTCATATTCTTCCATATGTATTTCTGTTTTAGTTTTATCAATGTTTTTCTTATTCCGAAATGTCCTCCGCATGGTGTGTCGTGATACAATTTTATTAATTCTTGTTTTTCCTTTTCATTAGTTATTCTTTGAGGTTTGCTATATAGGAGAATTCTGACGTCTTTTTCTTTGCTTTTATTAATGATTTCTTTCATTTTTTCTATCTTTATTTTCTTAAATATTTCGTCACCTTTTTCTAGTGCGAACATAACACAATTCAATCTGCTTAAAACAGAAGGTAGTTTCTCCAACATATTACATATATAATCGGGATTATCGCTACATCTGATGGCCATTTGATTTAGAGCAGTATTGTTCTCCATTTTAAATTCTCTAGTCGACTCGTCAATTATAAACTTCAGTTTTACTGCAAGTTTTATATCATTCATGGATGTACACTCCCACATGTTGAGTTGATCAGGCTCAGTAAGATTTGTATCATCATTAACCTCTTTCTTAGGTTTATTTCCTCTTTTTGTTTCATTTGTATCTTTATCTCTTGTTTCAGTTTTGTTTTCATTTTCTTCAGTTTGTATCATCTTTCTTTTCATATTTCTTGTCATCACCAGCGATTTTTTTATATTTTCATCAATATTCTGAGGTATCATTGTCTTTAGTTTATCGGAATCTATTTGTATTCTAGATAGAGCATCTGCATTGGTGTTGTTCTTTCCCTTTTTATAAATTATCTGAAAATCGTAGTCAGACAATTCCAAACGAATTCTAGTCAGCTTTGAACTTGGGTTCTTGTGAGTAAACAGTGCGATTAGTGGACGATGGTCAGTTACTACTACGAATCTTCTACCGAATAGGTATGGTCTGAAGAATTGTATACCCCAGTGTATACCAAGTAATTCTTTCTCGATTACTGACTTGTTTCTCTCGTGTTTATTAAGTGATCTGCTGGCAAAAGATATTGGTCTATCTTCACCAACTTCTCCCTGCGATAACACGGCTCCTAACGCAAAATCAGATGCGTCAGTAGTGAGTATGAATGGTTTTTCGAAATTCGGGTACTGCAGAATGGGCGGACTTATTAGTCTATTTTTCAGAGTTTCAAACGCTGTCCTACATTGTTCTGTCCATTCGAATTTTTGATCTTTTTTCAATAATTTATTCAAGCAATTTGCTATTTCGGCAAAGTTTTCAATAAATCGTCTGCAGTAATTACAAAATGCTACAAACCTTCTAACATCGTCAGCATTTTTCGGTACTGGATACTTTCTTATCGCGTCAAATTTCTCAGGATCTGGTTTTATTCCACTTTGTGTTATTAAATGTCCAAGATATATTACTTCAGGCCTTAGAAAACAACATTTACTAGCGTTCAGCTTCAAATTATACTTTCGTAATTTTTCAAAAACCTTTACCAAATTGGCGTTATGGTGATTAAGGCTACAACCAAAAACTATAATATCATCTACGTAAAGAAAAGCTTCAGATTCCAAGCCAGATAGGGCTATTGTCAACATGCGTTGAAAGCTGTTCGATGATATTTTTAGACCGAATGGTAGTCTTGTGTATTGGTAATGACCGTTTGGAGTAGAAAAAGCTGTGTAAGGACGTGATTGATGGTCAAGTTCAATCTGATGAAAAGAACTTGTCATGTCCAAAGTAGAAAAATACTTGGCTCTACCCAATTTATCCAAAATGTCATCTAAACGAGTCAAAGGAAATTTATCATTAACTATTTTATCATTCAATTTTCTAAAGTCGACAACTAATCTCCATTTTCCCAAATCTGTCTGTCCCTTCTTTGGAACTAATAACAGTGGTGCGTTGTACGGACTAATCGATGGTTCAATGATATTAGCCTCCAAAAGTTTCTGAACCTGAGAATTTATCTCTGTTGTCTGTGCCTGTGGCAACCTATAATTTTTTATGTATACTGGACTGTTGTCATTTAAGTCTATTGTTTGTTTGTAGAAATTATTTGCAGTCAGCTCCTCATCCTCCATGTGGAATATTGATTGATATTCCCTTATAATTGAAGTTAGTTTTTCTATATTCTCATTATCCAAGTCCTTCATTTCAAAGTTTTCCATTAACTTTTTAAATCTCTCTTGTGTATAAGATTTGTCATTTGTTCTCCTGTTATACGAACATATCCGATAATTTCGTAGTGGTCTTGTTTCGATTTTTAAGTTATTTATCGTAACTATTTTATCTGTTACATTTAACAATTTGATATGTTGATTGCCATTTTTGGGTATTATTGCGTTTGCCAAAAATACACCTTTAAATATTTCTTTATTCAATATTATCGCATCTTCCTCTAGTTCAATATTAAATGGTATTATGATTTCACTTCTATTTGGTATTCTTACTCTATTAATCTGGAAGGTATTATCATGAATTGGCATCATTATCGTCTCGTTGTCAATATTAAATGTTAGCACATATCTGTCATAATCGATATTGCATTTATACTGTGAAAGAAAATCTCTTCCCAGAATTCCATCTGTTTTTATTGGAAAATTATTCTCTACTATTTGTATCTTTTGCCTGATGGTGTTGTTATTTATATTAAAGGCAATTATCGTGGAACCCAGTGATTTCACAATCTCTTCTGAAATTCCTGTCAAGTTGCAGTATTCATCCTGGTTTATCTCATAACCCGTTAAGAACTTACTCTTGCATAATGAGACGTCAGCCCCTGTGTCAATCAGAAATGTTAGTTCATTTTCTGCATTCACGATGTTTAATCTTACGTAGTTTTCGAGTTCGGATGATATGTTATATATTCTTTTATTTTCTAATAATTGTTCCCTACTGGAGATTCCGTTTGTTCGGTCTCCGGGTCTTGGAAGTTTCCCTGTATTTGATTTATTGTGCGATTTCTATTATTGTTATTACTTCTTTGGTTATAGTTATTTCTGTTGCTACTGTTGTTGCCATTATAGGTAACATTTCTATTATTGGTAATCTTTCTATTATTGTTACGATTTCTGTTGTTATAATCATTTCTGCGGTAAATGTTGTTATCAGCGGTTGCAATTCTACTCATGCATTTATTTGCAAAATGATTCAACTTTCCACAATTGCGACATTTCGCGCCTTCTGCGGGACATTTATTGCCATGTCCTCTTCCGCAATTTCTACATTCTGACTGTCTATAGTTTGTAATATTAGTCGTTCTATTTTGTTGTGCGGTTTGATGTAGTACTTGCTTCTGCTGCGTTCTTGATGCAATTTTTTCGGCAATTTTCAAAGCTTCCACAAATGTTGTTACCTGGCTTGCGTCTATCGTGGCCATTATATGTGGATCTGTTATACCATTTACAAATGCGTTGAAAGCAATATTACTATTGGTATTTATTATAGCATTTCTATATACTTCGCCTTGTTCTGATATCTGAATTTCGTTCAACTCTGTTACCAGACTTTCTATTTTATTCGCAAAACCCAACACATTATTGTTCCTTTGTACTATACGCGTTATTTCGCCTAAAACCGTATTTGAAGATCTTGTCGGTTTATATGTCAATTTCAACACTTCTATCAAATCATCGATAGTTGTTGGTACAGAAATTAGTTTTATTCTATTCTGAACTGTTATGTTTAACCGTGATTTAAAAATGAAATTAAAAAATGCATTTGCTTTTTCATCTGTCACCGTCATCGAAACTGTCTCCAAATTTGTCAAGAAATCTTGCAGTTCATCTGACCTACCAGAAAATTTTGGCACTAATTTGGTGATCAACGACAATTCATTCATATCCAAATTAGACATGATTGGACTCGTCATTGTCTTTCTCTTTGAATGTTGTTCTAGCAGTTTTAGAGCTTCCTCTTTGGTTTTTTCGAAACTTTCTAAAGCTTCTTTATTGTCTAATTTTCCTAAATCTGAATTCTTGATATAATTCTTGAAATTTTCTTCTAATCTTTGTATTTCTATACTTTTTTCCTTGATGGTTTCTAAAGTGTATGGCCTCGACAATGATTTTCTTGCATTTAAAGTAATCTGTTCTAGAGCTTTCTGCGCTTCCATTTGAAAATTATAACTCACTTTCCTTTATTTTTGTATTTTATAGTTATTTATTATTAGTATGGATTCAGTATCAGTGTGGATTATAAATTCATTTAATTTATTCAAATAGTGACAAGAGTGTACCTTTGATGTCCATTAAGTCTTTTAATTGATTTTGTCCTAAAGTAGCTAATTTGTTAACCCTATATATAATTGTATTAGTTACATAAATTTTTACAATAACCCCTATTATAAATAAAATCATAAATATTAACATAATAATAATTGATATTTTAATAGTCTTCATGTTAAATAATTATTAGAATAATTGTTTAAATTTATATAATGAAAAAGAATATATTTTTTTGTATTTTTATTTTTATTTTTTTTTTTTTTTTTTTTTTTTTTTAGTTTCCAGTTTTCTTTCCGCTGGTTCTCATGTGGGTATTTATTATATGTTTGATCTCGTCGATCTTTACCCAATATTTTGCCGCTAAGTCCCACGGTGGAGGTGGCGATGAATTGATGATTCTCTTTAGATTTGCTAACTCTCTCCTCTTTTTCACCAGGAATCCACCCCGACGCTTCGGTGGTTTAACCTTAGGTATCTTCAAAGTTTCCTCCGTTGCTTTTGGTCTGCTTCTCTTTAGGTATTCTTCAATGGTTAATGGTCTAGGACCAATTGTATTATCGTTCATAATAATAATAAAAAGAAACTACTCTTTGTTTGTAATTTATGCTACACCTTATGCATGGGCGAAATCGCCTCCGCACCCTAATAGGTTCTCACTTAAGAGCACACTATTTATATTTTTTATTATTTTATTATCCGCATGTGTTTTACTCCTCGTCTTTTTCTTCTGTTGGTTCTGCTTGAAGATCCTGATTGTTCTTTGGCCGAACAATCCTTCTAATCCCCGGCGTGGATTAGGTTCCTTGCCAGCTCGATCTAGGAGCTCTTCTTATAAAAAAATATATAAGGATGATCCACAGGAACGTTTAGGCTAGGATCGCCATATAATGATTGTTGTCTTTTTCTTCCCACTGTGTTTGGAAACAGATATTCGCTATATCTGTGGAGCAGACAATCTTAGTTTATTGTTGAACAAAGTCAATGCTCATCTCATGGAGCATTGCCTAAATCACGCTAATGTAAATAATACTAAGCGTTTGATGGTTGTATGACAATTCTTGTTTTATTCAAATTTACTTCAGCTTATAAAGCTGCTTTGAGAATCTATTTCTTAGTCTAGTATTGAGTGACGTTTAGAAGTCACTCAATAATTCTTTAATAACTTTATATAAATTCTAATTCTTAAAATTCTATTGTAACCTATGTACATTGTATTAACGTCCCAGTATTTTTAGAAAGCGATTGCGGTCAATAGTAACGTACTGAGTGATTTTCATATTCATTGAACGTCACTCAATATTTTAAATCTCGCTTTTTATTACAAAAATCAAAAGTGTAATCCTAAACCCTTTTGCTCTAGTTTTGCCCCAGTGCAATGGTTTGTTTACATTAAAACAAAAATAAAAACACTTGCCTGTTAAACTAGTGGGATATTCATATGTATGTACATGTATGGTTACTTACAATATTTATGTTTGCTTGGCATAATTATTACTTTAATATTAACAACTTAACATTACATTGTACAGTTGGGTATGTATGACACACGTATCATTTGTTTATATTTAACTTGTGCGTGACGTCATGCTATCACTA
Source organism: Cordilura impudica (assembly GCA_963682025.1). NCBI lineage: Eukaryota > Metazoa > Arthropoda > Insecta > Diptera > Scathophagidae > Cordilura > Cordilura impudica. The sequence goes on from OY821517.1 coordinate 135,859,629, forward strand.
CACTATCCAAAAAATTTTGAGCAATTTAAGAATATTATTGAAAAACTTTTTGATACCGATGCTTATGCAATTAAAAAAGTAAAAGTAATATTAAATTTAAATAACATCGAAAGTCAATTAACATTTGTATTTTCCAACTACGGGTATATTGGTGAAATAATAACTAAATTGGAGGGATTTAGTTCAATTAATATCCAAGTCAAATTAACTGATATTGCAGAAAGTAAAATTAACAATGTGGAAAGGAGAAAAGCCCAACAAATTAAGAGAAAATCCAAAACGTTTTGCAAAAAAGTGAAGGATTTAAAAAAATAAAATAATTTTAAAATATATTTGATTTGGAACCAAATGTGGGATCTCAATTAGAAAATGAATATTCTCCAAATGAATTGGCATCCTTCAAGTGTGCTCCTATTACACCGGTTGACGCTGGGGGATCATTTTCCACATACAAAAGTTTTTTGCGTCCGCACAGACATAATTTTACTTTTGATAATATAAAAAAGGATTTATTTGTTTACACAAACAAAAATTTAGATTAGTTATTTAAGTTTTTAAAAGATATTGTATCTTTGAATAACAATAGACCGAAGTATTTAGTTCTTTTGGTTTTAAATAAAATTAAAAACAAAAACAAAATTTTTGTTGAAATTTTTTAAGTTTTTAGTGCATATTTCTTATTTTTGTAGTGCATATATTGGATTTTTTAGTGCATATTTTAAGCGCATATAATAACAATAACCATTATCGAAAGCAATTTTTTTTTTTGTTATTCCTACCCAGATACATATCGTATTTTTGATTTAATGGATGCATTTCTTAGAGGGTTGTGGTTTTATTATTAAACTACTTTAATTAAAATACATAAAGTTTAATTATTAATCCACTTTTCCATTAAATAATATTTTATTTATAAATTTAATAAACAATTCTAACAAAGCTGCCGGTTTTCTTCCTTTACCAAAGATATTTTAATTCCTTGCTCTACAAACCCGTTAGAAATGCAAACATTACATCAAAAATACGATCTGTATCCGGGTAGGAATAACCAAAAAAAAAAAAAAAAAATTTTCGATAATGGTTATTGTTAACCAAAAAAATTTTTTGGTTGCTATAATGATTATTCATAACCAAAAAAAAAAAAAAACATTTCTCACTTCAATTGGTTAAAATAACCAAAATACTATATATCCTACGATAATTGTTAAAATTTCCCTAAAACAAATAAATCGAATTTTCTCAGAAAAAATAACAATTATTTTCCGTCCCTGCTCTTAACGCATTATTTTTTTTAAATACTTATTTTTAACATTTAAATAAAGTTTTAATATATTTTTTTATGAATTTTGATAATTTCTCATGTATTTAATTTTCCGAATTTATTGAGCAATTAAAATATTTGAATAAAAATAAATAATTCAATTCATATTTTCTTTTCTTTGGAATACGATTTTTATCTAAAGCTTGTATACCAAAAACCGTATGTACTACTTGCGAAAGTGGTACAAAGGCGGTACTAAGGCGCTGCCATTTTCTGCGCCTATTACATGGATTGAACCTGAAGATCACAAATCAGATACATGCTATTTCTGCGTAAATTACAAATTTGGTAGAAGCCAAAGCCACTACGCGACAATGACATACGAAGCAACAAATAATGTCATTTTACCAGAAGTGCGCTGCGAAGGTGTTCCGGTGCCTCAACCGCCTACACATACATTTTCGGCCAATATGACAGTCGCCAATACAGAAATAACAGCGGCGGTTGAAAACATATCAGATATAAGTTACTTGCCTCTTGATGGTTTAAACATATGTCCTAATTTGGTCGACCAAGCTTATTTTGAAGATCTTGTAAGAGATTTAGGACTAACAAAAGAGAAAGCTGAAATATTATGTTCCAGATTGAAAAACAGGAATTTGATAAAAGCCGATGTAAAAGTTACATTTCCAAGAAAACGACACGCCGATCTGGAAAGTTATTTTAAAAAATCAGAAGAACATGTATACTGTTGCAGTATTGAAGAGGTTCTAAAATATCTAAAGCTTCCACTGGACTCTTCCGCTTGGCGACTATTTATAGATAGTTCAAAACACAGCTTAAAAGCATTTTTACTGCACAATGGAAATCAGCTTCCATCAATACCGGTTGCGTATTCCACAAAAAAGGAAGAAACATACGCAAATATTTCAAATCTCTTAAATAAAATTGAATACTATAAATATAAATTGGAAGTATGCGCAGACTTCAAAATGATTGCAATATTGACTGGAATGCAAACAGGATACACAAAATATATGTGCTTTCTTTGTAAATGGGATTCACGTGCTACCAGCAGCCATTATCATATTAAATATTTCGAAGAACGTAAAGAAAATATTATTGGTTACTTAAATGTAATCCATGAATCCCTTGTCCCAAAAGATAAGGTCATACTTCCACCGCTGCATATTAAGTTGGGCGTGGTGAAAAATTTTATTAAAAGCTTAAATACACAAGGAAATGCTTTCAAATGCATTCAAACAATTTTCCCCAGATTATCTGCAACAAAATTAAAAGAAGGTAACATACGGTTTTAAGAAATAATTATTTCATTCAATGTAAATTACATTTTCTAGGAATGCTCGTTGGACCCGATATAAGAAAATTATTACAAGATGAAGAATTTTATGGTCATCTGTCGGATATGCAAAAGACAGCATTTGACTTTATGCAGCTGGTTATATCAGAATTCCTTGGAAACTCAGAAGCACAAAACTATGCAGAAAATATTGAAAGCATGCTAATCGGTTTTAACAATATTGGCGTTAAGATGTCACTAAAGCTGCATTTTCTGCACTCTCATCTCAATTTTTTTTTAAAGAAAATCTAGGAGCGGTTTCAGATGAACACGGTGAAAGGTTTCATCAGGAAGAAAGATTTAAAGGGAAATCCCAAAGTGTAATGCTTGCTAAATACGTATGGGGCTTGTACAGAAACCTTGACCCATCGGAACATTCACGTCAAGCTAAATACAGGAAAGCGTATTAAGTTTAATCTTTAATCCATTGTCATACTACTGCTATTTCCCAGTTCCCTTTTACTCGAAAATTTGAAGCAAAAAAATAAATATGTACATACTATAATAAACCAGTATTAAAACAAAATTATAATTTTTTTATAGAAGTTGGCGTGTAATTTTGCCAATTAATCGTAAAGAGCTTTATTTACAACAATGGTGTCTTTGGTAACCCCCACTGAAATTTTTCGGCAAACATTTTCGTAGAATATTTTAATCCTTAAATGTCCTTTTTTAAAGGATATTTTTTGATTTTCTCGAAAAAAGGGTCAAATTGACCCATATAGAGACCAGTTACAAGGTTAAGATCTTCCACAAAAATAATCCTCATACAATTCCACAATACAACTCTGACCATAAGAATTCTCTCAGACATTAACTTACAGCATTTTTTTCATACAGTATAATGCTCCCTTCGACCAAAAAATGAAAATTTTGACCCACTGTAAAAAAATACTCAGACGTGCTGGACCATAAGTTTGTTCTACAAAAATGATCTACTCAACATACCCTTTCAGAATTATGGGGTCGCTATTCTGTTCCATTCAAAAAGTCTTAATTTGTTGGACAGTGTTATTAAACACTATCACATAATGGATTCAAGCTATTATCTTTGAGTTCGTTTTTGTTATCCGGATATACGGATTATCCCGATATTTAGATTTTTCAGCATTCGATAAACCAGATAGTCATTAACGTCGGATACTTAGAAATCCTAGTCATGGTATGAATGTTATAGAAATTGGTGAAAATCGGCCAATGTTCAGACCTAGTTCCAATAAAATGACCACTATAAAATGGACTTAAACTGCCATAAGATCCAAATTATCACATAGATCGCAGTCAAATTAGTTTGTGTGTGTTTATTAGATCCATTCATCAGTAGTCCAAAATTAGACCCAATACGACAATTCTTGGTCATAGCCCCCATATAAAGCTGCTTCCCGCTCTTCATTTAAATCTATCAAAAACAAAAACATTGCACAAATTTTTCTGAAATTCGGTTTGTATATGTTTTTGCAAAATTCAATATGGACCTAGTCCCCATATAAACACCGCAGCCGATATGAACTTTTTCACATCCGATGGCAAAAAAATTATTAACAATATGCCAAAAATTTGGTTTACGCTTATTTTCTATATTCAATTAGTTGAACCTAAAAGGGAGGATCTCTAAACGCATTGTATAGGATATCGTATCGTATAGGGTCGACCTAAACCGACTATAATTTTCATACTTGTTATTTTCAAAATAACATAAATTATTATTTGAGTGTGTTTTTATATACAGCTTAATATATTGCAGAAACTTTAAGCAAAACTCAATATTATAAGGATTTATTGAAATTATAACAACAGCAACACAACAGTGATAAAAGTGTAAGAAAAAAACAATATGCTTGAAAACTAATGCTCTTAAGACGAAAAATTTAATGGTTAATAAATTTTATACTATTAGGATTAATGACAATAATGGTCAAAAAGTTCATTCATTTAATGTTTAGCAACAACAGCTCTTTAATGAGACTCTAAGTATTCTAGGAATTTTCCTACATGCGAATAAAACAGATTTCATTAAGGAGTGTTAACATGTATTTGTGTAGGGGTTAATGGGACATAATGAATAAGCATATTTGACTTAATGACATTTTTGTTATAGGGATTATGTGTTCCATTGTTATTAAGTAAGTATTTGGAAAATACGTATGTAAAGAAATTGAAAAGAAGTTGACTTATGTCTATAAAAACTGATTTTAATTATAGCTTAACAAAGCATATGACCAAATATTATGGAGGTTGATATTAATGATTGATATCATTAATCACATTATTATTTAATGTAAATTGTGGAAGACGTAAAAATAACAAAATGTTACATTTATTGTAAAGAAGAATAAAAATGTCCATAATGAGTAATTATACATTAATATACACACTTATCCATTAAATATAAATTAAATAGAAAGTGTTCTACTTAGTTTGGTCGAATCTTTGCAAAACCTCCCCTTCTTAATGGTCTATGTTATAGAAAGAAAGTTAAAAAAGTTGTTAAAAGTTGGAAACTTTTGAAATAACTTTAGACTTCAGATTTCCTTTATTCTAAGTTTTATTCTCTTCCGGCACAATATATTTTAGAATTTGTAACAATAACTTATAACAAGAGTTCTTAAAGACGACAGTTGAAATTATTAAATGCTAAATGAATGAAAGAATAATTATGCTCTAATATTAATAGCTCTTCAAGTGTATTTATATATATTCAAAGGATTTAAGCGGAACTGAATAGTTTAAGCAAAAAAAATCTACTTAATGGTAACTAGTCAAAATGCCTACAACACAATTTGACCGAGCTCTATATGATAATTTTGATATTATGACCATTTAAGTCGATCTCATAAGGGTTATTTGTATCGGAACTAGATCTGAACATGAAACATTTTTCACTGTGGCCGAAAAAAATTTATTTACAAAATTTCATCAAAATATATTCATATTTGCGAACTGTAGTTTGATTATAAAATTTACATGGACACTAGGATGGCCCTTCATTATATGTAGAGAAAAAAGTGTTCAAATTTAAAGTCTCACCCCATAGAAACTGAGAAATGCAAAGTTTTGGGTTGGTTGAAAATTTCAAGTGTGTTTATATGGGGGAAAAAAGACTTTTTTCAGATTTGTCGAAAATTTCGTTCTACAGTTTAATTTTTCAAACAAGTTGTTATATGCATCGGGATCAGTATTAAACTATCTTTTAATTATCTATAAAACTTCAAAATCGAATAAAAACTCGCCAAGAAATAGCAAATGCCCCGGAACACTTTTGTGGCAAAAAAAAAAATAGGTCGTGAAATTTGACAGAAATTTTTTCAACTTTAAGCAATTCATTAAACCCTTAATTTTGTTTTTGGTTTCTATACCTGTGAGCACTCAGACGTGAAGTATCGTTTTATTAACACGTTTCTAACCTATAGCGCAATGAGACCAAAATGGAAAAGTTGTTTTTATAAAATCTTGAAAACTCCTTTTTTAAGTTTTAAAAAATTTTCTCAAAAATAATTTCCAAAAATGGATCAGTCACTTTAAAGTTTTATTAAATATATGTTAGAGATTAACTGTGCGAACTTTTAAGTAAATTCCTCTGTCAGATTATTTTTGCAAGGAATTTTTTTTTTCGGGTTTCCATAAAAATGAGTTCTTTCCAAAATATTCAGTAAATGTACTCATAAATTAATCAGTTTTCTACTTTTAAATGTTATATTTTATATTAATAGCCAAGGGTTTCAGAAAAATTTAAACGACCCCATTATCCTTTTTGGACTTGGGGTCACATATAACCAAAATCTAATAAAAGACAATCTATTAAAAAGATACAAATATTTTGTAAAAACTTGGATCAAATCGAACAATGCTAACCCTTTCCTTGCTATGGGTTGGGAAAAAAAATTGTGCTATATTTTACCGATTTTTATAATATGATGACTATGATTATACCTTCGACTCCAGTGTACAGAGGGTGTATATAAGTTTGTCATTCCGTTTGTAATAATTAGAAAAAAATTTTGGATCCCATAAAATATATATATTTGTGATCCTTATAACAACCGGAGTTGATATAGCGATGTCCGTCTGTCCGTCTGTCCGTCTGTGGAAATCACGATAACGGCATCAATCGGGCAGCTAGGGTGCTCGTTGACATAAAAAATGATTCAATAACATCCTGAGAAGTTTGCTATTTAAAATCGTCCAAATCGGTCGATTAGGGCCAGAGATTTGAATGAAGAACTAAAGAAAGTTTTGAAAAATATAATTTTCCATGTTGTTCTTTTCACGATCACACCCTCAATAGGACAGCTAGGGCGATCATTTTAAAATCAATTAAATCGGTGCAACAAGTCCAGGGAAATCTCTGAAAAAGTTAAAAAAAATTAAAAACATGATGTTTCTATATTGTTCTTGTTGTTATTCTAAATGTTGCATTGTTGTCATAGCCGGAATTGTTGATTTTGTGGTCAATTCTGGTAGAAAAATTTAAAGTTTCCATTGTTTAGGCATCACTAAAAAAATTTGTTATATCATTTCTGTCATTGCCACGAGCCTGCCTGCAAAATTTCAGATCGATTGGGTCACGGGAAAGTTAAAATCGGTCCAAAATTTGTTCGACAAGCAGACACTACGAGTTAATATAAAGGGAGTAAAAATTCACCAACATCTAAAGCAAATAATGCTAAAATACCTAGTTGTTAATTAAAAAAAAACAATGTAAATTTAGCAAAAAACATTTATATATTAATTTATTTAAAGAGAAAAACACAAAAATAACGTTTGATGTTGTATTTTTTGTGTGTAATATTTACATATACATATTACATACACATATTAAATAATACAAATAATATACATATATTATATATATGTATGTATGTATATCCATAACAACTGCATGTTAGAAATAAAACGGTATATTATTTTATTTACATAAAATTCTGTAATATTTTGTTGTGGGGAAAATACATTTCTTTTGCATTAACAGAGTGTCACTTCATTTTGCTCAGCATGACTATGCCGCAGTAGATGGCGCCACAATTTTTGTTCTAATTAGCTTTGCAATAGTTACTTCTATTTTAACATGAATGTCAATATTTTCAAATAGATATCATACAGAACAATGTTAAGAGTATACACGGGCTGTTCCTTTATTTCATACGTTTTTTCATTATTCTTTTACAAATATGAACATAAGTTTGGCATGTTAACTTTTTGTTGTCTTTATAAAATAGAGTTACCGAGTTCATCAATGAGTTTTTTTGCTTTCAAAACAGTTCCACATAGTTATATAGAATTTTTATTCTGCTTTCCCTACAAAATATCTGATTGCGATTACATCTAATTTCTAAAAATAGTTTATAATTACTAAAGCATTATTATTCACGTAAATACAAAATTGCACTTTTTAAATTTTCCATTCAAATTTAAGAAAATATCAATTCTAAAAACTGGAATTAAAATTTCCAATTATAAATTAGAAAATATAAATTGAATTTCAGAAAATCATAGCAAAACGTCGGAAATAATAATTTTAAATTTAGAAAACATCAATTGCATCTTTAATATATGGGGGGTTTCATGTCAATTGCACCAACTTTTGAAACCGATGTCTTCCGATCGGGATGAAATTTGCACCAAGGTTAGTCCTATTGGATAGTAGTTTAGGCACAATTTTTCAATAAGATCGGTCCAGATCTCTCTGAGTTAGAGGGGATCAAAATTTGACATTTTGGCCAAACAGGTGTTTTTTCTCAACCATGTAACTTATTACCTATTGTTCTTAGAAAATTTTCTCCCAAATAGTTTAGATAGCTATTTCTTCAATATTGCGGAAAAAAATACTTAAAAAAAAAAAAAAATGTTAGACTCTTTTTTTCTAAATTAAAGCATTTTTTGCCTTTTTTTTCAAAAGGGCATTTTTTTTTTTCATAAGAAAGCTTAGGATTTTTTCCTTTAAGAGCTTTTTGGTCGCTTAGTGGGATGGGAGCGGGATATCTATCAAAATAAATGTTTTGTAACTCAAGACAACGGTTTTTCAATTTTTCACAAATGCACTATTTTGAATTTTTTCCTATTTGTGTGAAAAACCTTACAAATAAAATTTATACTGAGAAACCAGACAAATTAACCTTTCCGAAGGTATGTAACATACCTTCATAACATAACAGAAGAGAATGGTTATCTGTAACCTGAAAGAGTTATTTGCAACATTTCAATCTGAACACGAGGATGTTAGAATTGGCTTCACGAAATTAACTCAAATGAGGCCAAAACATTGCGTTTTGGCAGAAAGCAGCGGAACTCACACAGTATGCGTTTGCATTTACGATGAAAATGTTAAACTGATGTTGAAAGAAATCAACTTAAAGTATTTAACAGATGATTCGGCAGAAGATTTACACGATTATCGCGATTGCCCTAAATTGACTATGTGTCCTAATGCATCAACTTCTTGCCACTTAGGTGAATGTACCAATTGCCCGAAAGCCACATTCATCAAAGAAAATTTAATCAACTCTTTAGATCGAGAATATAAAGAGGAGGTCAAATTTGATTCTTGGATTCAGACTGACAGATGCACATTGAAAACAATCATTTTAAATGTGGATGATTTGTGGAAGAAATGTGTACAGGATTGCTAAACTTGAGATCCCATGACCTTGTAGTCAAAGAGCAATGGTTATTATTCAAGTATTTGAAGATACATTGAAGTCTGGTGAATTCGTTATTTCATATGATTTCGCAGAAAACTATAAATATGTTCTTCAGGGTGCCATACAAACATTCCACTTCAATAACGACCAAGCAACTATATTCACAGTAGTTATTTACTACATGAATGATGAAAAACTGGAACACAAAAGTATGGCTATCATATCCGACGATTTAAAACATGACACCGTTGCAGTTTATGAGTACTAGAAGATAATACTAAAATATCTAAAATATAAATTTACAGTAAAGAAGGTATACTACGTTTCGGACGGAGCTCGTCAACATTTTAAAAACAAAAGTAGCTTGGAAAATCTTATGGCCCATGAAAAAGATTTTGGAATGCCAGCTGAGTGGCATTCTCATCCTACTGCTCATGGTAAAGGAGCATGTGATGGTATTGGAGCAAACCTTAAAAGAAATGCAGCGAAGTATAGCCCCCAGTACTCTCATCAAGATCGCATCTTAGATGCGACTGCTTTATTCCATTGGGCAAAGAGTTATTGTAAAGAAACTAAAATAGTTTTTAGCAGCAAAGCGGATCATCAGGAAACATTGAAAACACTGAAGAGCAGATTCGATGCTGCGGTAACAATCGGTGGTACCGCTCAATACCATGCTTTTATACCGCTTGTCGATGGAAGACTCAAGTTGAAAAAGATTTCTGCCTCTATTCAATGCGATTTTTTTCCAAAGCCAACAAATAAACCTGCAGCGAAATCAACAGCAAGACCTAGTAACGCTAAGAGTGGAAAAAACGCAGTAAATAAAGGCGAGAAAAAAGCGGGATGAAAGACTGGGTATTTAAAAATTTACAAGACTTAAATACTTCATCAGCTACAATAAATTAAGTATAAAACAAGTAAGAAAATTATAGTCGGTCTAGACCGACTATACGATACCCTATACCATGCGTTTAGAAACCCTATCTCTTAGGCCCAACTAACTGGACATAGAAAATAAGCAAAAACCAAATTTGAGTGGGATTTTTATTAATTTTTTTGGCTGCAGATATAAAAAAGTTCATATCGGATGCTATATCTATAAAGGGGGTAGGTCCAAAAATGGACCGATCCTGATCATGTTTGGTAAAGTCTCTTGTATTTTGCAAAAATATGTACAAACAAAATTTGAGAAGAATCAGTGCAATATTTTTGTTTTTTAATAGATTTAAGTGAAGATCGGGAAGCAGCTCTATATGGGGTCAAAGGGATCATTTTTCGACTACTCATTAGTGGATGTAATGAACGCATACAAACCCAATTTGAATAAGATCTATATGACAATTTGGATCTTATGGCAATTTATGTCGATTTCATATGGGTAATTTGTATGGGGGCTAGGTCTGAACATGGACCGATTCTCACCAATTTCAATAGCTTTCATCCCATGGCCGACAAAAGCTTATATACCAAATTTCATCAAAATATATTCATATTTGCGACCTGCAGTTTGATTACAAGCTTTACATGGACACACAGACGGACGGACGGACGGACATTGTTAAATCAACTCAGAAAGTGATTCTGATTCGATCGGTATAATTAAAGATGGGTCTAGGTCAAATATTTTGGTTGTTACAAACAGCAGCACAAAGTCATTATACCCAAACCACATAGTGGTATAGGGTATAAAAAGCGATTTTTTTCCTGAGGTTAACATATTCTGGGTATTACAGTATCGAGGGTATAAAATTTCAGTTAGGTATGTTATATACCTTCGGAAAGTTTAGTTTGTCTAGTTTCTCAGTATAAGTTTTATTTGTAAGGTTTTTCACACAAATAGGAAAAAATTCAAAATAGTGCATTTGTGAAAAATTGAAAAACCGTTGTCTTCAGTTACAAAACATTTATTTTGATGGATATCCCATTCCCATCCCACTAAGCGACCAAAAAACTCTTAAAGGAAAAATCCTAAGCTTTCTTATGAAAAAAAAAATGCCCTTTTTGAAAAAAAGTAAAAAATGCTTTGATTTAGCAAAAAAAAAAGTCTAAAATTTTTTTTTTTTTTTAAATATTTTTTTCCGAAATATTGAAGAAATAGCTATCTACACTCTGTGGGAGAAAATTTTCTAAGAACAATAGGTAATAAGTTACATGGATGAGAAAAAACACCTGTTTGGCCAAAATGTCAAATTTTGATCCCCTCTAACGCAGAGAGATCTGGACCGATCTTATTGAAAAATTGTGTCTAAACTACTATCCAATATGACTAACCTTGGTGCAAATTTCATCCGGATCGGAAGACATCGGTTTCAAAAGTTGGTGCACTTGACATGAAATCCCCCTTAACAATTTTATTCGTTAAACACAAATTGAAATTCCAAAAAAAAAAAAAAAAAAAAAACCCCAAATATGTTTACATTTAAAAATGTTTACATTTAAAAAAAATATTGCCATTCAGAAAAAATTAATAACTTTTCAGTACCGCGAGTCAGTAACTTCTTTTAACGATAGTCGAATCGTTAAAAAAAGAAAATTGCAAAATTATCAGTAAAATTTTTAAACGATATTCGCTATTGTTAAAGTCAGCTGTTGTTGTTATCTAAATGACAACCATGTTTGTGTTGTTTATTCAATCGATAAAAACTTAAATTTTTAGGTTGAAATGTCGTCATACATAAATAAAAATCATAAAATAGTGAAAATATTTTGCTTTAATTAAAAAACTTTTTTATATAAATAAAAAAAATTAAATAGCATATTCAATTTATTATTTCATTTTCAAATAAATACACAGAAATATTAGTAAAAAAAATAAAGATATTAAACATCAACATAAAATCATCCTGTCAAACACGAAGTAAATTTTTTTTTATATTCTTCTTTGTGTTTTTCGCTTATTTTGACAGAGATGCCACTCGTTTACAATTTAAATAAATAGAAAAATAGATTTGTCGACTGTCGTTAAGGTGTAGTTAGTGAATCACTTAATCTTTAGTGCAAACAACAATAGCTGTCGATATTTTTGCGATTGTCGGCTCGTTAAAATTTACAGAATCGCGCTACAGAAAACATTAATTTAAATTCAATGAATTTTAGAAAACCTCAAATGATATTTCAGAATTGCTAGCATAAAAATTGTTACATAAATAAACGCAATTTGATGAGAATGTTATTTATATATAAATTTTCACAATTTTTTTTTTGATGAAAATTTTAAGTTTTTCAGAAAATAAAGATAACAAATTATTTTATTTAGAGAGCTTATTTTTTTGGTTATTATTTTGTAACTCCATCCGATCTATATGGCCGCAATGAAGAAATATTTGGCCAATTAAAAGAAACTATACAGCCATCTCCAATTAGCACGATTAAATGCATATAGCTACCCTACACAACCATTACCTTTGCAATGGAGGTTAGGGCGAGCTATTTAATTAGCAAAAACTAAATTAAACGAGAAGTTATGTCATATAACCTGAAACGCATGCATATAGAAAACGCATGCATATTTTTCCAATATTTTGTTTACATTTATTATCAATACTCAAACCGAGGTGGAGGGTATCAAAGATTCGGCACAGCCGAATTTAACAATCTTACTTGTTTTTTTATAATTTGACGTCATTGACCCATTTGGACTTGGCGCCACATATGACCGACTAGTATAGGACGATTAAGTCAAAATATTCAAATATTTTTCAAATATCGCTGAGTTTTGGATCACACTTTAGCCCTCGGAGCACATAAGGGTCAGTTTTCGTAATATATAGCACAATTTTATTTCACAACCCATAGTAAAGGTTTCATTTAGTTTACCAAAGCAATTAATTTTTTTAAATATGCCAAAACTCGAATTTTGGCCTCGGTCATTGTACGCTGACCACATAGTGTTATAGGGTATAGCAAATTTGAGAAAAATCTTTTCTGACAAAAAATGTTACACGTTTTTCCCATTAGCACTTTTTTTTCTCTTTTTGCGTTTTTTTTTTCTAAAAAAAGTGTCCACGTTGCGAAATGGTAACGTAATCTTTTCTAAAAATGTCGCACTATAAAATATGAAAATGGTGCACTTTTCGCATTTAAAAAAATCAGAGGGAGAGAATCGCATGGTAAAACAGTTAACATTTGTGTTGTTTGTAAATGTGTATTTGTGTGAAGAAACAAAAAAATTAAGTAAAAGCGTAATTTTTATTTTTTTGTTTAAAATATATTATTCATATGAAAAATATTAATGTACTTTTATATTTATTTTTTTTTTTTGGTGTCCCATAATAGAAACGTTAACAAAATCACCTATTCATTAAAAAAATGTTCCAAAGTTGTAATTCTATGTTCTATTTTGACCACTAAAAATGCAACATCTTAAATGGGTAAGGCAAACATTATAAAATGCAACATTATAAAATGTAGCATTTCTTTTTTTTTCAGAAAAGAAAACACCATAAGTGAAGATAGGGAAGCAGCAAAGACTACAGATTGGCCTACAGGTTTTATTTTTGTAATAAACACTCACAAACCAAACTTTAACGAGATCCATATGATATTTTGGATCCTACGGCAATTTAAGTAACTAGGTCTGAGCTTGCACAGATTTCCACCAATTTTAATAGCACTTGTCCTATGGACGATAAAAGTTTACATACCAAATTTTATAAAATATCTTCGTACAAGGTTTAAATGGACTCACAGACAAACGGACAAACCGACGCACAGTGGGGCCTTTTGCCTGTTTCCGTCGCAAAAATCATAACTTTTAAACTAATTAAGATATTTTAAAAACTGGAAATGACTTTAAAAGAAGGCTTATCTACCTTTAAAAGGAGTGCTGGCGGAGTGTGCTAGGTCCACAGGGGGCTTCAATATATCCTATCAAATTTCAATATTATTTTGGTGCTAAGATTACATGTTGAAAATATTAAAATAATGTGCTGAAGTTTGGAACTTAAAGTGTTTTTGACCCAAAGACGACCCTCCTTAAAATTTGTTGGCCCATGTTTGGACCTAGTCCCCATACAAATTGTCCCTAAAAATGGGTTTTAATGAGACTGAATGTAGCAAATGTTATTCTATTGCGATGAAATTTGAATCATAAGGGTTTATTAGGCCAGTGACGAGATCTATAAAAAATCTTTGAAATCAGTCCAAAAACACTGTAAAATTTTAATGAAAACGGACCACTTTTGGACCTATTTTGCCGATTTTTTTATAAAGAAAAATACCCAAAGTTCTCAAAATTACTAATTTCGGTACATGTTAAACTAGCATTAATATTAATAGTTGAAGTTTTCTATTTTGTCTTAATACTCATGAAAATGGTGTGAAGTTTTCTTTCTTCTTGTTCTATTAAAACGTCTACTTTTTTTATAACAGACAATCTATAAAAGCTTCTAACTAAATCAAACAATTTAAAATGTTGTAAAGACATTATTGCACATCACTCTTTTTACTTTTTACCAAAATATTCTGTGGTCTCTTATTGAGTGAAATGCCAACAGACCTCAGCACGGAAATGTAGGTCAATATATATCAGTCATCAGCACAATAATAGTAGGCATAAAAGTTTCTATTTACTTTTTTTTATTTTATTATGCTGAATTCAGTAACCGCTAAAAATAGTGCATAAATTTTTAAATTTTTAAGTGATACCAGGTCAAAAGTTTCTAATGGTTGCAATATACAAACATTGTAAATTTTCGATCTTAGAAAAATAATGCAGGTAGCGCAAGCAAGTTTTTTTTATTTTTTTATTTTTGAGTTTAAATTTTTTTTCTATAATATTAAAAGGCTAGGCGATTTCTTGTGACTGATGTTTTATTGTACTGTTTTATCCCGATTTTGACCAAAGGTAGATTATTTGAAAGGTATTTCTTATTAGCCGATTGTGGTTTATTAAATTTGTTAATGTGTTTGTAACAAAAATGAGTTTGTTCTTTGTGTTGATTTGTGAATTGGCTATAATTCATTAGCATACTTTTAGGGTCTTTATTTAATGAAAAAAGAAAAAAAAACAATTTCCTAGAATTTCCGCTGGAATTTCGAGGCCTGGAATCTGCTAGTTATACTGAATTCATTAACAGAATTTGAACACTGAAAATTTTGGGCCGCTTAAATATAATTCAGGTAGCGCAAGCGGAATTTTTATTGTGCTGAATTCATTAGCAATATTTTGATGATTATTGCCTTCCAGAATTTGTAGTTTTTATTGCTGCCAATACATAAAAATTACAAGACATTAACAATCTTCTTAATAACACTTCGCCATCCTCTCAAAATCAAAATAAACAAGTAAGAAAATTATAGTCAGTCTAGACCGTCTGTACGATACCATATACCATGGTTTAGAGACCCAATCTCTTCGGTCCAACTAATAGGAAATGGAAAATAACCATAAACCCAATTTGAGTGCTATTATTATTAATTTTTTTGGCTGCAGATATGAAAAAGTTCATATCGGGTGTTATATATTTATATGGAGACCAGGTCGAAAAATGGACCGATCCTGACCATATTTGGTAGTCACTTAAATTTTGAAAAAATATATAGAAACCAAATTTGAGAAAAATCTGTGCATTATTTTTGTTTTTCGACAGATTTAAGTGAAAATCGGGAAGCAGCTCTATATGGGGCCTTTGACTAAGAATCGTCCTATAGCAATTCTTTTTGGACTACTGATTAATGAAAACAATAAGCACGTATGAGCCCAATTTGACTAAGATCTATGTGATAATTTGCATCTTATGGCAATTTATGTCGATTTCATAGGGGTCACTTGTATGGGGACTAGGTCTGACCATGGACCGACTTTCACCAGTTTCAACAGCGTTTATCCTATGGCCGATAAAAGCTCACACACTAAATTTCATCAAAATATATTCATATTTGCGACTTGTTGTTTGATTACAAGGTTAACATGGACACACAGACGGACAGACGGACATCGCTAAAACGACTCAGAGAATGACTCTGAGCTGATCGGTATAATAAAATATGGGTCTTGGTCAAATATTTTACAAACAGCAGCACAAAGTCATTATACCCAAACCACATAGAGGTATAGGGTATAAACATGAAAAAAATTTAAATTTCTCTTTTCAAGCACCACAAAAAATCGTGAAAAATAATATAATTTATATGATATTTGGTATTTTATAATCTTTAAAATAAGCATTATAACTTTAAAATCGATTAATTTTTTACTGAGTTATGGCAAAACACGTCTACCCGTCATCCAGTGTATGTTAAGATATTTTTACAACTTTATGGTTGTTGCATGCAGACTGGCAAATACATGCAGCCAAGTTAACTTTAACTAGTAAGAGTATTGTGTTAGTGGACTATTTGGTGTAATATCTAAGTAAACATATTTAAACTTTTTTAGTTCTATTCTATCAAAGTATAAAAAACTACCAACATATAGTGTATTTGAAAAATTGAGACTGCAGAAAAGTAAACGACAAATGACATAATTTTTATTTTGTTTTATAGAAAACTAGATGTAACCCGGTGTGCTTCGCTACACCCTCCCTCTGCCCCCCCCCCAAAGCCCAAAGGCTCTCACTAATACAGTTATTCAGATATATCACATTTAATATTGAGTTTGTGTAGGGGTGCCACGCGCATTTATCCAATCCCGCCCATTTTTTTGTCTGACCACTCACGTTAATAACACAGTACAACAGCCAATCTGGGGGGTGAGAAATTCCAAGTCAGGGTGATGGTACTAGGTCAGTATAGTAAAACCCTCAAAGGGTTTGGCGTTAGTATGTGTCAGTTTTTTCTTATGACCTTTTAAATTTTTTCCTTATCTTGATGTTTTTTCGCTTAGTTGTAACATTTTGGCAAAAACGTAGTTTAACATAACTCGAGAACCACTTGTACGATTTTGATGAAACAAATTTAGAAAAATTAAGAATTACAATTTCTCTAATCTGTTTCTATACCGCTTTCCTATATGTGTAACACTTTCCAAGTTAAAAATGAATGTATGAAGGGAAAAAAGAATTTTTTGCCTAAAAATTTAAATTTTTTTTTTTTTTTAAATTCATAAAAAATCCAAAATGGAAAAAAGTGCCAAAACTAATTACTTTCGCGCAAAGTCACATAACTCATGAGCAAAAAAAGGCATAGATCATGAAAATCGATGCACGCGTTTCTCATTTATTCACAATTAGGTAAATGTATGAATTTCAAAAATTTGCTCCAGATATGCACAACATTATTTGGAGAAAACATTGACACTCACAAGCCGAACTCTCTCATATTTTTCTAATGTACTAAAAGAGAAATATTGATGTGGCAACACTGGTTCTTAATGTTCACATAAAACATGCATTGTCATTATACTTCTTCTCTTTCTCACACTGGTTCTGTGATTTTTGTCATTCAACAAGTGCCGACGAACGCGAACAGTAAAAGTGATTTTTCTCCAGTTTTTTAAAAGTGAACAAAAGTGAACAGAATATGGAACTGTGCAAGCCAGATATAAATAGCTTTTGCTACTGCTGTGGTCAATATGTCTCAACACATAAAAAAAGGGGAAATTTCAGTACTGATTTTGTTCAAACATACGAGATGTACTTCAACCAATATGTTATAGTGAACGAAAATTGGGTACCAAATATAGTGTGTAAAAACTGCTACAACCGTCTAATGGATTGGAAAAATAGAAGACGTGAAAGTATGCCATTCGGTATCCCAATGACTTGGACTAATCCTGGCGAAGGTCACAATCCATTGAATTGCTATGCATGTGCGAATAAAGGAGCCGCAAAAAGGATAAGAAAATTGTATAATTACGTTGATGTTGCAAGTGCACATTCCTGTGCCAAAAGCTTCTAGCCCAGATAATTTCTCTTCTACGACTGTTCCGCCATATCATGAACGTGATGATCCCCCATATGAGCCATCAGTATCCAATGAGCCAATTTTAATAAATCAAAATAAGCTTGATTCAATTGTTGCCAAGTTGGAATTAACACAGCATAAATCGGAAGAGCTGGCTTCCATTTTGAAATCAAACAATTTGTTGGCACCCGGTGTGAAAGTCACAGCTTATCGAAGTCGTCAGGCAGCACTCCAAAGTTTATTCCTTGTGAATGATGAAAAAACTTCTGCATATTGCCCGGATGTAGGAAAATTGATGGACGCAATGGAAATAAAATATGAAGCAGATGACTGGAGATTATTTATTGACAGTTCAAAACTCAGCCTGAAGGCGGTTTTACTGCATAAGACCAATAAAAAACCTTCAGTTCCAATCGCCTATAGTACAGAACCGAAAGAAACATATGATGCACTGGAAAATATTTTAAAAATGGTTTACTACGCCAAACATATGCAGCATATGCAGCGATTTAAAAGTTGTAGCAATGCTTTGCGGTCTTCAAAGCGGCTATATAAAATATATGTGCTTTTTGTGCGAGAGCACAGCAGGTTATAAGCGGCCAATATTATTCGTGAGCCTCTAGTGCCGAAGGAGAAGATATTGCTGCTTCCACTGCATACTAAACTTGGAATTATTAAGAATTTTATCAAAACTGTCGCCAAAAGAGATGAAGTTTTCTTGTGTTTGAAACTAATTTACCCGAGACTCAGCGAAAGTAAAATTAAAGAAGGTAAGTTATAATATCACATTCATTTCCCATGATTTTCCATCTTAACAAATTAATTTTTTCCAATCAGGCGTACTAAATGGTCCAGATATACGAAAGCTGATTAAAAGTGACGCATTCAACAATCTTCTGATTGACGCTGAATTGAATGCATGGCAGGCAATCAAAGAAATAATAGAAGGCTTGTTGGGAAAGCATCGTTCTAACAACTACGATGTTTCTGTCGCAAGGATGTTAAGAGCATTCTCGGAAATTGGTGTCCAC
Source organism: Cordilura impudica (assembly GCA_963682025.1). Taxonomy (NCBI): domain Eukaryota; kingdom Metazoa; phylum Arthropoda; class Insecta; order Diptera; family Scathophagidae; genus Cordilura; species Cordilura impudica. Next base: position 135,878,766 of record OY821517.1, read on the forward strand.
ATGTCCTTGAAAATCCATTATTTACATCATCATCTGGACTACTTCAGCAAACAATTGGCTACCGAATCTATCATCAAGTTGCTATGCCATTTGAAATGAGGTAATACTGATTTTTTATTTTTTCAAACTCATATTAATAAAACAAAAACTTACAGATATAGAGGCAAAAAGTCGCCGAGTGCAATAATTGCGGAAATTTGCTGGTGGAGTAAGCTTGTGTGGCAAGACCAGGATGATATTGATGATAAAGAATTTTCAGGAGATGCAGTAGGGCCAACAGTGGAGTCACACATTGACATTATGTGTGGTTCAGAAACTGATAATAGCGATGAATGCGATGCCACTAGTCCCGAACAACCACCATCGAAAAAGAATAAATAAAAATAAAATTTATAAAAAATGCGATAAATGACAATTTTTTGAATAAAAACAAATATCAATATTCTTGTCAAAATGGGATACCTTCACTTAATTGTAAATAAAAGCAGAACGCGTTAATCGATTTCTATGATCTATGTCGCATTTTGTTTATAGGTTATGTACCTTTACATGAAATTAATAACACTTGATCCTTTTTTCCGTTTTGGATTTTTTATGAATTTAAAAAAAAAAAATTTTTAATTTTTAGGCAAAAAAATATTTTTTTTTCTCCACAAATTTATTTTCACCGGCAAAACTGTTGATTATAAAGAAAAACGTTATATGAACGGATTAAAGAAATTGTAGTTCTAAATTTTTTTGAGTTTGTTTCATCAAAATCTGAGAAGTGGTTCTCGAGTTATGTTAAACTACGTTTTTGCCAAAATGTTACAACTAAGCAAAAAAACATGAAGATAAGGAAAAATTTTAAATGGTCATAAAAAAAACTGACACATACGAACGCCAAACCCTTTGAGGGTTTTACTATACTGACCTAGTACCATCACCCTGACTTGGAATTTCTCACCCCCCAGACAATAATCCCAAAAATGTTCCACAGTGTAATAGATGACCTGAGACAAATTTGCAAAGCTCTCCCTATCATAGTACTCAATATATGTATATGATATTTTAAATTTACTTTGTATGGGAGGTGCCACGCCCGCTAAAAATATTTTAAAAAATTACAGCGTGTGACACTCCCATATCCGCAGTAAGACAAACAAACAAACAAACACATATTACTCTTTATTATGTTAGTATAGATTATTAGCATAGATTTTTTATTCGAATACTTGCTGATATACAATGTTTTTTGGTTTTTTCATTCGGTACAACAATTATCAGATTTTTCGGCGTTCCTACCCTGGAGCAAGGTACATGTAGCCACCCATGAGAAGAAGATGGATTATCAAAATTAGACCTGGCAACACTTAACTATTGGCCTTGAACTTAGAATATTATTTGGCAATTTTTCTTTTTAGCGCTTTTTGATTTTGCCCATTTTTGATTTTGAAGATTTTTTGGGTGATTTTTATTTTTCGCAATTTTCGGTTTTGGGGAATTTTTGATTTTGGTGATATCTTTTCCACGACAAGTCACATTGATAACTAATGTACTTGTCAAAGACTATTGCTTTCGTAGTACTTCATATTATTTATATAGGAGGTGCCACGCCCACTGATCCCATCCCGCCCAATTTTTATTGGACTTCTCACATTAATATCTGCTGGACTCGTGCAAAATGTCGAGTCTGTCCCTTTTATGGAACACCAGTTATATGATATTAGATATCTACTTTGCCCACGGTGGTAGCCCACTGCTACGATCATGCCCATTTTTTGTTCGCCTGATACAAAGAACCTATGGGCTCATGCAAAGCCAAAAAGCCCTCTCTTTGACAGTATTCCAGATATATGACATTAAATAGTTACTTTGCATGGGGAGTGCCACGCCAATTTTTTGTCCGACTACTCATACTAAGATCTGATGGTGTCGCGCAAAGTGTCAAAGCTTCCCTTTTTTAGTACACCTGTTATATGATATCATATATTTACTTTGTACGGGGTGTGCAACGACTACTCATACTAAGATCTGATGGTGTCGTGCAAAGTGTCAAAGCTTCCCTTTTTTAGTACACCAGTTATATGATATCATAGATTTACCTTGTACGGGCGGTGCTACGCCCACTGCTCCGATCACGCCCATTTTTTGTCTAACTAATCACATGAATAACTTATGGGCTCACACAAAGTCCCAAAACTCTCACTATAACAGTATTCCAGATATATGAAAATTTATATTTAATTTGTATGGCAGGTGCCACGCCTATTGGTCCGATACTACCCATTTTTTGTCCGACTACTCACATTAATAATAGGTGACACCAGACAAATTTGAAAAGCTCTCTCTATCACGTTATTCGAGATATATGTATAATATTGAACAATTACTTGTATGGGAGCTACCACGCCCACGTATCCGATACCGCCCATTTCCGGCGTAGCTACTAATATTAACAATAGGTGACCTCACACAAATTTGCAAAGCTCTCCCAATCATAGTACTCAATATATGTATTTGATATTAAAAATTTACTTTGTGTGGGTGGTGCCACGCCCACTAAAAATATTTAAAAAATTATAGCCTATAGCATAAGACTCTGTGAAAATTTCAGGAATATCAGATATGTAGTTACGGAGATTACCTTCTACAAACAAACAAACAAACAAACACATTACCTGTTTATAAGATTAGTATAGATAAAAAATACTTTTCAAACGACAGAGGAAAGAGGATATTTTTAAAAAAATTTTGCGCCTTTTTCTAAAAGCTAAAAAATTCCAACTTTGCGGAACTCTAGCATCCATAATTTTTATCCGATTTTAAAACCGTTTATTGATTCTTAATCTGTGAGAAATCTTCTATACAAATATATATTCATTGATTTTAGTGAATGCTTCTATAAAATTTTTGATTTTTGCCACGCTATTTGGGGAAAGTCGTCACTGTGCGACGGACATCTCTAAATCGACCCAGAAAGTGATTCTGGGTCAATCGGTGTAATAAAATGTGGGTGTACAAGTATTACTCGACTTCTACACATACATCAGAGTATATTTGAAGTTCTCAATACTTCCTGGAAAAAGAAAAAAATATATCGATATTTTTATATTTTATAAAATTGTGAAGAGCACTGTCACTAAAAATGGTTTATTTTCAAACTGATTATACAAGGAAATAAGGTTTTCGCTGATGAAGAACTGAATGTTGTTTTTGAAGTAATTTGGTACGCTGAATCCAAATCTACACTTGTTTTTTTCTCTATCGTGATATACCGTTATGTCCAAAATTAAGGCACTTCCAGTACATACATATATTGGAAATAACCACAGCGAATCTGTTTTTCATGTGTAAGCTTTTACTTTGTCAGCAGGCTTTAAATTTTTATATAAAAGTTTATTTTCTCTCATGTTTGGAGAATGATGGTCAATTTCGAAATGCTGTATAATTGTTTTGTCGTACTTTTATTTATAAAACTTATTCATGTCTACAATTTATGTTCCTTTATATACCAGCTAATTGTTTATGCTTCTTAATCTAGACACACAAAGGAAACTAAAAACATTTGTTACTAATTTGTTATTTAACCCTCTGCTCTTATCATTCATTTAGAAAATTTCACCAGACTAGAACAAATTTGTAAGTAATTTTATGCTTCTGTGATTAGCGTAACAAAGAACTAGAGAAAAAAAATAAAAACGTCTGCAACATAAAATATTTAATTTCATTATAAAATCCATTAACAATAAGTTTTATGGTTGTTCAACAAAAAGAAATTAAAAATAAATACCAGAACAATTGTGAGGTTAGTTAGTAAATTGTAATTCTGGCATAATTATTATAATAATTTTTTGCCAAATAAAAAGGGTTTTTGTACCAGACGTTTTCTTTTATTTATGGTTTTGGCTAGATTTAATTTTTAAATGTGATCTGTGAACAAATTTATTATAAATGAAAATATTTAATAAAAAAAATGTGAACTGTAATTAATAAATTTATTATTTTGAAATATATAAAAACATAAATTTATGCATTTGTATTGAATTTTTTATATTAAAGATAGAATAGATCGTTAGATTAAACTAAAAGCAATAAGATCCAATGATTGAGATCGAAAAAAAGTTAACAAACGTTGTTCCTTTTAATTTTTTTCGCAAGTATTATTTTATTTTTTGTTCATCAAGTTATCTTTGAATTCAGTTATTATTTTTAACCCTTAACGACCAATGGCATATATATGTCCCATTTTTATTTTTTTCTTATATTTTCCGCATTTTCCAACCGATTTTTTTAAAGCTGACTTGAGCCGACAGAGGATAGTTTTAGCTTTCAGATCATACCAAAAAAAAATGGCACATGTATTTTCAGGACCTAACACGGTGACCTCAAAGTCTGAAAATTGTGTTTTTTTTATGATATTTGGATGTCACTAATTCGGACGTTATTGAACCGAAAATATTAAAATTTTGATATAACATGGACCTGTATATGTATATGGTTTTCAGAAACACCAAAATATTTGGAATCTGCTTATTATTTAGAAAAATTCAGTACGGGTAAAAAAGATGTTTTATAGATTTATATTTTTGTTAAATTAAAAAATTCATAATATCAACTCCACAATTAATTAAACTATAAATATAAAGACTTAGAAAAAGATTAATTCTAAATATCTCAAAAATATAAATTCAATTATAGTAATCTTAGAAGGAATTACAGTTTTTTGTGAAACAAAAATGTTTTTTACAAAAGGAACGGTTTTCCTTTCCATTTTTAGTACAAACTAAAAAAGTATTAATCGATATTTAAAAATTTACAACAAATACAAACCCAAAGCAACAGTTATTTATGAAAAAAAAATAAAAACACAAATCACTGACTTGCTTTGAGCGGAGTAAATTAGTTGCTAATTTTGACCGTTGACGACATATATATGGCCCATGGATTTTCTCCTTGAAGGAATTAAAAAAAAATATTTTTGACGACACTTTTGTTCAGAAATGTTGGGTCGTACGAATCCACAAAAAAAAAAAAAATTCCAGCAGTGTAGGTTTGGTCGTAAAAGGGTTAAAGACGATCCCGTTAATTTGTTGTTAGTGTGATTAAAAACAAAATTATTGCATATTTTCAACAAAATCCAACTTGGTCCTACAAAAAGCTAGCCAACGAATTAAAGGTGTGCCGTCAAATTCCCTCTGGAGAATTTGATAGGAAAAATTATTTGGAAAGAAGGAAAAGTCCCATAGAAAAGCATTCTGGTTTGTTTAATTCGTAAACTATTTGGTGCGGTAGGCTAAAACCAATGCAGTTTTAAAGATATACAAAGGCCAAAACGTTCCAAGCAGGAACTTTTAAAAAATTTAGAGATCTAATAATGCATATAGAAGACAAAACGTGCGTACTGGCAGATTTTTCGCAGCTTCCCGGTCAAATTTTTCCTTACTTAAGAGCTGTATGCAGCTTGTTAAGGAATCTTAGCAGAAAATTTTCATATATTTCTTAAAGAAAAAAAAAGCACAAAAGTACCTTTCAGTGCAACAGTAGCAATCAGTGTTTTCTGTCAATTATTAAGAATTATGAAATTGAAATTGAAAACAACCATGTTTGCAACTGAAAAAGAACTTCTAATTTTTTAAGCTTATTACATTTTGTTTATGCCTCTCCTGTCAAAATTCCGTTCAGAAAGAACGAAAAATTTGATATTCCTGCTCGAAGCCTGGGTTGCCTAACTTAATTTACATCAAAAAAAGTAGTAAAAACAATACTACTTTTTTAAAAAGCTGCAGACTAACAACAGACATTTTCAGACAGAAAAATTCCTTAAGCATTTCTGAAGCGTTTTTTATGAAGTTTTTGATTCCTTAGCAAGCTGCATACAGCTCTTCAGTTATAAAAATAATTAAAGGCTATTTATTTCTGCTGCACACTCTAAAAAAACGTGGAAACTCATACGAGAAATTGGTGTCGGCAAATGTAAGGAAATTGTCAATTCTGACATAAATGTTGATTCGCTTAACGAATCTTTTACAAATATCCCTGACATCCCCATAAACGGTGGATATTATACCCGCAATACTGATATTAGTTCAACTTTATCGGAAAATGCTTTTTGTTTTCAATGCGTAAACCAACTGGAAGTACTTTCCACATGCCAAGCTGTGAAATCTAACGCTGTTGGTTCTGATAACATACATCCCAGATTTTTAAAGGAAATTATCCCTCAACTGCTACCTCAAATTACCCATATTTTTAACACTACTATCACAAAAAGTGTATTTCCTCAAAGTTGGAAAAATGCTAAAATTTTACCTATTCCTAAATCAAATAAAGAATATCGTCCCATTGCTATCCTACCATACTTGTCTAAAGTGCTTGAAAGGTTATTGCATCAGCAAATTGGAAAGCATGTCAAGAATATGGGCCTACTCTCAGACAGACAATCAGGCTTTCGTCCTAAACATAGCTGCATAACTGCACTCATTGATGTGTCTGAAGATATTCGTGGGTATATTGATAGTGGTAACATTGCATTTCTAGTGCTCTTAGATCATTCGAAGGCATTTGATACTGTGAATCATGAAATACTCTGCATGAAGCTAAGAATTTTTTTTTGGTTTCTCTCCTTCCGCAACCCGTCTTATATCGTCTTATTTAGAAAATCGACAACAATACGTTAACGCCAATAATAAAATATCAAATGTGCTTCCAGTAAAAAAGGGCGTTCCGCAAGGTTCAATTCTAGGACCACTTCTTTTCACTATATATATAAATGATTTGCCTAGGCAACTTTCGTATTGTAAAGTTCATATGTATGCTGATGATGTGCAACTTTATGTTTGTAGTCGTTTCGATGAACTAAATAACTGTGTTGCCTAAATGTGGATCTTAATCGAATTTACTTATGGGCTCTGGCAAATGGGTTATGTCTCAATCCTTCAAAGTCTAAATGCATCGTTATTACTCGAAGATCAGTGTCTTCCCTTGTTATACCAGATATTATGCTTAACCGTCAAATTATTGAAATTACACAAAAAACCAAAAATCTTGGAATTATTTTCAATAAAACTCTCACCTGGTCTGATCATATAAATGTCGCTTCGGGAAAAACTTATTCAATGCTTCGATCACTGTGGAAAACTCAACATCTTACACCAGTCCATGTACGAGTTCTACTTGCAAAAACCTATCTAATTCCAACTTTGTTGTACGGATGCGAACTATTTGCTAGCTGCGATTCTATTAGCTCTAGGAAATTAACAACTACGTTTTATTCTATATTGAGATACGTCTACAATTTGAAAAGATCATCCCACATAACACCGTATGCGCGAAAACTTTACGGTGTGAATTTTTGCGATCTCTTGAAGATACGATCATTGATACTGATGCATAAGATAATATTTACACGTGAGCCTACATATCTTTTTAATCGAATATCCTTTTCTAATTCAAGAAGAAATAATTCTGTAATTCAAATAAGACATAAAAGATTGGTCTCTGAATGGCAGTTCTATATACACTGCATACGTCTTTGGAACTCGCTACCGCCAACATTACAATATTTAAGCAACGCAGGACATTTTAGGAAACAAGTTTTCAAATTTTTCAATACCATTTAAATATTGTTTAAACTTTGCTTTGTTTTGAATATATGTATGTAAATATATCTTATTTTATACAAATTATAAACTATGTTATATTTTCATTAAATACTGTATCACATTATACCGATCCTGTACTTTAATTATAAGACTCTTAGTCTTGTTGTGCAGGAAACCAAATAAATAAATAAATAAATAAGGCAATGAAAATCTAATTACTAATTGGTTAACAAAGGCGACAGCATTAGGATGCATGATAAATTACCACCCTACACAACGATGGAATATAAAACATAACACAGCTAACAATTTAAACAAAAAAGTAATACGAATTAGCGTTCAGCGACACAGAAATGAAATTTTATTAAAAAACAACTATTCAATGTATATTATTAACAATCTTTTCAACAATATATTCAACAACAAGAAGCAGCAAGATGTAACACAAAAAACAACTGAAACTAATTTTTACCATAATTAACAGAGAGCAACAATCTCAATAGAATAATATATGATGAGAGTGTAATAGGAACACACAGATCAAATCAAACACTTACAACCCTTTTTACACACAAGAAAACAAAACCAGATATTTTTAAAATTTGACAAAGTATTTTACGAGATAAAATGCAATGGTAATGAAAGGGAGTTGTGTAATAAAGTCTATATAGGTCCAAAAATCGGACGTTAGGAGTAAGAATTGCGAAACATCAAGCAGACATAAACAAACACAAGGAACCGACAGGATAATCTCAACACGCAAAAGAGCGGACATAACGTCGATTTAAAAGGAGTTAAGATTTTAGATAAAGAGAGAATAAAGAACAAAAGATATACGTTGGAAAGTTTGAGAATACAACAACAATACAACAAAAAATATTAAACAACAAAGACAACACTAAGCTGCAATATTCAATACTTAAATATTAGTTATATGATACACTGGTCCACAAATTAAAAAAAATTGACTGCAGAAACAAAGCTGAATTCGAATCTTGCACAAAAATTGGGCTATCACGTCTTCTTCATTTTATGTCGCATGCTGGCAATACTGTAAAACAGTCAATACTACAATTTCACAATTATTAATTTGAGAGAAGCCCACATTCATTCCAAATCTTCATAATAGTTGCGTTTAAACATGTTAGGGAGATCGTGTGTTACTGTTTCAAGCTATTTTTGCTTTGTGTGTAGTGAATATTTGGTTGGAAAAAAGGATATGCAATATCAGAATCATTAAAATATGCATATTTGCATTATTGTGCTTTTGCTGTCAGAAACTTGGACAAACCGTAGACACCGACAATGTTTTGCAATGTTTTATACAAGTGGTCAAATGGCAAGAAGATCTATTTCGATTTTTCAATTCCAGCACTTTGGAGAGAGTCACGTAACCACCAAACCGATTGTTATTTCTGTTTAACAAAAGTTGCTAGATTCAATATGAAAAATCAAAAAAAATATTACTTACGCGAATGTCCCATTGGTTTCCAAACCAGTTCAACGTCCACCAAATGATCCATTACCAGTCATTCCGAGTGCTACGGGCAGTGAGTCCGTAACATCATTCACTAGCAGTAGTACTTTGTATGAGGCTGATAATGAACGCCATTTAGTGACTCAAGCTGAACTGAATGATCTAATTCGGGATTTTCATTTAACGAAGCAAGACACAGAATTACTAGCTTCACGCCTGCAGCAGTGGAAACATCTTGCAGTTGGGAGAAAAGTAACAACCTATAGATATAGAAGCTTGCAATTGGTTGCATATTTTGAAAAGAAACACTCTATTCTATACTGCACTGATGTTGACTGTTTATTTCAAAAAATTAACCAGCCATATGACAAAACTGAGTGGAGATTATTTATTGATGGCTCTAAGTAACGGCTCTTCTTTTGCATAATGGGAATGAAAAACCATCCATACCAATTGCTCATGCTATTAACACAAAAGAAAATTAAGAATCTGTGACTGAAATTTTGACAAATACAACGATCAATGTGGAAGATCTGTGGTGACCTTAATGTGTATGATTTAAATTTCTTTGTATATGTAGTATAGACCATCGTAAATAACTGTAAATTAAACTGTTTCAGGTCATTGGTGTGCTGACTGGTATGCAAGGAGGTTCCACAATATATTTTGATTTCCTTTGTCTATTAGATAGTCGCGCTACATGTCGTCATTACGTCAGAATAGACTATTCATCAGGAAAACAAAACATTTCAAATAGACTAATAATTGATCTAAATGACGTTCTTCTTCCGCCGCTGCACATACAACTGGGCCTTTGTCAAGGCTCTGGACAAAGGTGGTGCATCATTTAAATATTTGTTAGCGGTTTTTCCTAAAATTTCATATCGTAAAATCAAAGAAGGCATATTTGTTGGCCCTCAGATCAGGAAGCTATTCAACGATGGCAATTTTTCACAATGTTTATTCGAGAAAGCAAATGCAGCCTGGAAATCTTTCAAGAGCATCGTGGACTGTTTTCTTGGACACAATATGAGTGAAAACTACAGACAAATTTTTGCTGAATTATTGAAAAATTTTCAAGATTTGCACGAATGTCACTCAAAATCCATTTTCTTCATTCGCATTTAGATTTTTTTCCACAACACCTAGAGTTATATATTTATACAAATTACCCCAATAGTTTCCCCCTTTCTCCTTCTTATACTTCCCATCCTTATATATTCGATTCCTTTCAATAAGTTTTATTTTACATTTTGTTAATTATTATCAATTTCTTTAATTTTTAAATGTATACTATTTTACTTAATATTTCATTGTCAATTATTTTCTTTTTTTGAAATGCATTAATGTTTGATATTTTTTTTTTTACTTTGATTTAATTGTAAAATTAAAAAGATACAAAAAATAATTTCTTCACGCAATAAAATCAAAAAAATAAAATAAACTTGAGAAAATTAAAAAAAACTTACAATATATAAAAAAATTGTTTGTTTTAATTAATTTACTCTAGGTGCTGTGAGCGACAAACACGGGGAGCGTGCTCACAAAGATTTAATGAAAATTGAAAGAAATTATCAAAGATTTTGGTACAAAAGCATGATGGGAGACTATTGCTGAACTCTAATACGTGAAAACGAACCGAACAAAATACAAACGACGTTCAAATAACGAAACTCACTTTTGAAAATTCATTGATTTTTAAATAAACTGTATTTCGAAAACCTAACGTGATAGAGAAAAACCAATTACAGGTTTAAATTCAGTCTACCAAATTACCCTAGGAAAGATATTTGGTTGCTCCAGTCCAAAACCTTGTTGGATAGTGATATTAGTCGTTAAATTTAAAGCTGCGATTTTAATACCATACTAGCAGATTCCAGCACTCGAAACTCGAGTGCAAATTTTAGGAAATTTAATCTCTTCATTTAATAAAGACCCTAAAGGTATGCTTCACAATTCAACTCATTTTAAATGAAGAAAAAACTCAGCATATTAACACAAACATATTAACAAATTTAATAAACACACACATTTCATTGTATAATTTTATGTATGTGTTAGTAGCAACTTTAAACGATCATAACTCCAAAAAAATATTCCGTACGATGAAAATCTGTAAATCTGGGTAACAGCAAAAAAGGAATACCTTTCGAATCATACATTTTTTGTCGAAATCGGAGTAAAACTTGTAATCAAACTTCAGTTCGGAAATAGGAATTTATTTTGATGAAATTTTGTATGTAAGCTTCTATCGGCCATAGTGTGAACGCTTTTGAAATATGTAAAAATCGGTGAATGTTCAGACCTAGTCCCGATACAAATGACCCCTATGACATCGATTAAAATTCTCGCATGATCCACGTTATCATATAGATCTCGGACAAATTGGATTTGTGTGTGTTCATTACTCCCATTAATCAGTAGTTCAAAAATAGACCCTATAGGACAATTCTAAGTCTATCAAATAACAAAAATATTGCAGAGATTGTTCTCAAATTTCGTATTTAAATATTTTTGAAAAAAATAAGCGACCTTACCAAATACGGTCAGTATCGGTCCATGTTTCGACCTAGCTCCCATGCAAATATAGCATCAGATATGAACTTTTTCATATTTAAAGAAAATAAAATTAATAACAATGCCACTCAAATTTTGTTTATGCTTATTTTCTATATCCAATTATTTGGGCCTAAGAAATAGGGCTTTAAAGGCATGGTATAGGGTATCGTATAGTCGGCCTAGACTGACTATAATCTTCTTACTTGTTTTTGATTATTTATTTCTACTAATTTATTTAATTTTATTAAATTTGTGTCGTGATATACATTTTTTTGTCTTTAAATTTATTAAAGGTCATAGAACGCGATGTGTTCTTTACATATGTACTGTCACTTTTTTTTATCCATATGTAATTCCGTATGTGTGTCAAAATTATCGTTTTATATACGATTCATAATTTTTGCTATCACACGTGCATATGTATTTCCGGATGACATAATCTCTATATGTAAACAACAGCTGATTTAATTTGTGAATTTACAAAAATTTATTGTTCAAAATAAAGTTATATATTTTAAATATTTTTTAATTGTTAATTAATATTAAACAATTTATTTTTCTTTCAATATTAATCTTTATAATTTGCTTTGTTTTTCTTTCTCCACAAGCAGTGTTGTATTTTTATATGTTTGTCTTGCCAAAATACAACCTGCTCTAATTGAAAAATCTACATGTGACTTTCCTCATGTATTGTACATTAACAATGTTGCATATGTATCACACGATTTGCAAAACTTTTGTTGTGGGAAAATTTGACAGAAAATATGAAAAAAAGCACATCGTGTGATAGTACCTTAAAAAAAAAAATGAGTCATTATTAATGACCTGACAATCTAAGTTAAAATTAATCGTAACTTAAACTATTGTAAACAATATTATAACATAAGGTTGATATGTTGTTGTATTTTTACTTGTATAGCCCAGCACTCGAAATTCCAATGTTTTTTTAATCTATATATACTGTATGCTGAACTCAAAATAAAGTAAACAGCAATTTTTAATCTTTAAATTGTTTTATAACAAAATTATTATTGACTGACGATAAAAAGTAATATTACAGAGTTTAATACTATATCATTTAGAGATAGACTACTATAAAACATGAAATCAAATCAATTGGGAATATTTCACAAATCTCTCGAAAGTGAAAATGCATCATATTTTACGCGTCAAAACAAAGTAAACAGTGGTAACACTTACTTACGCTTTTTTATATTTTGGGGAAGAACCTAATCTTTTTGTGACAAATGTGTATTGCTCACGTGTTCTACTTTACTAAAAATCATTTGAAGTTGATTTGTACTAATTAATAAAAACTAAAAAGATGTAAGAGCAAATGTTCTCACTATGGGAAAGCAAATATCGGTTTATACTCGGAAAATATTTTAGATTAAAAAGAAAAATGTAAATCTTTGCATGAAATTGGCGAAATTGTGGGTAGGAACCACTGGACAATAAAAAAAGTAGTTGATGAATTCACCAAACACCATCTGGAAGCCCAAAGCAGCTTAGTGGTACTGAAGTTAGAGCTGTATTAAGAGAAGTAAAGACATATTCAGCCTAAAGTGCAGTTAAATTATCAGAAAACATAACGCAAACATCAGGCAAACCAGTAAGTTCGAGTACAGTAAAGAGATCGCTTCACAAAAGTGGTCTACATGGAAGGATAACATGCAAGAAACCATACAAATCCAAGGCGAATCACAGCAAGCTAATGAATTTCGATAAAAAGTAAAAAAATTAGGTTCCATCTTTGTGGGAAAGCATACTATAGACAGATAAGAGGAAATTCGAAATATTCGGCGCGAAAAAGCCTCCAAAAATATGGCGTGCTAAGAATGAAACATGCAAAGAAAAGTGTGTTACCAAAACTGTTATATACAGTGGGGGTTCAGTTAGGTTTTGGGGCTATATGGCGGGAACAGGTGTTGGTAATTATGTTTTTATTTATTCCACTATGAACCAAATGGATTACTTAACCATTTTGAAGAACAATGTTGGCCCTAGCGTCGATAAATAAGGCATGGCTGGAAATAGGATCTTCCAACTGGAAGATCTAATAATACAACTAATAATACAACAGATAACGTAAATCCTTATATGACATTCGCTAATGTGTTAAGAAATGACAACACTCAACAAATTCACAATAATAACCCAATTAACCTAGCAATAGAAGAATTTAAAAATTCAATGCAAAACCTAACTAACCAAATTATTAATTTGCAAAAGCAATTACAATTACAAGCATCTAGAATAGATTCTATTTTCTCAATGCTTGAAAATGAAAATGGCTGAAACAATTGTAAAAAACTTAAATATAATTGAAGTTAATGTTAACTCGCTAATAAGATTAAGTAGAAGATATGACTTAATTAACTTTTTAAATACCCATAATCCAGATATAGTATTATTAAACGAAACAAAATTAAATATAAGACATAAAATTAACATTCAAGACTATAAAATTATAAGAAAAGACAGAGCCAATGCCCAAAGGGGTGGCGGAACAGCAATATTGATTAAAAATGACATAAAATATAAATCTATATATATAAAATTCATTTTCTGTTTGTTTGTTTGTTTGTTTATTTGTTTGTTTGTTTGTTTGACCGCTATACAAATTTTTATTTTTCAACCGATGTTCCTGAAATTTTGTACACGTGATCTGTATACCCCAGGAAAGGTCGCCATATACTTTTTACCGGCCACGCCTACTTTCACGCCCTTTTTTTATGTAAAATTCATTTTCTGTTTTATTCATATTTGTTCGCTATACAAATTTTTATTTGTTAACAGATTTCTCTGAAATTCGGTACACACTATCCCTGTACTCCACCTAAGGTCACCATATACTTTTTATCGACCACGCCTACTTTTACGCCCACTTTTTATATACAATTCATTTTCTGCTTTTTGGTATATTTGTTCGCTATAAAAATTGTTATTTTTCAACGGATTTCTCTGAATTTTGGTACACACGATCTTTGTATCGCAGGCCAGGTCACCGGGTGATTCTTTCGACCACACCTACTTTTACGCCCACTTTTTGTATACAATTCGTTTTCTGTTTTTTGGTATATTTGTTTGCTATACAAATTTTTATTTTTCATCGGAATTCTCTGAAATTTGGTACACACTATCTCTCTGCTCCAGGGAAGGTCGACATATTCTTCGTACCGGTCACGACTACTGTTACGCCCACTTTTTATACAAAATTAATTTTCTGTTTTTTGGTATATTTGTTCACTATAGAAATTTTTATTTTTCTCACACGATTTCTATACTACAGGGAAGGTCACCATATGCTTCTTACAGGCAACGCCTACTTTGCGCCAACTTCTATGTATATAAAACTTATTTTTTTCCTTTTATTTGTTTCTCTATTTGATTGCTATACAAACTTTCATTTTTCAATGGCTTTCTCCGAAATTTAGTACATATTCCAGGGAAGGTCGCCATATGATTTTTACAGACCACGCCTACTTTTACGCCCAACTTTCATATAAAATGCACATTTTGTTGTGTGGTATATTTCTTCCCTATACAAATTTGTACTTTTCAACGGATTTCTCTGATATTTGGTTTACACGGAAATAACTACACGGTGAACAAATTTCCCAAACTTAAAAAAAGGCACCCAAAAGAAATGAACAAATTCCCCATTTTTTTTTTATCGAAAGAAAAAATTAACTTACTCCCCAAATTCATTCTTAAATTTTTACATATTTTTATTTAATGAATTTTGTTAAATATTTATTTTAGTAAACATTTGCATACTGCTCTCAATATATGTCCTACAATAAATGCATTTAAAATGAGTATTCTTTTCAATAGCGTCATTTCGTTGCGCGGAAGCTACGTGCACGGGGAATACAGCTTAGCTAGAATATCGGAATGATCTGAAAAATATATTTTGACAGTTAAAATAAGTTGGAAACAGCTGCGCGGCAACACTGGTGTGGTTGCCAAATGCACGGAAGCGGCGCGCGGCGCGCGACCGCGGACTCGGACGCGACGGGTGCGGACGCGACGCGCTCTCGGAACACAGCTCAGCTAAAATATCGAAATGCTCTAAAAAATATGTTTTAGGAATTAAAATAAGTTAACGAGAACTAAGCGGCAGAACGGGTAGTAGCTGCTAGGAAACGGCGCGAGGCCCGCGGACGCGGACGCGACACGCTCGCGGAACACAGCTCAGCTAAAATATCGCAATGATCTGAAAAATATATTTTGGCGATTAAAATAAGTTGACAACAATTGCGCGGCAGCACGGGTGTGGCTGCCAAACGTGCGGAAGCGGCGCGCGGTGCGCGACCGCGGATGCGACGGATGCGGATGCGACGCGCTCGCGGAACACAGCTCAGCAAAAATATCGCAATGATCTGAAAAATATATTTTGGCGATTAAAATAATTTGACAACAACTGCACGGCAGCATGGGTCTGGCTGCAAACGCGCAGAATCGTGCGCGACTCGCTCGCGGAACACAGCTTAGTGAAATGTCGTATGATAAATTTTATCTACGTACGTGAAATAATTACCTGTTGATCAAAATAGGCCACATATATACTATAAGCAGTTGCTTAAAGAAACCTTGCGACACAATATTAAACGTCGCATTAGTCTTTCATTTCTGAAACTTGAATTTGACGTCTCTGCTCAATGATGATCACTTATTGAATGAAGTAATTCAATTTGTAAAAGTTGTGATTCCTTTAATTTGCGAACCATTCCGTTATATTTGATGTTTATAAATAAACTGAAAAAAAAAACTTAAAGCGGTTTCGCAACTTATTTTTGAAGCATTTTTGCTGCAGCATCTTAAAAAACTTCTAAATTAAAAAATCAAAAAATTTTTAATTGAAATAAAAAATTAATTTACTGCCCATACAAATTTTTGGGGAGAAAGTTCATTTTATTGAGTAATTTGTTAATTGGGGACTAAGTACTCAGCGCCTGGTAAGCATAGTGAACCATTTTTCAAGTCAAAGGCCTTTGTATCGCGGGCAAGACCGGGTAAAAACAGCTAGTATTATAATAAAAATATCATTAATACATTCAAATGTTTGGAAACATGTATTATAAAGATACCGCTTATTTCAAACAAAACTCTGTTCATCATATCGGCATATTATCCGTCTGGCAATAATAATAGATATTTTAAATCTGAACTACTACAACTGTTTCAATCATTAGATTTACAATGTTCTAATCATTTTTTTTATACTCGCTGGGGATCTAAACTGTAAGCATATTGATTGGGGTAATGATTCATGTAATACAAAAGGCAATATGTTAAAAGAATGGCTTTCATGCAACGAAATACATTATAGATGTAGTTTTTATGCTTCTGTGTCACCATCATTTCCACGTTGTGGATCTTATTTAAACGTATGTATCGCTGACACTCGTTTGAATATCTACAGAGAAAACGACACTCTAAATTGTTTAAAAACACCGGATTATGACAGTGACCATAATGCAATTCAAATAATTATTATAAATAATGAAAATGACCATTGTCTCTCGTTTTTTAAAGAAACACCTAACCTCCAATTAAACTATAAGAAAACAAATTGGAAAAAATTCATAAATTTTATATTAAATGAGTTTATTAGTAATGATAACATTCCAAATAACAGGAACCTAACAAACTCGGAAATAGATTTTTATTTACTTAAATTAAATGAATTTATAATTTCTGCTATAGAAAGATCGGTTCCTAAAGTAAAAAGCAATGATTCAATTTCAAAATTTACAAACTTAACTATAAAAAAATTACAACTTGAAAAAAGCAAAAGTCTGAGTAAAATAAAAAAACACAACCGACTACAATATTTGTTAACCTACACAGAACTTAATTTATTGAAAACCAAATTGAAATTAATCAAAAAACTCATTGACGAAAATTTTACCCTCTCTGTAAACAACCATTTTAGGGAAAAATTATCCAAAATGGACCCTAAAAATTCAGCAAATATGTTTAATGAAGTTAAAAAACAATTTAGACCAGTCCAATCGCTAAATATTGATATTTTAAAAATTGATCAAGATGAAGTAAGTTTGCTTAGAAATGCTGGAATGACCTCAGAAGATTTGGAAAAAGAGGAAAATACTAATAAATTCATAATAAGAGACCATGATAAAATATTAAATATAATTGGCACTTTTTTGGAATCAGTTCATTCTTTTAAATATATAGATACTGATAATTACTTAAACATTGATGTTGCTAACTGTTTCTCCAGATTCTTGGAAACAAAAAATGAGTATGAAAGTAATCAATCAACCCTTACTACGTTTTCTGAAATAAAAAAGCCAATGATTTAAATGTTTTTCTCGCAGAAGATTATTTTATAACAAAATAATCGATTTATTATATATTTCATAACTTAAGAAAAAAACTTTCATCAGGTTTAGATAATATTCCAAATATAATACTGAAAAATTTGCCAAAACAAATTATTCTTGAATACTATACTCTTTTTAATAATATGCTCAATAATTCATATTTTCGTCGTGCATGGAAGATCGCGAAAGTCGTTATTTTGCCCAAAAGGGATAAGGATACTAGTAATCTGAAAAATCTCAGCGCAATAAGTTTATTACCGAATATTAGTAAAGTCTTTGAAATGTGCATTAACAACAATATACTAAAATTTTGCAAAAAAAAATAAATTAGTTAATGATAAACAGTTCGGTTTTAAATACAGACATTCAACTATTCATGCGATAAATCTATTAACTTCCAATATTTACTGGAATTGGAAAAAATCCTTATGTACAGGAGCTTGTCTGATAGATTTTGAGAAAGTTTTTGATAGTATATGGATTCCAGGCTTAATATATAAACTAATAAAGTATAAATTTCCTTATCATCTTTTAATACTTATACACAATATGCTAAGTAACAAGTATTTTCAAATATGCAACAAAAATCAAATAAGTACAAGGCAATTTATTATAATAAATGGATTACAGCAAGGAACGGTGAATTCCCCTATTCTATTCAATTTATTTCTCCTTGATCTTTTCGAACAAATCGATAATATAATTGGATTTGCCGATGATATTATTATATATCATTCAGATAATAAAATTCAGGATATCAATGAAAAATTGCAAAATTACTTTAATATTGTAGAAAAATATGCCTTTAACTGGAAAATGAAAATAAATATTAGTAAATGCGAAACTATACTTTTTCGACCCCCAGTGGGAAAATATAATTATAATATAAGAAAATACTGGAAAGATTTTGGAATAAAATCCAATTCCAATATTAATATTCCAAACAAGCCAATTGTCAAATATACTTGGGTATTAATCTAGATAAGTTTTTATATTTTAATAAGCATATTAATTTACAACTAATTAAGGCGAAAAATGCATTTTTTTATGTACAGAAAGCTATTCTTTTCAAAACATATTAATTCTACGGTTAAGGTTTTATTATATCAATCCTTAATTAGACCAATCTTAACCTACGGGTGCCAAATATGGTTTAATGTATCCCCTTCCTATATGGAGAAAATGCGAATTTTCGAAAGGAAATGTCTAAGAGCATGTACTTCGTTGTTTAGATCACCAAATAGTGATTTCAAGAAATATGTATCAAACAAGAATTTGTATCATGCCGCAAAGGCAAGTAGAATCGACAATTTTATTATTCATTTAATAAGAAATCACATTTTAAAAAGCTTAGATTGCATAGAAAATAACCTAATTATGGCTTCATATTATGTAAGTGGAGAATATATATATATAAAACACTACAAAATGGACATGTTCCACCCGAAGCCTTTTTATACCTTGACAATCAAGGATTTATCCAAAATGAATTCGGCATTCCTATAATCTATCACATATATAGACGAGCCACTGAAAAAGCGATACATTGCAATCAACTTACTACAGAAAATAAAAGATTTGTATACTTTAAAGACAGAAACATGTTTCCAAACATAAACACAAAAAAATACTGGTGGTTGACCTAAATGTTAGGTACAACACTTTCGTTTTGTTTTTTTTATTTTCTTAACTACCTCTTATTTTATTTTTCACAAATATAAAATTATTTTTTTTCACAGTTTTTCTTTACATTAATTATATACATTTACCCATTTATTGTATCAATAAAAATAATATTAATTTCACAAAAAGAATATCTATTTTATAAATGTTAAATATACTTGAGAGCCCGATTAAGGGACAGTATATATTAAGTTATATTAACTACTGTTTGTTTATTTATAGTTGAATTACAATAAATTTTGTTAAATAAACGTTTAAAAAAAAAAAACGATCTAAAGCTTACATCTAAAATTGTGAAAGAGTGGCTACTGTACCGGACTCCTAAGATACCTGATCAACCGTCGCAGTCCCCGGACCTTAAGCCAGTCGAACATCTGTGGGTAAATCTTGACAGAAAAATAGGTCGAAGGGTTTTTCAAGCAAGGCAGACTTAAAGATATCTCAAAAGAAAGAATGGAGAGTAATCTCCCCTAATATAACGAAAAAAATTGTCGAATCGCTGCCTAGAAGACTACATAAAGGGCTTAAGGTCAAATCAAAATAAACCAAGTTTTAAAAATTTTAAAAGTTTACTTTTTGTATTGAAGTTCTGTTGCATTTTCTTTGCTGTTTTTTTTTTTTTTTTTTGACGCGTAAAATTTGGTCATTTTCTATATAAAGTGCATTTATTTCTGTTTTCTAATGCTTCCGTTTAATTTTTTTTTTATTGAGTTCAGCTATAATTAAATAATTCTTGAATTATTTACATTTATTTTTGATTTTGTTTTAATTACTTCATTTTAATAAAACTTTTAATATGAGGAACTAAGGTGTTTACTTTATTTTTACGCTCACAGTATATAAAACGTATGATTATTTAAATGAGCCTAAAGGTATGTT
Organism: Cordilura impudica; assembly: GCA_963682025.1. Classification (NCBI taxonomy): domain Eukaryota; kingdom Metazoa; phylum Arthropoda; class Insecta; order Diptera; family Scathophagidae; genus Cordilura; species Cordilura impudica. Next base: position 135,899,300 of record OY821517.1, read on the forward strand.
TATCAATTTTAGCAATTCATAATTCAACACAGAGCGTCTGAAATATAATTTAAATCATTCGTATTAACAGGGTGTAAAGAATTATTATAAATATTATTTAATTTAGTATATTTTTAACAGAGTTCAGAAAAAAACACACACTGAATAAAAAACTCGTACATATATGTAAACAAACATAATTTAGACCAACACACACATATTTTTAGCTTCATATCAATTATGTGCGTTTCTAAATTTTCTACGGTGCCCAACACAATCATGACTGTGTTCGTTTTAATATTTCGTTATTTACACGAACATTTTTGTATCACGTACTTTTTGTTTCGATCACACATAAACCACACATATTGGAGTGTTGCTTTATTTGAAGTTCGTGTTCTGGTACGTGTACTGAAAAAAAACAGAAAATGTACAATAAACAGGTTCGAGTTCAGTTATATTTTAAGTCGTGTTCTGGCTCGTGTACTAAGAAAAAATAGAACATGTACAATAAACAGGTTCGAGTTCAGTTATATTTTAAATTCGTGTTCTGGTTCTTGTACTACGAAAAATTGAAACATCAATTCGCGATCTGATACACCCCGATAAAAACGACAACAATTGTTTCAACCAAATTTATTAAAATTTTATTGACCCTTTTTTATGACTTACATACGTTGCAAATTGTTTACAATTGTCAAATATTTTAAAATTTTAGTGGCCATTTTTTATGATTTACGTTGAAATTATTTACAATTGTTTTTATTGACTTTTTTTTATTTTAATAAAAGATGGTAATAAAATACTTAAGACACAAAAACTGCACACTGCACTTAAATCTTTCTTGCAGGTTTCAATCAGACGTGTAAATTTTTTCGTTTCGCTATTAAAAGTTGCGTATTTCTTATATCAAAACTTATTTCTGTTATTGCTTTCAAATTGTTTTAATTTTCACAAAATATTTGCAATTTACACAATAACACAGTACACTTATAGATCACGATCTAATGAAAACTGAACCACTTTTAATGAATAAATGACGCACGCACTCGCTATTTATTGCAAAATCAATTACGTGAAATTGTAACGTAAGTCATAAAAAAGGGACAATAAAATATGAAAATATTTTTTTGGGTTTTTTTATTGACACTCATTGTGTTTTTATGCAAAAAATCCCAAAAAATCATTGAGAAAAGGATTGTGCATTGACACTATTAGGTTCGCAAATGAAGGGTGGGTGATTGTGTTTTTTATGATGCAAAATTTGTTTGTGTCTAAAGTTATTTCTTACCAAAAAAAAAATGTTTGCAAAAGATCCTAACAACCAACAAGTGTGTCTTTTATGCCGCAAAATTGGGTTTTTCGTCTATGACACTAATTGGTTGCGAAAATAGGGGTGGATAATGCAAAAAAAGCTAACAACCAACAAGTGTAACTTTTATGATGCTAAATAGTTTTTGTGTGTTAAGTATTTTATTACCATATTTTATTAAAATAAAAACCAGTCAATAAAAACAATTGTAAATAATTTCAACGTAAATCACAAAAAAATGCCCAAAAAAATTTTAAAATATTTGACAATTGTAAACAATTTGCAACGTAAGTCATAAAAAAAGGTCAATAAAATTTTAATAAATTTTGTTGAAACAATTGTTGTCGTTTTTATCAGGTTGTATCAGATCGCGAATTGATGTTTCAATTTTTCGTAGTACAAGAACCAGAACACGAATTTTAAATATAACTGAACTCGAACCTGTTTATTGTACATGTTCTATTTTTTCTTAGTACACGAGCCAGAACACGACCTAAAATATAACTGATCTCGAACCTGTTTATTGTACATGTTCTGTTTTTTTTTTTCAGTACACGTACCAGAACACGAACTTCAAATAAAGCAACACTCCAATATGTGTGGTTTATGTGTGATCGAAACAAAAAGTACGTGATACAAAAATTTTTGTGTAAATAACGAAATATTAATACGATCAACAGTCATGATTGTGTTGGGCACCGTAGAAAATTTAGAAACGCACATAATTTATATGAAAACAAAGATATGTGTTGGCTGCTTTTGAACAGAACATTGTGTGTTTCATGTGTGTATTTTCTGAACCTTGATTTTTAAGACAGATTTAACATAAATTTTATCATTCTCAGCTTCTCGTCCATTTGAACTATAACTATGCCAATTTTCACACTCCTCCGTGCCCGTTTATTGCTTAAAATGGGAAATAGAAATTTACCTTCAAGTATTAATATATAGATTTATTTTTTTTGTGTCTCCAGAAATTAATAACAAAAAATTTTGTACACTTCTGATGAAGTTGAAAAAAATACGTAAACGAAACGTTGAGTGAAGATGAAATAATTTTGTTTTATTTATTTTATTTAAAAATTCTAAGCTGACCATTATAGTCCAAAAGAAATATAAACTCAAAATCTTTATGTTGTTCAGAAATTTTTGATACAAGTTTAGATCCCAAAAGCAGACAAAACTTCCATCAAAAAAAATTTCCCGATATATCAAGCAATACGCAGTTGCAACAAAAGAAGCCAGTGATTTGAAACAATAACGAATTTTTAATTGAGGATTGTTTACAAAGAAGACACTTCCTTTCATAAGCCAACACAATGTGTCCTAATATTTTTGGCCTGATTTGTCATTCTGTTACTACGGTAAAAAAGTTCTTGAGTGGTAAAAGAACAATAACATGGTTTTTGTACCGCGGAAGGTAAATCCTTCAAACTGGCCGGAGCTAAGGCCAGTAGAAAAATATTTGGCCCTAGAGAAAAGGGAGTTAAAGAGATAAAAAATGTTGTCACAAAATGTGGACAAATTTCAAATGGAGATGCACTACTTGGTCCAAAAAAGTGACTGAAACCGCAAAATGTCCACAATTTCATAAGTACTAATTATAATTTCAATTAAAGGAAAAAACCTTTATTATTAAGTTTCATGTATGTAAAGATTTTTTCGTACTCAGTCCTTAGTAATTTTTATTATCAAATAATCTAATGGTAAAAAAATACTGCTTCTTTTTATGTTCAAATATTCGAAATTTATAAAATTTGAAATTATTTTTAGCCTAAAATTTTGCTACACAGGAAATACTGGAAAAGTAGAAACATTAAATAACAACCTTTTAATTTGAAATTTAATTTGAATTGGTGAAAAAATTTATAATTTTCTTTAATAGAAAAAAATTTTTTAAAAATAAAAAAAAAATTAAATTAGATGTTATTTAAGACGAATCTTCAATTTTAAAATGTTTACTTTTCTTATTCAAAAAAACAATTTCAAGCGTTGCATCTTAACTTTTTCCTTTATAAAAAAAAAACTTTACTGTGTCATTCTATATACATTTGCACATAAATATCTTTCAAACAGGCTAGATTTAGTGTCTTGCTCCATTACGTTGTTTTTCATTTCCTTTTTTTCTCACTAGTGGAAAATTGCTATAATAAATCAAATTTAGTAATACCTAAATAAATTTTTATTGTCTACAAACAAAAAACAAAATTCTGAAAAGCATCTAAAAAATGTAGAAAGATACAAAAAAATAACACATGCAAAAAACACATGCTTAAATATTTTTATATGAAAATTAAATAAAAACATATATTTCAAATTTAAGCAGGCTAAAATAACAAAATCAACTACTTTTCAATCAACAGATATATACAAATTTCCCTGAACGGTCTTTAGCTCACCCTCGTCTTGTATGGTTTAGTTACTTTCAAAACTGAGGGTAAACGAACGACATCAGAGCAAAATCATCACAATAGGTTACATGTGTTTGAATAGTCATAACATTTGATGATAATCGAATATTGTTTGCAACAACAGCAACAACTCACACCACAAATATCAAACATTGTAATCAATATTTAACAAACAGTTATGATCAAAACAATAGGCATAGGTAACAAATAAAAAAGGGAGAACTATAGAAAAAACAAGTAAGAGTGTTAAATTCGGCTGTGCCGAATCTTTGATACCCTCCACCTCGGTTTGAGTCTTGATAATAAATGTAAATGAAAAAGTAAAGAATTTGTTAAACTTAATACCAAATTATTTCAGCAAATTCTTTGGGTTGGTTTTCGTCTTTTCTATTATTTCGGATTTATTTTGGTGTTTGCTTTTTGGTCATCGTGGTTGCTGATCGACATGAATTTTGGTTATATACCTATATGCATGCGTTTCCGGTTATATGACATAACTTCTCTTTTAATTTAGTTTTTGCTTATTAAATAGCTCGCCCTAACCGCCATTGCAAAGGTAATGGTTGTGTAGGGTGCCTATATGCATTAAATCGTCCTAATTGGAGATGGCTGTATAGTTTCTTTTAACTGGCCAAATATTTCTTCATTGTGGCCATATAGATCGGATGGAGTACCAAATAATAACCAAAAAAAAACTCTCTCAATTTTTTTATTAAAATATTGCCATATTTGGAAAACATAGAGAATAAATTTATAATAATAAATATTTAAATTAGGGATGCCAAACGCAAAAAAACCAAATGTCCCAAACATTTTAAATAAAATGATTTGTTCTCTTTATTTTCTGAAAACTTCAAATTTTCATCCAAAAAAAATTGTGAAAATTTATATATAAAAAATAACATTTTCATCAAATTGCATTTATTTATGTAACAGTTTTTATCTTCGTAATTCTTAAATATCATTTGACGTTTTCTAAAATTCATTGAATTTAAATTAATGTTTTCTGTAATGTGATTCTGTAAATTTCAACGATCCGACAATCGCAAAAATATCGACAGCTGTTGTTGTTTGCACTAAGGATTAAGTAATTCACTAAGTACATACATCTTAATGACAGTCGACAAATCTATTTTTCTATTTATTAAAATTGTAAACGAGTGGCATCTCTCTCAAAATAAGTTACAAATTACTTCGAGTTTGACAGGATGATTTTATGTTTATGTTTAATATCTCTATTTTTTACTAATATTTCTGTTTATTTATTTGAAAATGAAATAATGAATTGAATATGCTATTTAATTTTCTTATTTATATAAAAAGGTTTTTTTTAACTAAAGCAAAATATTTTCACTATTTTATGATTTTTATTTATGTATGAAGGAAGACATTTCAACCTAAAAATTTAAGTTTTTATCGATTGAATAAACAACAGAAACATGGTTGTCGTTTAGATAACAACAACAGCTGACTTTAACAATAGCGAATATCGTTTAAAAATTTTATTGATAATTTTGCTATTTTCTTTTTTTAACGATTCGACTATCGTTAAAAGAAGTTACTGAATCGCGGTACTAAAAAGCTATTAATTTCTCCTGAATGTCAATATTTTTTTAAATGTAAAAATTTTTTACATGTAAACATAGGTATTTGGTGTTTTTTTTTTTTTGGAATTTCAATTTGTGTTTAACGAATAAAATTTATATATTAAAGATGCAATTGATGACTTCTAAATTTAAAATTATAATTTCCGACGTTTTGATATAATTTTCTGAAATTCAATTAATTGTAATTTATAATTGGAAATTTTTAATTCTAGTTTTTAGAATTGATATTTTCTTAAATTTGAATGGAAAATTTAAAAAGTGCAATTTTGTATTTATGTGAATAATAATGCTTTAGTAATTATAAACAATTTTTAAAAATTAGATGTAATCGCAATCAGATATTTTGTAGGTAAAGCAGAATAATAATTCTATATAACTATGTAGAACTGTTTTGAAAGCAAAAAAACTCATTGATGAACTAGGTAACTCTATTTTATAAAGACAACAAAAAGTTAACATGCCAAACTTATGTTCATATTTGTAAAAGAATAATGAAAAAACATATGAAATAAAAGACCAGCCCGTTTATACTCTTAACATTGTTCTGTATGATATCTAGTTGAAAATCTTAACATCCATGTTAAAATAGAAATAACTATTGCAAAGCTAATTAGAACAAACAAAAATTGTGGCGCCATCTACTGTGGCATAGTCACGCTGAGCAAAATGAAGTGACACTCTGTTAATGCAAAAGAAATATATTTTCCCCACAACAAAATATTGCAGAATTTTATGTAAATAAAATAATATACCGACTTATTTCTAACATGCAGTTGTTATGGATACACATGTATATAATTTGTATTATTTAATATGTTTATATAAATTTATAAATAAATTTATACATAAAATTTTTTTTTGCTATATTTACATTGTTTTTTTTTTTTATTAACAACTAGGTTTTTTAGCATTATTTGCTTTAGATGTTGGTAAATTTTTACTCCCTTTATATTAACTCGTAGTGTCAGCTTGTCGAAAAAATTTTGGATCGATTTTAACCAATTTCCCGTGAGCCATTCGATCTGAAATTTTGCAGGCAGGCTCGTAGTAATAAAATAAATGATCTAACAAATTTTTAGAGTGATGCCAAAACAATGGAATCTTTTAAATTTTTCTACCAGAGTTAATAAAAAAAATGTACAAAGGGTTAGTTTTTATTATATTATTACCACAACGACCACAAAAACAACAAGTCCAGCTATGACAACAACACAACATTTAGCATAACAGCAAGAACAATATAGAAACATCACATTTTTAATTTTTTTTTACTTTTTCAGAGATTTCTGGACCTGTTCCACCGATTTTAATGCTTTTTGAAACAGAAATCTTCCAATGAATTTTGTGAATCATTCCCACTAAAAATTATCACTGTAGCTGCACTATTCAGGGCGTGATCGTGACAAGAACAACATAGAAAATTATATTTTTTCAAGATTTTTTTAGTTCTTCATTTAAATCTCGGGCCCTAATTGACCGATTTGGACGATTTTAAATAGCGAACTTTTCAGGATGTTAATGAATCAGTTTTTATGTCAACGAGCACCCTAGCTACCCGATTAATGCCGTCATCGTGATTTCCACAGACGGACAGACGGACAGATGGACATCGCTATATCAACTCCGGTTGTTACAAGGATCACAAATATATATATTTTATTGGGTCCCAAATTTTTTTTCTAATTATTACAAACGGAATGACAACCTTATATATACCCTCTGCACACTGGAGTGGTGGGTATAATTAGAGTTTAACTTAAGTCTGGGCTAAATTTTATAAAGGAAAATGTATGGTAATTGCAATGCAAGAAGCAACACTGTAGAAAGCCTGGGGTCTAGTCTCTCCAAGTCACCACTTTTGTCAACAATTTGAATGATTTATTGGTGACATTGTCTACGAATCGTCTTCACTTTTTACTCTGCCTTTGATAGGTAGCGACATTTTTTGACAGTTGCAAAGCTGTGGTTCGTCTTGATTTTTTTATTGTTTCATTTTGTTTTGTTGAAAAGTTTACCCCCGGGAAGTTATTGGCACATTTGAATTGCAACTCGGCTAAGAAAAGTGTGAGCCATTTTGAAAAACTGTAACCAAATTGAACTGACAGAAGAGAATATTTTTTTTATCAATTGAAAATATTGAAAGCTTTAGCTAGCCTTGAGCAAAATTAGCTTTTTAATTTTAAAATAACTTGGTACGATGAAATATGTTTAATTCCATATATAAATATATAAATATACTTAATTCCAAAAATTAATTAAGTACCAAAAGCTTAGACTATAATTATTAAAATGTATTAGTGGTTCTCTGGTTCCAATGTCTCCATTTGGTTCCATAACAATAGTGCTGGTATATTGCTTGTGGTATATTTGGTCAGCATTACTGATGACTAAGTCAATAGCGAATCAGTACAGTTTTGCTATCGACATTTCCTACAGGGAATTTTTTCAATTCAAGTCAGCCGGCTTAAATACTTTACTTAAGGATACGTCAGCACTTTTGTCTGAGGTCGTATACATATTGTACGAGTTGTATGCTGACTATAGCCTTAAAAATCACTAAATGAATTGACAACGTAATATAATTAAAAACTTTAACTCGCGCTAAAAAAAAAATAGAAAATACTTTGCAATTCTATATTTGGCGAAACTATCCTTGCATTAGATAAAAAGACTAAGTAAAATCCTTTTAAGTGTTCACTAGAAATTTTTAGGTGCATCACTTTAACACTGTATCTGAGAAATAAAAGAGCAAACCTTAAAAACTCAGATTAATGTGAACAAAAACAAATTTGCCGAATAGCTAATAATAAACAAGTAAGAAAATTATAGTCCATGTAGACCGGCTACACTGGAGGAAATTAAAGTTTTCCACGTTTAAGCACAATTTCCCGTTTATACGCATTATTTTTTACAACCGTCCAGAATTCAAATCATTGATGCTTAACAATTTTCTTCTTCTTTCTCATTTTTATTAAAGGTTTTCTACATATGTGGACGAAAATAATTACAAGATTGTGTGGAAGTAAATTAAAGAAAAAACGATAGATATATCTCATTGATTTTTCTTCAGCTGGTAAGTTAGTAAAACAAATATCTGAGAATAGTGGAAATTAGATTGCAAAAATATTAAAAAAATGCAAAGATAACGATTGTTTTTTGTTTGGACAGAGTTGTATCTTCTGAAATTAATACGAAGTAAAAGCTGTATGGTACGAAAACTGAAACTAACCACACTGCTCGTAGGCCTGACTTTAGGTGAGTGTGTTAAAGCGCTGACCAAAAAGTGCAAGTACGAGTGTATGTGAAGGTTCATGGTTCAAAACCTCACGGCCGCCCTAAGTAGAAAAAATTTTCATATAGAAACAATCTATTCAATTAAAACATAACAATTATCACAATGTTCAATAAATCGCTGATGAAGGCTGAAATGCCAGAAACCGGTCCGATTAAGAATACAGTGCAGTTATGAATTTTTGAAATATATGCTTTCTTCTTCTTTACCACGCACCATTTAAAACAAAATTAAAATTGCATATTAATTACAGTAGTAATTGCAATATGTCTGAAAAATGACGATAAATCTAACAAACACAAAATTTTCTTCGCTTCAAAGCGTCATCTCAAATATATGTAAAAGTGCATATGTAGGTATGTACAAAACCGTACATCAGATATGACAACTCTTACGAAAACTGAGAATAGTGGAAATTAGAAGTATAAATGCAAAAAATATTCAAAAATTCAAAAAATAACGATTGCTTGTTTGGACAGAGTTGTATCTTCTGAAATTAATACAAAGTAAAGCTGTATGGTACGAAAACTGAAACTAACCACACTGCTTGTAGGCCTGACTTTAGGTGAGTGTGTTAAAGCGCTGACCAAAAAGTGCAAGTACGAGTGTATGTGTGTTGGAAGCAGGATCAAACCTCACGGCCGCCCTAAGTAGAAAAATTTCATATAGAAACAATCTATTCAATTAAAACATAACAATTTATCACAATGTTCAATAAATTGCTGATGAAGGCTGTAGTGTAGTTATGAATTTTAGAAATATATGCTTTTTTTCTGCTCTACTACGCACCATTGAATTTAAATATCTTAAATTTTTGACAAAAATTTATGTACTTAATATAAACGTTAATTTCATTGTAGATTTTTTTTGAAATATGACATGTTATAAAGATTTAACCTCAAAAGAACAGTCTGATATTTCATATTATTGTTGTGAAGGATTGACAACTAGACAATTACCATTTCATTTGAAAAGAAGTAAAACTGTGGTCATTTATTACTTAAATCCACGTGAAAATTACAGGAAGTAAAAGAGTGCCGAAAAGAAACGTTTATATCCTAAATTTACATGTCACGAGCACACAATAATTTGGAATACACAACACGTATTGGCATTCGCAGAAAAGTACCACTTTAGGGAAGAGAAATAGGCTTCGGTTATTCTTTTGAAAAAAAAAATATTCAATCTAGATGGCCGGATAGATTTCAGCATTATTGGCGTTATAAAAATTTAAAGAAAGATCTAAGGATGTCAAGAAATTTTGGTGCTGGATCACTAATCTTATGGGCTGCAATATGTAGCACGGAAAGGACTCTTATTATTTAGCATCTCAATGACCAACTTATGCGTCTGTACTAATGGGTTAAATAAACACACGCAAATCAGGTTTGACCGAGATATATGAGATAATTTGAAACTTTTGTGTTTGGGTTTCTATATAAAAACCTGAATTGCAAAATATGTGACCTGATTTTGAACTTACCCAAAGTTAGTTAAATTCTGCATCATAATAGTTTTGATATTGCTAGTACTGGTACAAAACATTGTCGCAAATGTAAACAACAAGGCCCCCATGAAAAGTAAAAAGGGATAAATGATGATAACCAGGTATGTGACAATCCTGTGAATCAGCATCATCACTTACGTGCGTCTCATATAAAGCGAAAGCATCCGACCGATGAAACCAAATATGGGCATATAAGCCCACATGTGTTACAAAAGTCGATATGAGAAATACCTTAAGATAGTGCAAGAGCAGTGCTATAACTACGTCACTAATTAACCCTATAATAAAGCAGCTACCAGCTGCTTGTACTTAAAATTATATAAATAAGCATAAAAATTTTAAATAAATGAGATCACATTTTTTTTTGTCATATAAATGCTATTCATGGAAACTAGGAAGAAAAATTAAAAATAAGTTTGAATAATTCAAAATACAAATTACTATGATTTTGTAACATTTGGGCAAATCAAAAAATGTTAAGGTTTAAGTTTAAAAAATTCTAATTTTAGAAATTGTATGATGGAAACTGATTGATTAGAATGAATTTGGGCACTCACAATGGGTATTGTATCGTTGTATCTGTTGTATAGTGCATTACTTTACAATAGTGTAAAATTGTTGTTGGTAATTTTCATTCAAAAATCTGATATAACGATCCAATTTCATTTGGTACGTTTAGTAAATGTTGTAAATTGTATCATAACATATCAGTCCCAAGCGCCAGTTTTTATGAACAAGAAAAAACATATACATACAATTTTATCAGCATAAATAATTATAAAATAAAAAATGGCAAATAGTGCACATAACGCAAATATATCGGAAAGTTTTTTTATATAAAAATTAATATTTACATCTTTAGTATGTAAAGGGTCCGCCATCTAACGTTTTTTTTTTTCAACTAGTGCTTATTTCGTGAATGGTAACACTTAGCTCATGTCTGATTTGACAGATAATTAGTTTTATCCTTCCGCTGAACGAATATGATTGTGCATACGCTTGAACAACGCTGGGAAATATTGCGACATTGCTTTGAAAATCATGGTAATGTTGCAGAATGTGTGCGAAAATTGCGTACGGATTTTGGAAGAAGAGAAGCACCGTCAGCTCCGTATGTTCGTTATTTTGTGAAAAAAAGTGGAAGAAACTGGCATACCCATCGAGAATATTGCTGCTGTGGCAGAAAGTGTGCGTGAAGCGCCATCAACATCAATTCACCGTCATTCTCAAGAATTGAACATTTCGGAGGCATCATTGAGACGAATTTTGCATAAAAACCTTGGTATGACGCCATACAAAGTCCAATTGGTTCAGGAGTTGAAGCCAACTGACCATCCAATGCGTTTTCGCTTCGCTAAGTGGGCCTGCGATCGACTTACAGAAGATGCCGATTTTGCCAAAAAAAAATCATCTTTTCAGATGAAGCTCATTTTGATCTTGACGGGTATGTAAACAAGCAAAATTGTCGCATTTGGGGCACAGAAAACCCGCACGCATACATTGAAAAGCCGATACACCCAAAACGAGTCACTCTTTGGTGCGGATTTTGGTCCAGAGGCATAATTGGGCCATGTTTCTTCGAAAATGAGCAAGGAGTGGCCGTTACAGTCAATGGCGATCGTTATCGGGCCATGTTGAACGAATTTTTGTTCACAAAAATTGAAGGGAAGGGTATGGGCAACATTTGGTTTCAACAGGACGGCGCTACGTGCCACACAGCCGAAGCTACACTCGATGTTTTGCGCCCTGTTTTTGAAGATCTCATTATCAGCCGCAGAGCTGATGTCGTTTGGCCACCTCGGAGCTGCGATTTTACACCGTTGGACTATTATTTGTGGGGTGCCCTCAAAGACATGTGTTACGCCAACAAGCCAGAGACAAAGGACAATATTCTTGAAGCCATTGGTGAAATACAGCTGCACACAATCGATAATGTGCTTATAAATTGGACCGATCGTGTAGGCTACTGCATGGCCAGCCGAGGCAGCCATTTGAATGAAATTATTTTCCATTATTAACTGCGAAGATTGTGCTTTCAAATAAAAAAATAAATTTGAGATAATATTCAGTAGTTTTTTTTTTTAGCATTTTCAAAAAAAAAAAAGTTATTTGGCGGACCCTTTATTTTCTCTTTCAGTCACGACCAAAACATTGTAAATTTTTTTTGTATTCTAAATTTAAAGGGAAGAGGCATGTAACTAAAATTCCAGGGTATATATTATGACGAAAAAGCAAACACCCACACGTTTTTTCTCTTATACGAAATAACAGAAGCGACGAAGCGACCTTTCCTCGATGGATCGAAAATTACAAAAGAAAACGTTTTACATTATGCAAATACAACTGAATGTTCACAACAAATGATTGTATTGTGTATTTTAATACAACATACAACATAAATATAACATCTGTTGTGAATTGCCTAATTATCTAATAATCTAACCCATAAAAACAAATTTTAAGGTCTTATGTTTTCAGTGCATTGCACTGTTATTTTATTTCTTTCTTTGACAGTTTTATTGCTATTAAATATAAAAGAATCACATTGGTAAAAATTAAATATTTTTATACCCTCCACTCCAGTGTGCAGAGGGTATATATAAGTTTGTCATTCCGTTTGTAATAATTAGAAAAAAAATTTTGGACCCCATAAAACATATATATTTGTGATCCTTATAACAACCGGAGTTGATATAGCGATGTCCGTCTGTCCGTCTGTGGAAATCACGATGACGGCATCAATCGGGCAGCTAGGGTACTCGTTGACCTAAAAAATGATTCGTTGAAAAATGGGCATTTCGTCAAATTTGCACAGCACAAAGGACACCTTTGGTATCCATGGCTCAATGAGGTTAGGTAGAACACCGATATATATATTTATATTTATATATCGAGTGACAGTTATTTGTTATCAATAAAAGCACAACTATCGAGTGAAGGTGATTTTTTATCGAAAAAGGATAACTTTCTGTTATGTTAATGCTTCTCATTTGATGGTTTTGCTTTTAAATTGCGAATTTGAAAACCCTGCAAATTGTCTTCTTGTGTTCATATTTATGGTAAGAATTTGTTTAGATTTGAAAACTAACCAAAAAATGCTTCCCTTTTTCGCCTTGAGCAACAAAAGTCTAAAAAAAAGTGAAAATCGCGAAATTTTAGTCTTTTACTAAAACATTTATAACTTCTTAAAATATCCATGGATTTTTCTGATTGGAGGCTTGTTTTCTTTGGAAAGGGGTCAGCTATTTGCAAAAAATATCAAATTGGGGTGGTTTTTTTTTTTTTATTTTTCAGACGACAATATATAAATTTTTCACGCCAATTTTTACAGAAAAAAATATATATATCGCTGGCATCAAAACTATTTAACCAATTTGAAAACTTTCAAGGAAAGGTTTGTAGAGGGTTTAATTATCTTCAATTTGTGTGAACATTTATGAAGATCGGTCAAGGGACACACAAGTTATGCCAAATTTTGTAGGTGCACCTCCAAAAATGTGAAAATAAAATTTCAAAAATTTTTATCTCAAAAACTGCTCCATAGAAAAATTTTTAAAATTCACATTCAATGGGAAAAGTGATTCCAGATCTCAAAGGCAAAACATTGTAAAATATTCTTCAGCTGCTTCAATATCGATGTCGGACTCACCATCAGATGCTTCATTTGGCACCTACTCCTCATCAGTATTTTCACCATAAAATGGCGTATACCCTTCTGTAATGTATTATTGTTATTAGCATTTTCCTGATCACATACAATTAGTTTTTGGAATGCTGATCGACGATTTAGGATATTTTTGACACGGTCCCAGCTCATTTCTTATTTTATTTTTTTTTTAACACGCCTATAAGAAGGGCAACTCACGCCCGCTTTGTTTTTTTTTTTTTTTTATTTATTTATATAAATTTAAAATATTTGAAATTCAAACTTTATTAAAACTTTCAATTTTATGTAGGAAATTCATACTAAGTCCACGGGGCCTTACCGCTCAGCAGCGTACTAGAAGTCTTTTAAATAAAAAATAAAATACTTTGAAAATTACAAATCAATTGGAATAGGTATTAAAGAATTCTAAATACTCCAATAATAGAAGTCTTTAAATTTAAGGTCAGTACTTTTAAAATGTAAAAAGTCCACTTGGACCTTACCGCGCTTCGGTAACTGGAATGATGACTTTGAGTCGTTTGAAAATTTCTTAAATGATCTTTGCCATAGAAATGTTTGCATTGTTGGTGACCTAAATATTCGCATTTGAGAACGAAAATATATATTGGATACTAATCTGCTCACTAATCTACCACACGCGAGATGCTCTTACGATACAGTAACAAATGTCCAAAGAATAAGATTAATAGATTTAATAGAAAGCTTGGGTGGTATAGTGGTGAATGGCAGAATGATTGATTATGCGGAGATTGATTTAAGCTCCTATGGAGGTAGATAAGAACTCCATTTTGCGTGGATGTCAAAATCTGTTAGTGCTACTTTTAATTTTGATATCTTTTATTTGACGTCAGACTTATTTTATTTAGGGGTTTTTCCACAAATTAGATTTTTGAAATAGAGTGTATTTTCTTTTTTTGTTGTTTTACTTTTAAGCAATTTATTGTTTTTGTTGAATGATGTTTGATGTAGATTTTTTTCAGTTTATGGATTGATTTTATTGATAATGTTTCAGAAAGCAACTCTTCGATTTCTCAGATTGATCGAAACATATTGATCGATTTTATTTTATAAGTAAAAACCCGCCAATTGTAAGCTGTTCAATCGAAATTCTTTTTCATTTGAACGATTAGTCGAATAATTCTTAATCGGTTATCCGGTAATTACTTAGTATAATATCATATTATAATTATTTATTCATATATTTTTTATTGCTAAAAATGTTAAGCTTTGGTAAAATTGCATGGCTGAACACTATTATTGGAAGTGGCTGATTCCACTGTCGGACGATTACATTAGGTTAGTAAAGTAAGTCCTAGATTCTCCTATTATTCGGGTTTTAACTATGGCCGATTAAAAATTCAAAGTTTTTTCTTCGATTAATCGATCAAATAACGATTAAATATATAAATTTCAAAATATTTTTTTTTATATTAAAAAAATTAATTTAAAATAAACTGAAATTCATGAGGACATTTTAATTTTTTTATAAATATATACGAAAAAATGTCATACTTATACCCTATACTAGCAGATTCCAGCGCTCAAAATTCGAGTAAAAATTCTATGAAATTCTATTTTTTCATTTAATAAAGACCCGAAGGGTATGCTTCACAATTCAACTTATTTTAAATGATGAAAACAAGCTCAACACATTAACACAAACACATCAACAAATTTCATAAACACACACATAGCATTGTTTAATTTTATTTATTAGTAGCAACTTTAAACGATGATAACTCCAAAAAATGATGACAATCCAAACGATGACAATCTATAAATCTGGGTAACAGCTAAACAGAAATACCTTTCAAGTGATCGGGGTAATACTGTGAAACTTGCATCGTGCACAAGAAATCGCCTTGCCTATTAATATATACTAGCAGATTCCAGCCTTCGAAATTCGAGTGCAAATTCTAGGAAATTTTATATTTTCATCAAATGAAGACCCTAAACGTATGCTAATCAATTATAGCCAATTCTCAAATCAACACAAAAAAAACAGATTCATTTTTATTACAAACATACTAACAAATTTAATAAACACACACAAAGTGTTAGTAGCAACTTAAAATGCAATTTACTCGAAATAAAGGAAAAAATTTCAAAATCTCTAAACCTGCAAAACGGCTAAAAAGAAATACTTTTCAAATAATATACACTTGGTCAAAATCAGGATAAAACAATAGAACAAAACATCAGTCACAAATAATCGCCTAGCCAATTAATATTATAGATAAATGGTAATTTATTTTGTTCCCTTTCATTGATTTTTAGACTTTCTTTTTATAATGTTTGATTTAAAGGAAACTCTGTTTAGATTTTGCTAAGCGTACCAAATCATCTGCTATATACTATTCATACTTATATTTTTTTCAAAACGCATTTTAAAATTATCCGATTAGTCGACACAAATTATTTGTTAGTCGAAAATCGGAATTTAAAGTTTTTCGATTGAATTATTTTCTTTTTCATTTAGACGATTCATCAAATAATTTTTAACCGATTGGCAACTCTATAAAGAATCAACAAGTCGAATTTTTTTCTTTTCATTTTATCGTTTTTATCATTTTTTCGTAACTCTATAGGAAATCAACCATTTATAAAAGACTTTGACTTATACCAAAACTGCTCAAAATACATCTAGAAAACGGAAAACGTTTGAATCAATCTACTCAAAAAAAAAAAAATGTCACATCCTCTGGCCATTACTAAATTTGTATACACAACTGCATATTAAAGCAGAAAAAATTCGAATAAGGAAAACAAAGTGTAAAGAAAAACCATTTCTTTTATGTTACAGATGACATGAAACGAAATATCTAACCTCAGGCTTAACTCGTAAATTGAGCTTGAATAATAAACATCATATCGAAAAGTTAAATCAAAAACAAACATTTTCATTTTCGTTTACTGCTTTTAGTGGTTTTTCAGTTTTTTTTTTTTTCTTTTACTCGAACATTGAAGAAAAATGTCACAGAGTAAAAGCCAATTAAAACGAGGACAGATCAATAAGTCAGAAAATATCGAGAAAAAACAGAATATAATATTGACCGATAGGAGGATAGAAAGTATGCGATATTGTTGATAAGTATCTAGACATATCATATGGCACTCTGATTTCGATTTCAAATGAAAGCTTTCCGAAAGAAAGGTGGGTGGCACATTTGCTCACAATTAACAATAAATTGACACATTAACCACATGAATCACCATTAAAGGAGAAATACAAAACATAGCACGGAAGCAATCTTGTAAGAACGGTAATACTGCTTGTTATTAAGACGTGAGTACTCAACGTTGCATCTTGTGAAATCCTGTAATAAGTATAAGTTTTTTCTCAACATTTTTGTCGAGTTTAAAATGTGAGCGTGTTAGTTATATGGGCGCCCCATCTTTGAGATATTTCTACATTCATTGAGAAAATGTACATCAAATTTGAAGTGAATGTCATGAACCGCCCATATTTTTCATAATGTTATTTTCGCAGTCAAATAGAACCCGAAGGCCAAATTTTAAGTCAATATAAGTAAGATTAGATTTTTGTCCTCCTAGTTTGGCCAAATGTAGCACTGGTTTTAGCCAAAGCGACAATCCAAACTTAAATAGTTAATGAAAGAAATTCCTATTTTTGGAGACCTTGATGGGCTGGAAAAAGACTATTTTGGGAAATATTTTTTTTTGTTCCAAAAGTCACGGATTTATTAATCAGCCCTCGTATACTGAAATTTGTAAAATTGTAGTGAATACTTACATGACATATTACAAGATGAAAAATTTGTTATGTAAACAGGCAGAATGCGAAGAAAAATTAATTTGAGTGAAGTAAGCTGCAAAATAAAAAGAAAATAATAGAAATTAATTAAGAATTGGCATCTAGAAGTTTTATTCAAATTAGTGAAACTCTTAAAATTTCTTTGTTAGATAATTTTTTAAGTCTTTTTAGTTTAAAATGTATATAATTATTTCGCATTTTATATTTATGTATTTAAAGTTGTATAAAAAATTAATATTTATTTGATATTTGCATAAAATAACAATTAACAAAAGAACAATACAACACAAATTATACTTCAATTTATTTTAATTACAATTTTCGTTAGCAAATAACATTCGAACGTGTAATTCACACATTTTTGAAA